>RAHM01000009.1:1267939-1335337 GCA_003713295.1 Parotia lawesii
GTGTTTGGTCACCCTCACAGTAAATGGGTGTTCCCACCCTCACAGTAAATGTGTGTTTGGTCACCCTCACAGTAAATGTGTGTTTGGTCACCCTCACAGTAAATGGATGTTCCCACCCTCACAGTAAATGTGTGTTTCCTGATGTTCTTGTGTTTCAGGTTTTGCTCTCCTCCTGTCCTGGAGCACCCCTGGAACGAGCCTGGCTCTGTCACCTTTGCACCCTCCCTTCAGTGATTTACAAACAGCAATAACATCACACCTCAGCCTTCCCTTCTCCAGGCTGAGCAGCCCCAGCTCTGTTTGGAGACTGCTGCCTCCTCACCAAAAGGCAAATTGTCAGCTCCTCTCCAGGCAGGGGCAGCAGGATGGCTGGGGTTTGTATTAATTAATCACAACTTTGAAATGAGGAAAAAACCCCTCACTATGATGAGGTTAAAGAGCTCTTGTTCAAATAAAGCTTCTCGCTTAAATAGCACAGGGAGGAGAGAGGAGAGGAAAGGTAGGTAAATATTTCAGTGATAAACCAGGCTTAAAGGCTGTGCCTCTCCTGGCAGAAATAGGAGAGGCAACTGCTGCAAAAAGTGAAGTTGGCACCTCACTCCTTTCTAAATCTTCCTGGGGAAGGTTATGGTCAATGAAGCATTGCAATCCCTGAGCATGGGTGACTTACTCATACATTCAGCTTCAGTTATAAATAAATGCTTAATTGTTCCCGAGTCCGTGTGTGCCTGAGTCCAAGCACAACCCATGGATCCACTGCTGAAAGGTTTGGGGCTGGCTCAGCTGGTAAATTAGGGTTCACTTTAAAGCCCACAARCTCCAACTGAAAGGCTTTCAGGTTTCAATCGCCTTTAGATGAGGTTTTTAGTGCAAAATATTGAAGCAGTTGGTAGCAAAAAAGAATCTTAGAGAATTAAATCAGAAGGTGACTGAAAATAAAACCATAAAGTTTTCTTAAATCTTGGGGTYTAATTGCTATTGAGAGCTTAAAGGGAAAATGCAAGAGCTGGGGAAAGGGAAAGCTCTTCTAGGCTGAAGCTTTAATAGTTTTAAAGTACTTGGAGTGGTAGGAAAGGCAGAATGAAGCAAGAATGAAGAAATTAATTGCAGCTGAATTCTGTGTATGGGAACACCCTGGCTGGCAAACTCTATGGAAAATCACCGTGTCTTTTTTTCATCATAAAGCAAAACAATGGAGAAGAATTGATTTTTCAAAATTCCATAACACAGAATAACAGTCCAGGCAACGTGGAGAGGAAAAGCAAGAAACTGAAAGGAAAGGGTAAAAAACCACCTGAGTAACTGAGGCCTACCTGATGTAATTTGCTATAGRGATTCAAAAGGAAAATAGAGAGATTACTTAGTGGTTAGTGAGAGACATTAATTAATGGCAAAGGAACATTATTTAAGTGTTTCTCTTATGTGAATTTGGATTGAAACTGGAGATTAAAAGGAGTCACARTCAGGTGAACTCTGGATTCTGATGTTGAAAAAATTGTGTGTGTTCATATTGTGTAGCTTGCTGGATAATAATCTAAATATTGACCAGGACAACTATTATGCACACACACACACAAAAGAAAGGCTGCTTGATTCGAGGGAATGGTTCTTCTCTCTGAAGATTTTCTTGATAAAGGAGTTTGTTCTTTTCCTATTGCACATTTCAATGTGCAGGTTAGTCACAAATGCAGGTCTGGAGTTCAGGAGGTGTTCGATGTGGCTGTGGGAGATGGTGCATCTCAGGTTGGAATATTTGACGGGACCACTGAAGGAAGCAGCAAAAAGTTTTCCTCCGTAAAGGAGGTGGAAGAGAAGGAAAACTGCGGCGTCAGCAGCTCTGCACCTCTGTGSTTGCGTCTGGCAGGTCTGAGATCTGCCATCAATCAGGACTGAGCTTCTCCTGTGGCTTTGAATCACTCCAGGTCCCAGAAGCAGCTGAGATACCTGGCTGGGGGGCCATAAAGTGAAGCCAAGCAGACCAGTCCTGATTCCCAAACAGCACCTGAGAAGTTCCATAACTCAAACAGAAACACCCTCGGAGCAGCGCGCGTATTTATTGCCAACCACAATTCATTTCTTTGTGTTTTATTTTACAAATTCTCCATTACTTGCTTCAGTTACGCTGAAATGGCCTCCTGTATTTCAAAGTATTGCAGGCTGATCCTGTACTTCGCTTTTCTGTGTCGAGAAATCTTCAGACAATTGAACAATCAGATTACTGAGAAGCTGTTAAGTGCCTCGTGATGCAAGGAAGTGTGAGCTATTTAAGAACTAATGTGAAAAATGGCAAATTATATGCTACCAGCTAGGTCTGAAAGGGAAAAAAGGAGGAATAAGTCAATATGATTAGACAGGACTATATTCAATAAGCACAATTTTGGTTTGAAATTGCGCAAGAAGAATTTTATTCCTTAGCAGATTTTCCTTTGGATTATACAAGATACCTCTGCTCTGCAAGACACATTTTGCTTTTGCAATCCTCATATTTATGAGAATAATCGGATTGAAAAGAATTGGATGCACAGAAATGAGAATTTCTTGTTTTTTACAACGTCGATATTAAAATGGATTCTCTATATTAAAAACCGCAAAGATTATTTATACAAGAAGTGCCCAATCAATCATTTTCCAAGCAGAAAAGCTGTCAAAAAGAAAAATGTTGCATTAATGATCCTTCTTTGGCAACCCTGCACAGGTTTCTCTGGAATGAGAAGTTGTTGAGTTCATTTGAGTGGACACAGCACAAAGCCATTACTTTAAGCATCTGGTAACTTTGGCCAAGGACTAAGGGAGCGTTTGCACAAAAAAACTGAATAAAATTAACTGCAATGCCTGTGTTCTGCTGCGTTTTATTGATGGGGATTTACCCAGTCCTCAGTTCTGAACTAAATCTGAGGTTAAAAAGGTAAATATTAACAGAAGAATTCCCACAGCACCAGCTGAGACACAGGAGGTTTAAATGAGCGTGTCCTTGTTTTGCACAAACTCTGGAGAAACCTGACAGTGTCAGAGACTTCCTGGTAGAATAAGAGACTGTCTGGAATTCTTATGGGATATCCTGGTCACAAAAAATTCATTAAATCCAGCTTTCAAACGCCGAGGTTCTGTTCCAGCTGCCAAAATTTCATTCTCCAGTCCCAAAAGTGCCCCCCTTCSACAGCACCATCATTTCTGGATCGTACAAGTAAACAGCTCGAGTTTATCTGCCTAAAATTCTTCCTCTATAGAACATATTTAGGTTGCACTGAAAGTCTGAGTCTGGCTTAGAAAGGAGTGGGAAATCAGCAGTGCAGAATATTCTGTAATTCATGGGCCGTGTGCTCATAAAGTGAGAAAAGCTTTATTTCAGAAAATATTTTTATAATATTTACACAAAATACAGCAGAAACTGTGTTTGTAATAGAGTGTCCAGGATGGAAATACAATCAATSTTTATTAATATTGGAAAAAAAAAAATCTAAGTGTTTATGGTATTAAAGATGGAGTCAAAAGAATTTACCAGACTGCCCATTTCCATCRAAGTTTAAGTCAATGAAAAACGATYAAGACATTTTTCATGAAGCCCAAAGGATTGCAAGGAAAATGTAAAAATACTTTTAATTACAGCATTTTTGGACCATTATCTATATATTTACAGAAGGAGCTATACCCTAGAGAAAGATGGCAAGTGTTTGTATGAAGGAAGGTGAAGGAGGTCACAAAAATCGCGCATTCCGTGGAAAATGGGGAATATGGGCACTGTAATTAATGGATCAAATTGCCAGAGAGTTGTAGAGAGGATCAGAGGGTAAAAAGATAATTAGCAGATCAAAGGGTAAAAAGGCAAGTGTTGAAATAAAGTGGTGGTAATAGAGACAGCTAAAGAGGAATTATTGACCAATAATTGTATTGCTTTGGGCAATGTCTGCTTTGATAGAGCCTTACTAAAGAGGCTTTTAATGCACTAATCTGCTTTTATAAAAGTGGAGTTATGAGTGTCAAATGCCACGAATTCGCTGGAGAGCTCTGACTGCAACCTGGTTTTTAGGAGTTTGTAACCAGTGCCAGYGGGAAAGAAAAGGAATTCAGGCTGCAGGGGTTGGACCCGTGGCCAAGAGATCTTCCTTTAAGTGGAAAAATAACACAGAGTGGGATTTTCAGGGATTTGGGCATTTTGTTCTCGAATCAACAGAAATTGCAGAGTTTATTGTGCAGTGGGGGAAATCCTGGGCTAAAGCCTCCACTGCTCTGAGTTTTATTCCCTTTCCTGCAGTTTTGTCTGAGATCTCTCTTTGCAGTCCGGACTAACAAGTCCCAGGCTTGGGAGCTCCTGGAGAGGTTTGTTGTCAAGACCCCTCTCTAACAAGGAATTTTTGGATATGCTGGTTTATAATATTTGAAATAATACCTACTCTGAGTGTGGGTAAGGGTGGGAAATGCCACAGTGGGTCTGATTTATGGGACAGTGACACAAATCTGCCGAGAGCCTTGGTGAGGGAGCAGAGGATCCTCAGGCGGGCTGAAGACACTGCCAGTTTTTCCAGGGATTGGCAGAGGATAATTTTAGTTTCTGCTTCCATTTTTAGGAGTCCATTTGCTCAAAAATAACAGCAGCATGGAATATGTAAAGGAAATGGCATTTGTAGTTAGCACCTAGTGGATTTTCGTCTGCAAAGAGGAGCAGACAAATACGACTTGTTCACTTCTTTATTCTCCCATTTAGCTCATCATTAAGAGAAATCTGTGTTAAAAGTGTAGGTTCTGAGGTGTGGAATTTTTATTCTCAAATAGTAAATACCTGCCAGATTCTTAAGTGATCGGGAAGATTGAAAATGTCACTCAGAGGAGCTCTTGTGCTTCTGCTGAAGGCAATGGCAAAATTTTAATTAAACATGACAGTCACCCAATGATCCAAAAGTGAGAGTGCTGTGTCATTCTCAGAGATAGATGGATATAGAAGTTTTATGGAATGGAGGCAATGGTGAGTGTGTGTGTGTATAAAATTGTGATTTTGGTTTATAATAATCATTTTTGCAACCAGAATTCTACCTGCAGTGAGAGCTCCGGGGTCAAGCTCTTTTTAAGAGCAGAGATGGGGAAAATTCTAACTGTGCTCGTCTCTGTAGCACTGAAAATGAGACATGAAATGGGATGAAGATGTGGATAAAAAATATGCTGAAAGATAAAAAAGAAGCTTCTTTTTTTCTGCAGTTATTACTCTTAATTAAAAAATAAAGTAATTTAAATATATTTGCTTTAGGTCATGAAAAATGAGGCATGGTTAAGGTTATTTAATGACTGATGTAACTTCTGCTAGCAGTACCTATAAAATTTATATCTCTGCAATTAGTGAGTGAGAAAAGTTTAATATTTCAGAAATGTCACTTTGGATGTGTAATTCGAGCTGGTTCTCACTTTCCTGAATAAGATCCTTTGAATTACTTTCTAAACAATTCTTGATAAATGATCAGTCACATCTTTTGTTGCCTTTTCTGGGTTAAAACCTTAATTTTCTCACGTGTGAGATGATAAAATCAGATCAGTGTTAAAACGCAGCTGAAATGTGACTATTTTGTAAGAAATGGTGCTGCACAGGCGGTGCTGGAGAGAGGCTGATGAGGTGATTAAACATCCTGCAAGGAGGAATTTCATCTGGGAGATGGAGAGGTGTGGTGAGAACTCCTCTCTGCCTACACACTTCTACCGCTTCTCACTCTAACTGAGGACTATAAATACTTTATAAATTAAAGAAATTAACCCCAGCACTCCCCGACTTTCACACATGGCTCTATTAACAGCGGATAAAACATCAACTCCTGCAACCAGGGCATATATTAAAGTGGAACAGAGTTGGAAAGATCAGGAGCTGGTGCCCTTTTCCAGGCAAATACACAGATTTGGAAGGAATAGATGGGTTATTTGCARTACAACAATGATTTAGGACAATAATAATTTCCTGCCTAGCTCCAGATCCCTGAAAGGAATGCCAGGGTTTTTAAAAAAGTGATACATGTCAGTGATCAAATTCAGTAAACCCCAAAAAACAGAGCCCACAGCCTCTGGAAGTGTCCTCAAGCTGTCAGRGAGGGAACATTTTCATTGTTCACTTTTGTGTAGCAGACCCTGAGCAGGAATTAAACTTCGTTTTTGCTCCTCTTTCTCCCCAAACCACCCAAAACCATCACGTGGCTAAACCCTCCCTAGCCCGGCACAGCTTACAGCACGCCTGGAAGCCTCGGTTAATCTCACCTGCAGTCCAATTAAAAGCCTCTCAAAACTTTGCACCTGCACTAATTGTAGATTCACATCAGTGCTTTGCAGTCATTAAGCCCGTGAGTTAAAGTTTTGATGAGTGCAGCTAATCTGGTTTATCCACAAAGTGCTGCAAGGTTCCCGTGCTGAACCAGGATCACCGGCGCTCGCGCTGCAGCCTTTCAGCAGGGGTCAGGCAGGAATTATCTTGTCTCACCAAGCATTTCAAAAGGGCTAATTATGTTTGTTCGTAAAACTTGGGCCTAAAACAACCCAAATCAGAGGAAAAAGCTTTAGAACTTTTAACGGTGAACAACTCATTTGGCTGAGGTGTTGATTTATGTCAGAAAGTTCTGTGAGCGTTTTATTCTGCGGCTAAAACCAAGGTACTGGGGKTGTGTTTTCGAAGTGCAGCAGATAAAATTCCGTCTCCATGCTGCTGACAAAGGCTGGSAGGCAGCTGCTGCTGCACCCATGTCTCTGTGGGTATCTGTGTGCGTGGATGCATATTCCCTCAGAGACACTCCATGTGGTCTCCCACCTCACAGTCACGGTTGTTAGACATCAACCCTGCACACACGGTTGCCAAATTCCTGTTGTAGATCCCAAAGCTGCAGTATCCAGCCTAAAATTGTATATTTTACTAGAAATCTTATCTTTAAGTTTCTTTCTGCTCATCCAGCAGCAATGTAAAACCCACCTAGAGCTGCAGATGAGGATAAATAGAAACAGAGCATGGAGAAAGAGAGAAATACTTGTAATTCAGCCAGGAACTTTTTTTTTTTCCTGATGGATTCTTGCTCCCAATCCACGCGGAGTAAATCAGCACACCTGTGGCATGTAGAACAGATGGAGYAGGCATGGCAAACACCTCCAGCTGCACAGATCTGTTACACAGGTGCTGGGTTTAGGCTCTGCCTGGCCAAGGGCACTGGGGCTTTGGCAAACGCCCGGAATTCCAGGGGCTGGAAGAGAAAAGACAGGGAGGAAGGAGGCAGCTGGCAGCAGCACCTTCCAGAGCAGCCCCCAAGCCTGAGCCAAACCTGCCCGTCTCATTCCTCACCCYGTGCTCTGAATCACTGTCAAATTCCTAAACTTATTTGGCAGTTCAGGGGGAGGAATTTTTGGCTGGAGTTGTTGGAACTGAGACCTTGGGATATTTAATGCCTCTGTGGATGGTGTTAGACCCTTCCATTGTTGATCATTCTGGGGCAGATGTGCTTGTGTGGGGGCTTTTTTTAATTCCTTCCACCCTTGTTTGTTTGGGGTTGTTTGTGCTTTATTTTTTACCACCACTCCCTCACTTTTCCTCCCCATTGGTCCTTCCTTCCTTCCTTCCTTCCTTCCTTCCTTCCTTCCTTCCTTCCTTCCTTCCTTCCTTCCTTCCTTCCTTCCTTCCTTCCTTCCTTCCTTCCTTCCTTCTCTCTTATTTTTTTTGATGCATATATTTTTTCTTTTCCCCTTGTTTGTTTCTTGCTTTTTTTGTTTGTTTTTCTTTCTTTGATTCCCCTCCTTGATTTTTTTTTTCTGGGGGGGGTGTTTTTGTTGATTTTGTTGGTTTTTTTGGGAGGGCTTTTTGGTTGGTTGGTTTGCTGTGGTTCTTGTTGAGTTTTCTAATTTTTATTTTTCCTTTCTTCTTTTTTTTTTTTTTTTCACTCCCTATTTATTTTCCTCTCCTTGTTTTTCGGGGGATATTTATTTTCTCACTTGTGAAATTTTCCCCCCTTCAGCTGAGGAGGACAGTGACAGTGTGAGGGGGCAGTGACAGCCCAGGCTGCTCCTCACTCTCTGGACACAGTGCAGGTGTAACTCAAGCACGGTGACGTTTGTTATGTCCCTCTAAATAGCTCTGCTGATGGTGCAGAACTGGTGCTGAGCCAGGAGAAATGATAAAACAGAATCAAGCCCCAGAAGACGACGTTATGGTGTTGATAGGGACAAATTTAAATCCCTCCTCCGTCCGTGTTACGTTCAGATTAATCTGAGTGGAATCTGCGTGTGATAGAAGCCAAACCTCTCTGTGATGATCTGGGACACAGATATTAGAAGGGCCTATTTTATTTTATAAACTAATTTTCTCTCCAAAACTCTAATTCAAATAATAATTTTTCTGTTTTAGGAACCACTTAGATTCCTTCTGTTGAAAAGACACCTTTCCAGCTCCGGGCTGGTGGGGATGAGCTGTCTCTTCATGAAGATTTTACTGGGTACTTATATCCATGTGTTTATAGAGCAGAAATCCCTGCTGCATAAATAGCCTGAGCTTCCAGTGACCAAAGAAGGCCAAAACCCAGGCTTCCACTTCAGAAATTTGCCTTTTTTAGCGTGATAACATTGGAGTGATGGCCAAGGCTTGGGACAGCGGGGCCTGAGCACCCATTCCAAAAATCCGAGCTAAGAGCGGTAAAAAGCTGCGAGGGGAGTACAAGTTATGAGGGCAAAATCTGCAGTTGGGAGCAAGCCTGGAAATTCTGGGAGGGTCTCAGTCATAATAGAGACAATTTTGGCTGCTGTTGGAAGCCAGAAATCTTCAACATTGGTTGGGCCATCTTTGCAGGCCAGCCCTGGTTCAGGTACTACGAACATCCCAACTCCTTCTGAGTTTGATACTCCAGCAGGAGAACAGATTGGACTTCACACAAATAATGCTTAACTTTACTGAAGGCTTATCTAACAGAAATTTCTTCAGGCAGAACATTTAAAATGCAAAAAAAAAAGAGATGAGTTTAATTGCTGGGAAATATCTGACTTCAGTCCTCTTATGCCAATATCTAAAATAAGTGTGAAATATCTGTCATTAAACCTGGGAGATGATAAACCCAGTGACAACTGGTTTAATGCCAACATTTTTGTTGGCACTGCAGATCATTTTGTTCTAATCTTTCATGAACTCTGTGACTAAATTCAGAATTCTTGCTTTGGGTATCGAGAATGGTAAGAAAGAATCAACACATTTTCTCAGGTTTCACAGAGAAACCTGTGTTTCTTGGCTCTCAGGAGCAAAAATAAAACGTCAATTAACATTCCATCTTCAGGAAGATCTGGGTGAGATATCCATCTAATATATAATCATCATTTTCAGCAATCACAGGCTTTTTTCACTCTCCATTATCGTAAGCATTTACACCCAAGTACTTCAGGCTTTCCTTTTTGTTTTGCAGACATGAGCCATGAATGACTACATGATTTATTGATTTCATTTGAATGATAAATGGTGATATTATTTCCCAGCAGGTGACTAAATACAAAGCTAGCAAGTCACACCAAGAAAATCAGTAAAACCACACTTCAAACAGTGGTTTAACCTTTGTTTTACTCAAAGAACAACCACCCTCRCAGCCAAATATTTTATAAACTCCTTCACCACCTCTCCTTTCCAAAGGTTATTTTACATTTTAATTGGCTCAGGTATTTTTCCCCCATGKATTAGGCTGATCAGACAGATGGACAGGGAAATATTGCTGGGAAGAGGATGGCTAAAGAAACAAATGCTGCTTTTTGGTGGTGCTGTCAAGGCTCACTGAGGCAGAGCAGCACCCAACACACCCGTGAAGAACAGCACAGAAACAAAATGGGGACAGAACTGCTCAGGGGTGGGCAGAAAGTTCATCCTTCTGTGATGTTTTCAGTATCCCATCGTTAGCATGGAGAATAGTTGATAAATACTGTGCTAATGTACGTAGTGAGTTAATTACCTGTGGTATGAACATGTAGTGCTACACAAAGAGGGCTTTTGGATCCCAGACACTTTCAAGTTTTGATCAGCATGTTCAAAAATGATCAGATTTTTTTTCTCTGTGCAGGTTTGACTACAGCCTTTGAAAATCCTGTGCTAAAAGGTGGTTTTCCATAATGTAGTYGGGGAAATAATTGTGTTCTCTTAGAAATAACCGAAGAGATGCTAAGCCATCCTCTCTTGCAGAATTCAGCCTTCCTGTATAAATAAATCCTTCCAGAGCAGGGATCCTGTGTGGTCAAACTGATTGCCAGGAAGAGAACACTCTCAGTTCATTATCTGGAGTTCTTCAGCTCAGTCCAAGGAGGCATTTTGCAATCACTAGCACAGAAAATAGATGCACTGAAATGCTCTTGCATTTACAGAAAGCTTCAGGATAATTTATTTATGAGATGGCTTGTTGCTCTTACATACTACTTACATTCATCAAATTCTTGGCATTTATTCTTCCCAGTTGGGCCAGTGAAAAGCAACCAATTAAGGTGGTATTCAGGCAGAAAAATTCCRGCCCCATCCAGAAGCAGGGAAGTAGGAAGAATTATCCTGAGTTTTTTAGAAGCTTTTAATAGGTTGAGCTCAAGCAGGTGGGAAGGAGTGTGGGAGATGCCAGCTCACAGGGCAGGGAGCTCACCTGGCCATGGCAGAGCCCTTTGGGTCCTTCCCACCAAGGTCACAAGGTCCCTCTGCAGRGATTCCCTTCCCAGCCTTGCCCCCAGGAGATTTCTGGCCAGACCCCACTCTCCTGGCAGTTTTTGGGGCTGAGAAGCTGCTGACACAGAGACTGAGGCTCTTCTGCAGGTGTAAAAACCTGCCCCTCGTGTTCCAGTAAATGTGGGGTGTCCCTCAACCGGGAGGCATCTCAGTGGGCAAAAAAATAATCATAATTGGAGCTTGTCTCCATAGGAGGGACTTTTCCCAGGGTGCCTGAGCTGGAAAGCTGTGAATTCATTATTTGTGAATCTATAATTCTCTATTCTCTGAAAAATGAGGATTGTGGAAAAGGGCATCGGGTTTTCCAGCTTGTTTCACTGTAGCACTCGGTTTAGGTGTTCAATGCAAAGCTCAAATCCTCTCCTACCATGGCTTTGTCCTACAGATTTGGCCAGAAAGAAGCAATGATTCACACTTTTATGGCGGTCTTAAAACTTTTTGGTCTAACAAGCAGATATTGCCTGGTGTGTCCAGCAAAGTTATTGTATCTTTATGTTTATGTCGATGAAATTATGTCTGAAACAAGGTTTGAGTGCGGTGGCGTTGCAGTTAAAGATTAAATCTGATTGTGTTCTGCATGGCAATGCTGTAAAAACGCTATTTCTGTTTTAAAAAAATTCCAGTTTCCTCCAACAGCTTTCATTGTTTCTTTGAAGGGTGAATTTCAGCATCAGTGTTTATAATAACATGTACATCATTAACCTCCAGCCTTTAATCTCTGTGGTCCTACTTAACCCAGGGAAGCTTCAAAGGGTGTGGGTGCCTTATGTTTTTTTATTGGGAGAGGAAGTGAAATAYAAATGAAAGATCTGGAATCAAAATTGTATCTGTAACATTTCCTTTTTAATCTGCATAACATATTTAATGCTCGGCATGTTGGGAAGCTACCTGGGTATTTGCCTGATGAACAGTTCTAGGGACAACCTGGAAAGAGTAAACATATTAATTAGAGACTGCACAGCTCCTTCTTGCTGGTGTAATCATTAAATTGATTTTTCCAGTCTGACATGTAATTGTTCCAGCGATGGAATCCTGCTTTCCACTCTCGTTCTGCTTCATCAATATTTCCTGTAAAACATGAAATGGGTTACRTTAATCTAAATTTGAATCTCTTTGTATGCTAATTGAAAAATAATTTTGATCATCAATGTCATCTGCTCCAAATACATTATGGGATGGTCTTTTGCTTCTTTTCTTAAACTTGGGATGACTGAAAATTCAGTGATTAGCATTTTGTCTTTCCATCAGAAAGGAAGGAATGCAAAGATATCATTCTGGCAGGGTAATAAATTTACTTTGGATTTTTAAAAATATATATATATATTTAATATACATTTTGGATAACTCCTCTGTCCATCAAATCCGTCATTTTAAAGCCACGCTTTTTTTATCCTCAAAATATTCCTTTGGTTCAATCTACCCTGCAGTGAAACCTACATACCCTGAAGACTAAATAATGCAAAAGGGGAGAGATGCTTGCAAAGATTAGGTGAAGTCACAGCTTTGTTTGAGACAACAACAGGATTGCCATTGCTTTGATGGATTTCAATGGATGTCCAGGATTTCACCCTCCCATGGAATAAATCCCCAAGTTTAAAGCATAAAGGGCACAGGTTTGGAGCAGGATTCTGTCAGACGTGCACTATGTCAACATGAAACCGTCTTCTCTTTTCTTTTTCATCCCCACCTTTAAAACATTTTCCAAGTAATCCTGTGTCCCAAGGAAATATTTATTGCCAAATTTGTTATAAGCGTGGGAGCAGAGGGTGAGGATAAGAAGAGTCATAAAAATATAGCATTTCACAGGGTTCCCAGAGTATTTTATGGACAGGGATCCCCTCCTGCAGCCCCAAAAGGTGGTTAACACCACGGAGAAAGGCAGGGACCTTGCAGGAACCTCCCATACACCACCAAAAAGGTGGATAACACCTGCAGGCTGTATCAGTCCATGAGGCTCACAACTTTGTATCAGCTGTAGACTTTAGGATAAAGTTCAGAAACCACTGATGATCTCTGATCTTTATTCATTCCGGTCCTAACTCTCGTGGTGTCCCACCCTGGCATAGCTCACTCCCAGAAAAACTTGGTAATTGTGTTCCTGAGTGGTTTCTCCATGCTCCTCTGGCTTTATGTTCTCCTGCTGCAGCAGAGCCTCGGCCCTTTCCCTCCATAAATACACCCCTTCCCCCTTTTTTATGATCTGCCAGCGCGGCAAGTATAACTGGTGATGTGAAAATGAAATACTTCTGTGTTTTACACATCACWAGAGAAAATATCTGGGAGAGAGAGTTCACTGATTCCGAGATTTAGCTTGGAGAAGCATCCAGTAATTTGGTCGCTTATCTGCAGTTTAGCTCAACGTTTCCAAACCTTTTTGGTCTGGAAATCCAGATGGCAATTTAATGAGACTTTGAAATGAGATTTACTTCTTGGTTCCAGCGAGACCAGAAATAAAACCAAGACACTTTTTCTCCAGGAAGTCCTGTACTTTTACATGCAGTCAAAAGGGAAAGTGTGAAGAACAAATACGAGAAAAAATGTCAATAAATTAACCACATCCTTCTCCCTCAGCTCAAAGTTGTAAATAAGCTTGGTTACAACAGACATCAAAGGAAAATTCAGATATTTTGAAATTTTTTTCTGCAGGCCACAACCGCCATTAACTCGGAGATGATTTGGAAATGCTGGTAACAATAAAACCTCATTTTCACTGCTAAGCTATGCAGATAGAACTCATAACTAAGGGGACAAAACATGCACAACATTCTGCTTCCCTGACTCTAAGAACTCTCCTTTGCACATATTTAATTTAAAGATGTAGTCAGGGTCTCAGGCAAAGCCAAATTTTCCACATTAAGTAAAATGGATTGGTAATTCAGTATATGAAGCAGCAGCAGTATTATTTGGAGAAAACTGTCTGAACCATGTTTCTTGTTTTATTCTTGATTTTGGGTATCCAGTTTTATTTATTCAGGCAAAACTTCCACTAATGAATTAAAAAGGAAACCTAAAWACATCTCTTCTTTAATTATTCAGGTGTAGAGGTGTTTGAAGTCTGCCCAAAGACTTTAGACGCTGGAATATCTCTATCATAGATGCATCTTGAATTAAAAGTCACTGTTCTGGAGTATGAATTATGGGGCTTTTCAGTGCTTCTTAAAGATTATGGTGAAGAAGTGAGCCAGCTAGAGAAAGAAGACATCAAAAAGTTCAGAGGAGCCACCACTATGAATCCAAAAGACAAAAGGGGGACGGAAAACACTGAAATAAGAACCTGAATTCCCATTTGTTTGCTTTTTTTCCCCCAGTGATAAGATCCAAATTGAAGTCACAAGTCAATGCATCCCATTATCACCAACATCATCAATCTCTGGGAAGCAACCACCCATGACTTAGATGAGCTGACAGCTGGGAGGCAGAAAAGAAAAAGATTAGAGAGTCCAAGCTGGCCAATAATTACAGGTGAGAGCACTGGGTGCCTGCAGAGCCCGGAGCCAGCCAACAGTGCACACAGGGAGTTTTCTGTAAGCCACTGGGACAATCCCAAACTTTACCTTAATTCCCACCAGCCCCGTGCAAAGCCCAGGGAGGCTGACAAGGAGAAAAGGGGAGGTTCTGTAGGCAATGAATCAGTGCTCTGAAAGGTTTAACAGACCAAAAAACCAAACAAAAACAAAAGGGGTTTTTTTTTGATTCTTCAGCAATGCCAGTGCAATCAGCTGGAATTTCCTATCATTCCATCTATCCCTTAATTTAATGGTGTTGCAGCAAAGTTAAATTTATCACCATCCCATCCTTTGAACTGCTGGATGTGCCAATAAAGTGCTAATCTTAATGTTAACACACAAAAATACACTTAGGATTGGGATAAAGGCCATATAGCTGTTAATTAATAAGGGATGACAAATTAGAATTAATTTTTCTGTCCTCAACAGCTGATGATTGGAGGTACCTGCAAATTTCTGGGTTCATTAGTATGAGAAATGCCACAGGTTTATGCTGTAGATTCTCATGGTGAGAGTTTCTTCACAAAGGTGCAGAAAAGAGAAACAAATAATATCTATATTCAATATTCTTTAATCACASTCTGTGGATATCAAAGCTTTCTTAGCCACAGCAGTATATTCATTTTCACACGTGTTTTTAAGGACTTCAGATTCCTTTCTGTTATTTTTTTTAGTTCTTCCAGAAGCCAGCAGAGCTCTCTGGGAGATGAATTATTCTAAGGGCTGTTATCTTTCCAATGACATGTTGGAAATGTTGGGAAGAAATCAGATTGTTTAAGTACAGAAACTTATTGCTCATAGGTGCAATGAGTGGAGTCTTTGTTGGTAGGTGTAGTAGTACTGATGAGGTTACGTGTGATTAATTCACATTTCTTCATGGATCCAGCTCTGTGGAAGTTTAATTTAATTCTGATGGTGAATTTTCTATTTAGTCAATTTTTTAATATTCTTACCACCCTGAGTATTTATCTCTGTAGAATCCAGATACTGGTTGAAGGATCACAGCAAATACAACAATTTTTGTTACTCATTGGTTGAGAGGTTGAACTTTTCTCTGCCTCCACATAAAAAAATCATTTTAGAGTGGTTTTAAAAAGTAATGTATTTGTATTACCTAGTTTGATTTCTTCATAGATGATACATGATGCAGAAATATAAAATAAAATAGGAAAATATGTGTTAGGCACACTAAAATAGGAATGGAAGTGTAAATGGAAAGTTTGGCTGCCTGCAGCGTTCTACAATCAAGAGGAAACGCACACATATAAATAGGAAAGGCTTTAGATGCATTAAAGGTGGTGTTGAKGAGGTAAAGCCTAACATTGAGGCTTTTATAATTAACATATGATTGCTCTAAAAGCTACTTAAAAGTCACTTACTGTTTACTGTCCCTCCTGTGTGATTCTTTTAGCAGCAGCCAGCAGAAACCCTTCTGGTTTCAAAATGAAATCAAAAATCCTGAGTGCTCCCAGCTTGTCTTGGGGTGAGTAGGGTGCAGGGTGTGCTCAGGGCCTTGGAAATTGGGTTAAAATTTGGGTAGGAATCGTGTCTGGTTGGAACTGAGAGCCCATGCCTACATCCAATTTACTTGTCCAGTGATTAATATCAAGCTGGACACAGAACTGCAGGTTCTGACTCATGTCTTCAATTATGGATTTGTGTATTGAAACTTGAGGAGAAGGCACTGAGAAATCTTCCAAAATCAAATAAAATAGTCTAGAGATACCAGGGCCATATTACACAGATGGCTGTTACTCTTGTGTTACTGTGAGAGCCTTATTTTTTCCTTRTTATTTTCCCACCCCACAACCATAAGGATTTTTAAAAAAATATCTGACAAGGATTGCTTGAGGAAAAGGTGAATTATCTAGCAATAAAAATATATATTTCTCATATATTTAACTGCCTCAAGGAACTTGTCTTACCCAGCCTGTGATGGGAACAGGCTGGTTCAGAGCCAGGACACATTTGGAGCTGGCCTTTAAGGCTTTAAAATCCCTCAGTGGGTGGCAAGGCTTGGGCTAGGAGTGGGTCAGGAATTGAGCAAGGGGTTACCAAGCACATCCATGGCAAATCCTCACTTGAGGCTGAAAAACCATGATTTCTGCAAAATAAGTTATTTTGATTATCCTATTTGGGTTATACCTGATAGAATTCTACTTTGCCTATCTGAATCCTTCTTGAACTTATAAAAATGAGAACATAAAAATTCCTTACTTGTTCCCTGTCATCTTATATCACCTCATGTTAAGGCAAACTTCTTTTTCTGAGAATATTTCAATGAAAGGAGTCATAGAAATGAGAGGCCCTCAGAACATGAAGAAATCTCTGTGTTAATGGTGTGCACTGTCCTTTGGGCATAAAAGGAGAGAGGAAGTGCAAAACAATATTTCAGTGAAGAGAATTATTGCAATATAAGCTATTATATCACGTTTGAACTCAGGATTTTAAAGGGTTTTCTGTCAGAATTGTATAATATTGTATAGGGAACACAATGGAAATACTCTGCCTTTATATTTGCAATGTTTCAGGGACTGACAGATGATACATGACAAGGCAGTGCCACTTGTTGACAACATTCTTGCCTCAGTTCTATATTAGGATCCAGACACGATGATTCTTCTCTTTTTGCTAAGAATACGCTCGCGAATTTCTTTTAATTAAATTATGTAAATTTATGTTGTGAATTACTGAGTGKGGCACAGTGATGCATTTATGTCTGCTGGCAGATCCTGAGTGCTGCTTCGTCATGCCTCACCCCACAGGACCAGGCAGAGCAGCTCTGCTCTCCTCCAAGACGTGTTGAACTCTGGTGATCTGCTCCCTCCTGCTCCACACGGACTTAGTTAAGCTCAGCCCATTTATAGGATCCACATTTTTCCCTACGGTTTCCCAGCCAGGTTAAAGGAATATGTAAAAGAGTTCAGTTCTCCTGGCTCAGCACAAACTTGTCAGAATCTTTGAAACCTCCCTGAAATCCATCCGTAATTGGGAAAGCTGTGATTTTAAAATCACAGAGTAGGCTTCATAAATTATTCATTTTACCTACTGATTTCGCGTCTCTTGATTTAATTGAAAAACATCTGTTGAATTGAGAGGGGATAAAAGTTGAGCCATAATACAGTCACAGACTCAAATGAGGAAGGAATAAATTATTTCAGAAGGAATCATCTGTGCACCRTGACAGTTTACATATTTTTAAGGCTTACGTGGTTTTTAAGACGAGCATTCAAACTGAGTCTTAGAGAAAGATTTTGAATTACTAATTAACATCTTAAAAGTGTATCTCATTTTTGAAAYGAGACTTTCCCCCAGTCAAGCTGCAGAATGTGATTCCAGAGCTGCAAAATCACTTTATAAAATCAATTCCTTTTGAAACCCAAAGCACAGAGGCTTCATCTGTTGCTGGGCTTTGGGAAAACAGTGCCATTGGTCTTCAAAAAATTTGAGTCTTCTGTGTTCAACTGACCTGAAAGTGCCAAACAATTATACTTTTCTTGGCAATGAAATCTCATAAATCCATTGTATACATGGCACAAATCAGTTTGGTTTTCTATAGGCAAGCCCTGCAGCCTCTGGGTTGTCATCAGGGACACTCCAGAAATAAAACACAGGGCTCTCAYGTGAGCTGGAAACCACGATCTCCTCTTGGCAGTGGCAGTGCACTTCATATCCTCGGGGGATTAGTTGCATAAAATAGAATCCCATAAATAATAGATAATATAATCCAAATACAACATCCCATAAGGTCCTGCAGTTTATACAGAACATCTGAAGCCTCCAGAATTCCCAGTGCAAGCGCTCCTTTAGCACTGATTTTCCTGCTCTCTCCAGCACCCAGGAACCCCAGAGCCTGGTGGCACCAAGACTCTTACAGGGGGTACCAAAGAACAGAGGTTTCAGCACCCAGTGTCTCACATTGTGGCTTTATCTGCATTTTTGGAGAGAGAAAATCTGTGTCACAAAGTCCTGGCCCTTGGTGTGTGCCCAGGTTTTGTCCTGGTACAAAACAGGGTGGTGTCCCCACAGCCAGAAGCACAGGGCACGTTCTGAGGTCCACCCTCACCACCCCACGGACAGTTTTCTCCAACATCAATTCAGTTTTGTCCAACTGAACATCTCAGTCACAAACAGGRACGTAAAGATCTGAACTCAAGTATCACATCAAGGTCCAGCAAATGATCCTTGCACAAAAGTTTTATATTAAAACATCTTATATTAAAGAGAAGAATTGTTACCTGTCATTTCCACGACTTTGGGGAAAAAGTATTTCCAGAATCGACACTGCTGAGCTCGTAATTTTGTCAGTACCTCGGAAGCGTTGGTGTTCAGTGTCAAATATTTTTGGTCAGTGCTAGTGAAGACTGGCCATTTTATTCCATTAGTCAGGGTCCCATTTGGAGCTCTAAATGAGAAAAGAAACACTTCAATTMGAATGAGAAATCAGCACACAGTAAAGCATGATTAGGGCTTATTTAACAGTTGTTCAGCTTAAGTGTGTTAGTTTGGAATGACTGATATATCCTTTTGTAAGTAACAGGGGAAAAAAGGCAGATACATTTCATTTACCCTCATCTGAAGAAAAAAGAAATCCCCTTTCGAGGTGTTCTGGGTTCATCAAAGGGAAAAGCTTAAYAAATAATCATATTCAAACAACTTTCTGAACCTGGAGACTCTCACAGAAGCTGTGAATTATTAGGGATGACTTAAGAACAAACCAGCCTGCCTGTCTGAGAGGTTGAGTGGGTTGTGTTTTAGTTCGAATGCTTTTGATCCCTTTAGACGGACAAATAGATTGGGATAAACGACTGGGATAAACACGCAAGTAAAGGGAGAAATAATGTCTAAACTTGGATAAGATCTGTATTGGGACAGAGAACAATTATTCCTCGTTAAGAAGGAACTGCCATCCTCGAGGTGTGTTGAGTCCTGTTAGTGGAGGGCCGAATGGGAACAGTCTGAAATCTTGTGGAAACTGGGAAGAGGTACAGGGTGCTTGACCCCTTATAAAACCAGCTCTGCATGTGAAAGGAGCACAGCTGTTGGTACTACAAGAGYTGGGATAAATATTTATAATACAACAGAATTCATAAGGCTCTAAGGACAGGCATCCAGCTTTTCACCTCCAAAAATGACAGTATCTGTATGAGGGGAAAAAATGGTTTAAATGTGCAGAAGAACAACAAAATGGGCAGCAACACATTAGGGAACAAACAAAACAGAATATGATTTACAGGAATAGAAGTAGATTTATGTTTCAAACAAAGATCACCATTAACTCAGAAGAAGTTAAGAATARAAATGAAATATTTTATTCCAGTGCAAGCACAGGAACCATTTTCTTTCCTAGAAGCTGATATCAAGGAACCTGGGATTTAAGGCAGAGCAACAATAATTGATGATTCTTGGTGGGATAAATTAACTCTGAGCTGAGTTAATTTGKTTCTCTCTACTTTTCACCAGGACACTTCCCAGAAGGCAGAAGGCAAAGAGGAGCCCAGGGAGTGGAGCCTGTTTGGGTTCTGCTTCCCAAAAGTGGGAACAAGGCATGAAGTGTGGGTGGGAGCAGTCAGAGCACAAGATGTTGAAGCAATATCAATATCTCTCACTTGATTCTGARTTAATCAAGAGTTCAGCCCATGTTTTTGCATTCTGGGGTCTTTGGCATTGGCTSCTGCAAGAACCACTGTTGGAATAAGAGCTTCAGGCTGTCATTTCCTGAACTGCTCCCTTCCTCRTGGATTTTTCTTGGCTAATTCAGCTCTGATTAACCCACGGCACCTTTTTAAAGTGCACATTTATTTGTGGCTCCTGAGAATGATGACTTAAGCAGAGCTGACTTGCACTTCAGTTCAAGATCAGGACGCTAATGGTGCTGTCAGTATTCATTTAACAGCTTTTATGCTATGAAATAAATCATGACATCCCACATTATAATTTACAGGTGTGTGGGGGGATTACACAATGCCTCGATGGCTACAGATGTATTTTACTAAAAAATGATTGAAAGAACTGTCAGGTGAACACAGCACTTTGAAGCCCATGAACCTGCTGATTATGATAATCTCTGCATTTCTAGGAAGTTTACTGCTCAAAGAAATGCCCAGTAATTTCCTTCTTAGCTTCATTATTGAAAATTTCCCAAGTTAAAAAGCAGCTCCCGTTCGGAGCAAAAGGGAGCTCAYAGGAGTATAATTTGGAACAAGTTATGATTATAACCTTGTTGTTCCCTCACAATTACTGTTCATTCCTTCTTGCTAATAACTTCATGATGAGAATTGCAGTGCCCAGAATAGGCTGTAAAATTCCCTGTTCTTTGCACCAAATTCAAAGTTGAATAATATTCATACAGAACAGTGGAAGTATGGTGGGAATACCTTCAGTGAGCAGACAGGAATCCAATACCCTGCACAAACTTGTCTCTGCCCATTTAGGTTTGGATGGACAATCTTTGCTGACCGATTACAGAAACTTGTTTGTACCAAAAAAAATGCTCAGTTTGCATGGAAACCTCCAGTCTGTCATCTTTTATCAATTCCTCAAACCTCTGCTCTTTCGTCTTCTGGTACTACTTAATCACCTCTGCTTCAGTAATTCCAGTTTTGCTACTTCAGTGCTGTCACTGGGGTCTGATGGTGTGTCCTGAAAGGCTTTGGGCTGTGCACCTTCAGCCCAGGCCTCTATTTTGTGGTCTTATCTTGTCAAATCACCTTTCTTGGACAAGCTTTATTCAGGGAAGACCTTAATTTTGTTTGAACAAAGTCATCAAATGGCATGGCTTGGAAGGGACCTTGGAAGATGCAACTCCCTGCAATGAGCAGGGRCATCTTCAGCTGGACCAGGAATATGAGCTTCACTGAATATCTTAGAACACTGGAGCTTCACTGAGTATCTTAGAAAGAATCTGGTTCCTTTTSTACCCCTTTTTACTCTTTGCAGGAGCAACTCTTAAGGCAATGAAGAAATACAATTCTTTGAATTGCTCCCAGAAAAGAAATGCAAGAGAGAAAAACAAAACAAATCAAAACAAAGCAAAACAAAGCAAAACAAACCAAAACAAACTCAAACCACCTGTGTTTAAACTTTGATGTAAACAGAATTTGTCTCTTTCCTTCAGCTATGTTTTTTCTTTGCATATGCCCTGAAATTACAGGCTGGATTCTCTCTACTCTGGTAGTGGCACAGCAGCTCATTTATAGTAAATTATTTTGTTAAGATATGTCTTTAAGTGGAAGTTTCTTGGTTGCACTTGTTGTTACTTAGATCAGGTTCTTCCCCTTTTGGGGTTTTCCATCCACAATTGCCAATAACTTTTAGTTTTCAAGATTAATTTATAGGAAGCGTATTAGATTTGATAGAGGCATGAAGAGGGTTTTGGAAGACCTTATTCACCAGTCATTTCTCTGTATTTAATTTTCATCTTCAGCAACTTTAGAAAAAGTTAATTTCATTCAAATGGAAAACGCAACATGAAGAGAGTTCTGTTAATCATAATAAACATACATACATTACCATTCTCATTAATGTGATCAATATAGCCTGAGATACAGCACCAGCTCACTGCATTTTTATTAATATTCACACAGCATTACCTTTACAAATGGTTTATCATACACAAAAAAATGTAATTCATCATCTGACTGGTTTTGGTAAACATTTGGGATATAAAGTACCTGGAAAATATTCCCTTTATTTTTGTGAGTGAGCTCTGAACAGCAGAGTGAAAACTCATAGAGTGGACTCCATCATTTACCACATTCTTTTGTACTGTTCGTTTGTGTTTTGAAGAAGGCCAGAATGGAAAATATTCTCTGCTAACTCTCCTGCAAACATTTTTAGGCTGCTTTAGGATTTCCCTTTGTAAAACCATTGTCCCACACTCCAGCTTAGACTGTCCCAAGCTTTCTCCATATTCCTGTTTAGCTGCTCTATTTGTGACTTTTGTTGTGTGTTTCTCCAGAGGACGAGAAAAACAATCCCACATCTCAGTGCCCACTAAGATGAATGAAAATTAATGATAATTCTGCTGCACCCTGTGCTTCCCCTGTGCAGGAAGAATTGAAATCCAGCAGAGACCTGTCCCTCCCAGTGTGGCTGCCTTGGCTTCACCCTGGTGGGAACTGCTGATGCTCGTTTCCAATCCGGCCCCTTTTCTTCTAAAAGCTGGTTTAAAGGCAGCAGAGTGGGAAGGTGAACCCTTTTTATTGGCTTTTGTGATTCCTGGTGGCTGTTGGGCAGCACTGGCAATCAGCTGGTTCCCATGGGATGGCGTTTTATGGAATGCAACCATGGGCACAAGATAACCGGGAGGGGGAATGGCTTTGGAGGGAATGCAACAGCAAAAATAACCCCAACTCCTGCAGATTTCCTGCAGCTGCAGTACAAAACCTCAGAGAACCATGGAACRGTCAGCTCAGCATCAAATAAGAAGCACAGTGTTAGAAGTTTCACCCCAAGGGTAGCTCTGGGAGTAAGGGGTGGTTCTGCGCRTGTCTGACGGTTGGATGATTTTAAGGTCTAAACCACACAGATGATATTTTTCCTTTTTTTCCCCCCCCCCCACATTCTGGGAAAAAACATTTTGTTGTTTTCCTTCTTTCCCACTTGGCCAGGAGGACACACCTAATTAGCAGGAATGCTGATGAGGAGCGCCAGGCCCCCCTGTGCTGCCCCAGCCCCCAGCCCGGAGGGACGGGAAGTGTTTGTGGCATTAGTCAGGCCAACTCAGCCAGATGTCTCACATGATTTCTAAAGGCCAGGACGTGTGATATTTATACCTATGCTCATTCTCCCGTTGCAGCACACTGGCTGCCAGGTTAATCTCAGTTTGGGGTGGTGGTGTGGTCCCCAGGGGGGTGATTGGTTAGGGACAGCAGAAGGTTGTGTAAGGCTTTGCTTGGATGGCRCCACCGGGAGCTTAACAGACACTTCCCAGCCCAGTGCCATTAAAAAGAAAAGCAGATTTTACTGTTAACTCCTGGTTGAGTCTTCTCAAACCCTTGAACAATTTGGCTCAATCCCAGTTTTTCATACCAGGCCATTCGTTTCAGATGACTCACTGCTAAGTAGGCACCAGAGAGGTCCATGAGGTTGAAAACCCAAAGTCCTTAACCTGAGGAGCAGTCCCAGCTCTTGGAACAAAGAAAATGAACCTGCTCTGGAAAGCTGGAAAGTTAACAAGGGAAAGGATGGAGAAATATCTGTAACATTGGTAAAAAAAAAAAGGTAACAGTAAAATATCCCCTGAAACTCTAACTAATGCACAAAATTTTCATTCAGAGACTGAAGCCCCCACAAATCAGAAATTCTCTGCATGAATGTGTAGATTGAACCTGATGCAATATCACCACCCATTGGGTCAATATTTCTGTGATTCACTACAATGAACTTATCCTTAGACTTTATTTTCAAATTCAGGCAGTTACCCAGGATGTTTTCCCAAGTCAGCTACTCTTCTACCACCTACAGAAGTGACTGGATGGGTAAAATCCTTACATTATGACAAAGTATTTTACACTAAATTTTGCACTCTGAGGTTGTTTGCTATGAGAAATTGCAAAAGCAAAAATGGGAGGGGCACTTTTCTGTCCATTATTCAAAGTTTATGAGTTGACCTATCTGGAATAACAAACAAGGGGAAGTTATATTCTTTATCCTCCTAGACTAATGGGACAGACAGCAGCTATCAAACCTATAGCTGAAATTTAAAAAAAATTATTATTATTATTATTATTATTATTATTATTATTACTACTACTACTACTGCTACTATTAGCCAAGCTTTAAAAACTATCATACTGAAAGATAACAGCTCAGGGAGGGGGATTGTCAGCATGTGGAATACTGGGTGATTGGAAAGCATCCATGATTTTCAGTTTCATAAACTTCCTTGGAGTTTTGCTCTTCCCAAAGTATCAGTACCTGTGGCACTATGAGGAACTAGGGAACTTGGGAAAAAAAAAATCATATTTGAAACCATTTTATTTATTAGAATTTAATTATTGTGAGGAAATAGCGACCGGTTTCTGAAAATATAAGTAATTAAACATTTCTCATAGAATTGATTTAAATTCTCATAGAATTGAAACAAAAAAATTCTCATTTAATTCTCCTTAATAAGGCGCAAAAACTCTGATTTTGTGGCGTTTGAGATTCCCACAGTAAGGAATGAAAGGGCTGCTCTGATGAGCACCACGAGTCTGAGGGATGTGCAGACTTGAATCCTTCAAACTCCCATTTTAATCAGCCGCTTGTGGGAAGTTCATTATGCCCTGCTGTGCTCGGTTCTCACTCCCAGATCACACACACGAGTCCATAATCCAGCGACTACAAAGTGTCCCGGAGCCAGAGCGAAGGGAAACTGCTTTGCAAGTTCTAGCCTGGGTAAATATTATTCCTTCTGCTGATCCCTGAAGAAAGCAGCAGGATCCAGCTGGCAAAGTCCTTAACTGACAGAAACTGGAGAAGAACCTTTGCAGCTAGGCTTTCTTACACCTTCACAGGCTAAATAAAGCCCAGGATATTCCTTCCAGATTCCAGCCTGCTGACAGCAGCTGCCTGGTTAAATGCCTTAAACTATAAATTATCGTGGTATGTGCTATTATGACCAATATCAGTTTCAGGAAATGAAGCAACAAGCTGTTACTCCTTTTTTGGGGGTGTTATTTATGTTATTYTGTGCTGTTTGTTATGTTTTTTGTCTTGTGTTCTGCTCCAAAGAGCCTCACGGGGCACCCATCGAGCTGAAACAATTCTTGCTGGTGCAGGTCATGAATTCCTGCTATATATAAGGTAGGCCTCAAGGTAAGGGTCATAAATAATGAGGTATTTGAGACATTTAGATGCAGGATGTTGTGCCTGAGCTGTTTGCTGTGCATTTAGGAGCTGGGTGCTTCCAGCCCCTGGCTCCTGGATGGGAGCCTGCTCTGGTGTCAGGAGAAATAACGAGCTTGAGCCAGAGCTAACGAGCCCTTCAACCCCTGCCTGCATTTCTGACCCCCTGGGCCATGCTGCACAGGGGTCTCCTGCACTCTGAAATGTTCCAGCCAAGTCTGGGGCTGCTTCAGGAACCCCAAACTCCACACAGAGCATGGATGAGACGGGATTTTATCAGACAAGGTCTGGAACTGTCCCACTGCTCTGTGTAAGAGCCACAGCAACGATTTCACACCTTCTCCAGGACTCAGGTCCTGGTGGGAATATTCACATTTCATATTTACATCACTTTTGGGTAGACATGAGAGAGGCAACACTGCAGCTTAGTCTTTCTTCTTGCTGGAGGARCAGTTTTGCCTTTCTTTCCCGATGTCCCTGTAAAGTATTTTGTAAGACCCTTCTGCCCTTCTGTGTGGTATCAATTTCTGCTTTCAAGGGCCACTTTTCAAAGCTGTTATTTCTTAACACTCTTGGCTGCTGCAAGAAATCAAATGGAACTATAGTTTTTAGTCTTGTCTTGTTGAGGTTGAAGAGGGATATTTGGAAATGGAAGAAGGTCCTGAACCCCACAGAGACCTTGCAGGAGGAAGTACCTTCCATAACAGGTAAGTAAAAGAATAAGTAGGTAGGAMGGCACCTGGCACTTGCCCTTTTAGTCATTCTCTGAGGCTGTTTTATCTCCTCTGCAACCTCTCTTCCTCTTCATGACCTGGAAAAACACAGACCTACACGATATCTGAACCAGAATTGCTCCCTGGAACAAACCAGGGCTTCATCAGAAACAATAAAGAGGGCGTGAAGAGACAGAAAAATGTTTTTATAGCCATAAAGCCATTAATACTGGGTTTTAAATTCCCAGTGTCTTTGGTAAAATTTGTCAGCCCAGCTGGTTCTGAGAAAGAGTAAATACTGTGCTCACRGATATTATTGCTGGTTCCCTTCCTTCCTTTCCCTCCCATTAATAAAGTTCATCCCAGGCACTCAGAAAATTGTTGGATAAATGTGTTCAATGCTTTTCTTATCTCCGGAGACTAAATTTGCAATTGAGAGTGTGTAGTTGATACTACACAGGATATGATTTTTGAAATCTGTTTTCAATGGAAATTGCCCTAATCACGATTTATTTTCGGGATGGATGCTCCACAGAGCTCTGCACCAACCAAAATCCTCTGGATTCGTTGTGTCCTGATGGATTTCATCACAGTGGCATTTTTCTTTATATTTTCTACTACTGCTTTATTTCTGTGAGTGGGAGGAAGTGCATGAGTCACAAACTTTCACGACCATGTAATCTAGGCCAAATTGAGCAGTCCTAAAAATGCAACTATCGGGTAGCTTTCAGGAGGGGGAATTTGTGTTAGTGCTTCATCAGAAACAAAACCACTGCAGCTTCATGCTGGGAAATGTAGACAAGAAGACAGAGTGCTTGCAACACCCCGAAAACTATTTTAAAATATTAACACTATTAATATTAATTAATGATAAGAATAACGATAATCTAATATTTTCTTATGGTATAAATTCATTGTAGGCTTGACATTTACAAGTGGAAGTTACATGTGACACCTCCTTTGGTAAACAAATTCAAATTATGTCCCATTCTTGTAACACCTTCTGAGTCAGTTTCGAACAGCAGCAAGAGGGAGATCTCCAAACACCAACACATGGACCGGGAGCCATGGAAGGGGTGCTCTTAAGTAGAAACAATAYGAAAAGAGAGAAGGAACTTGTTTAAAGTTCTTCCCTTTCAAAATCGAGGGAGGTTTTGTGGAAATTATGGTATGCAGACTACTTTGTAACTAGGAAAAAACCAACTGTTAAACCTCTGAGCATTTCCAGTTGTACAGAAAATTCACTTGGAGATTGCACCGTGAATAAGATGCATGAGAGGCAGATATTTAAAACTTCRTTAAAGCAAAAAACTTTGTTAGAATTAAGAAACCACAGTATTTAAACAGCTGCTCCTGCAGGAAAAGGATCTCTCAGGTGTAAATTTGAGGTAGCGCTCTTTAGGGTTTGCATGTTACGAAATGAAGAAGTTCTCTTATGTTCCTGCAAGGAAAGGTAGAGGACACAGATGGTGGCCAGAGGTGTCTGGGAAAGCAGAGAATGGCAGCTTTTAATTTTATATCCTTATAGAATTGTGTAACATCACCAACTGTGAGCATGAAATGCCCAATTTCTGCCAACACGGCTTCAGATTTTTGGGGACAGACTGTCCCAAATCCCAACATCAAATTTCTGACTACATTTCCCCACCACTGCCTTCCCCTGCAGCTGATTGAAAACAGAATTAAACACCATATTGAGCTCCCTTAAAAAATGTGGTGTTAGGTAACCTCTGCTGCTCCTCATTTCCTCTCCTCTCCCCTTTGCCACTTCCCTGGAACAGCCAATCTCTGGCGTTGGGGAGTAAATTAAAATGTGCACTGAAAGGTTTCCAKTCCTCCCGTGAAACTTCTCAGCGTCACTTCAGATTAGTGTTCCAGAACCACCTGGAAAAATGGGGTTTGCAGACCTTTCAAACTTCCATTCCTGCCTTCTGATGATGGAACAAGGGCTAAGCTGCAGAAAAGCAGCACGGAAGAAGACTGGCCCTTAAAAAGAAGATTAACTGTGGGTGAAAATTAATTAGAATTTCACAGTGCCTTTGGAAACCATGTGTTTACGTGCCTGTAAAATACTCTCTGAAGTGTCTGGCTTTATATGTGAATCTACCTTAGACTTACCCCCTAAGTTCACGTGTGCCCTTCCTTCATMTCTCTGTTCACAGACTTATTCTCCCCCCAAAATGGTTTGAAAGTCTTTCAGACGTTTTCTGCTTTCACMTTTCAATCTCTTTTTTGTTCTGTCTTCTTTGTGCATTTCTCGGTCACCTGATGTCTTGTACCAGTTGCATTTCCCTCTCTCGCTTTCCCATTTTCCTTACTTCCCAGCAAACACTACATTATTTCCACCCAGGCTTGTTACTCCCACTCCCAAATTTGAGGTGGTAATCACACCATGGTTTTATTTCACTCTTGAAACTCTTGTTTCTCTTCATCCCTCTCCTTTCCCCAGAATGTGTCTGTGTAGACTCTACCAGGCCCTTGGGACAGCAGGGAATGCAGGGAATGCTGTCCAGTCCAGGCTGTTCAACCTGTCTCAGTTCTGAGGCCTCATCCAAGATCTGGATCCATAGAATCACTGAATCAATTAGGTTGGAAAGGACCTCCAGGATGTTTAAGTCCAACTGCTGACCCAGCACTGCCAAGGCCGCCCCTCTCCCATGTCCCCAAGTGCCACATCCACACGGATTTTCAATCCCTCAAGGGACAGGGATTCCACCATGGGCCTGGGCAGGTTTTACCAGGACAGGACGATCCTTTCCATGAGGAATTTTTCMTAATATCCAACCTAAACCTCCCTTGGTGCAACCTGAGGCCGTTCCCTCTCCTCCTGTCCCTGTTCCCTGGGAGCAGAGCCCGAYCCCCCCCGGCTGCCCCCTCCTGTCAGGGAGTTGTGCAGAGCCACAAGGTGCCCCCTGAGCCTCCTTTTCTCCAGGCTGAGCCCCTTTCCCAGCTCCCTCAGCCCCTCCTGGGGCTCCAGAGCCTTTCCCAGCTCCATTCCTTTCTCCAGGCACCCTCCAGCCCCTCAGATCTCCCTCTCTTCCCGGGCTCAGGAGTTCACCTTGCTCAGCCCCAGGCCTGTCAATCCCGCAGCCTTTGACGATTGAATTCGAGCTTACCCCGCTCCATAAAGCATTCTCAGTGTTCTCTTCCAGGCAAACCTCTGCATTTTACCTCTAGGTTTTAGTTTTATTCKCACTCAACAACTCCTACAATATTTGGACAATATTTCCTTAATAGATGTTCTCATCTCCTGTTTGAAAATAATGGTTTGACTCATCTGTTGGAGGGAGGAAAATCCGTGTGGACAGAATTGCGTCTGCTGCACAGATGGAAAGGAACGAGACAGCTTCTTGTAATTTGCAATACTTGTAATAAAATTAAACCAATCTCGACAATTTGTATCCCAGACTTATTTTCAAAAGACATCTGAATCAAATACTCCTGTTTTCAGTTTTGAAATTCAATGACAGCTTGCAAGCCAGAGAGGGAGAGAGATGCCTGCCAAGGTGAGTCTCTGGTTACTGATATTTTCCATGATCCACTATTTCCTAATAGTTTGCTAAAAAGGTGTTTCCATTTCTGTTTCTGAACATAACAATGGATGTAAACTCTGCTAAAGATGATGAGTCACTTTTAAGAACTCAAAACTGAAGGTGGAAAAATAGGAGGAAATTTTCTTAAAAATTAAACTTTTTTTTTTCCCTTTTTGTTCAAGACTATAATTTCTGCAATTTTTTTTATGGCTGAGAAATTACTCACAGGAAAGACAGTGAATGTGACAATAAATGTGTCCTTTTGGGTCAAAATGAAAGCTTTGATTTTCCCTAACATAAGGAAGAATTACTTTCCATACACATTTTTGTAATCTTGGGAACCTCTCTCTTGCTTCGTTCATATTCCTTTTTTTTTTAATCCAGAAATCTTTTTGTCTGGATTCTTGACTTGATCAGGAAAAATCGCTTAAGATGAAAAATTCATTTTTCTGGATGAGTGTGAGATCTCAGGAGCAGCAGCCTCAGGGAAAGGCTCCTCTTGTCCCCCTGAGCTCCAGCTTTGGAGTGTTTGAAGACCTTGTGAGGATCAGAATGGCTGCAACCCAAAAACTTTCCTCTATCCCTGTGAACACAAGCGAATCTCCGGCAGAAATACAGCCCACAGTAAATTTYTTCCCTTGAAGTGGCTTGGTGGGACATAAAACTTCCAACTTCCTGMAGTATAAGGCAATTAAAAGTGCTTGGAGTTTTTTATTTTTATTTTTTCCCGGTATATTCAGTCCTTCCCACAGCCAGAGTATATAGGTCCCCAGTTCAAGTGCTGCCCGGACTCTATATGAGGCTGTTGGTTTTGTTCTCACTGCTCTGAAACTACTCCCTATAAACAGGGTGTGAGAAGTTGGTAACAAAAGCACTGAAATTTATTATGTGTCTACCAGTGGAGCATCAGGGAAAGGCAATAATAACCAGACAAAGTGCTTCACAGCTTTAGTGGGACAATCAAAGCCTCACAAATTCCCCTAAAACATTGGAGGAAATATTTCAAAGGCTTCACTTTATAGAAAAAGCTGCAAAGATTTGTTTCAGCAGTTGTAAAACTGGCAGGGAGACAAGTTTTGCCCGTTCCCTTTTATCCGAAACATTTTTCACAAAGCCTTAAAAAATATTATCTTTGTGAGCTCCGTTATATTCTTGCTTGAGTTTTCAGCTCGTCTGATTTGYCTGGCTCTTGTCACTTTGCATCTCTCACGACTAAAGAGTTACCAAATCTAATGGATAAAGGAATGGAAAAGGCACCCACTGGTTTGGGATCCCATCTAATTTTTCAGGATAAATAAAATTTCCCCTTCCCAGAGCTGGCAGAGCATCCTGCTGCTTGGGATTGGYAGGAGCTGTTAGCGTCACCTGCCTGCTTTCAAAAGCTTTCTGAAGAATAACAAAAGTGCGGCAGAAAAATGAACTTTAAAGATGTCTAAAAAGAGAAATTTAAACTCTTTCACCATGGGTGTACCTTAAAACCAAATGTGCTGGAAGGAATTCGGGAGAAGGCCACTGAAAATTAACAATGTTGTTAAAATAAAGGTTATTTCCACACAAACATAATCGTACTGGGCCTGCTCCAGCGCTTTTCATATGACCCCACACTATGGTTTCCTGCTGGATCCAGTCTGCCCATCTCTCTTTGTCTAACTGTGATGATGGCTGGTGTTCTATCAAATGATTTTGAGGCTATGAATTGATATTCAACTGCCAATACTCTTAAATGCAGGAATAAGCTGAGGAGACCCCAGGTCAAGGTGAAGAGAGGGATTTAACCTCGAAGTGTAAATCAAGAACTTCGATTTTGGAGTCTGTTCTTTCTTGTAACCCAAATATTTCCTTCGGCTTGATTTATTCAGACAGCAGGAGTAATAAGTCTCTTTCTTCCCTTGCTGATAAAGAGGCATTTTTCAGGGTATGATGAAAATGTTGCTTTTTCAAGGCTCAAATGTATGAAAAATAGATTTTATGGAATGCCTTAATAGCACTAGGAATGGCTGGGATACTTGGTCAAACTTACTTGATACCCAAATTCCGTCATGAAAAAGACTTTTTGAGCAGGATCTTCACAGATTTGTAAATATGTGGTAGATGCCTAAAAATGACACTATTCCCTGGGATCCAGAAGAGAGATATTGGAGTCCAGCACCAGCTCCAAGGCTCACAGGAGAAATGTCTGTTCCTGTCTCCTACTGAATCCTCTACATCTCCATTCCCTGCTTAAATTCAAAAATAGAAATTCTTTACGCCTGTAATTTTCCAGGAAAAATGGTCAGTAATCACTGATGTTTGTTTTCAGCCAGGATGTGAATAAGAAGTGTCCAGAGATCTGGAAAATTGCATCCAGCACTGCTGGGGGTGGGGGTGGACTGGGAAACCCCTGGGCTGGCTGGCAGTGTCCTTTTAGTTACTCAGAAATGCAGAAATCGAGGATTTCACCCTCTTGGGACCCTTTGAAGGAGTCACTTTCTGTCCCTGGCATCTTTTCTTTTGTTCTTACACGACATTAGGGATTTCTCACAAGTTTTCTTGCTCTGACCCTTCTGATTCTGTCTCCCACCCCACAGAGAGGGGAGAGGGCAGCAGTTTCGTGGGGTTTAGCTGCTGGCTGGGGTTAAACCTTGACAGAAACAGAAAATGCTCCTAAGTGCATGTTTTTAACTTTCCCTATCAGCACTTTTATTCCTCACATGAGAATAAAACCCAGGGTTCACTAAGGTCAAAGTTTGGGCTTGAAGGCCCCTCATGTGAAGAAGCTCTGGCACCTCTCTGTCCCTCCCAGCCAGAAAACACCAGGAAAACCACGATTTCTTCCAGTTTTGTTGACTCTCCTTCATCTCCTTTCCTCTGCAGGCTGCTCTCCCCTCCCTTGTGCTTTTGTACTCCAGCACATTAGAATATTAGGTCAAACACCCTCACTAAAAAATGTGCTGTACAATATCCCTCATTTTTGCTTGATTTTCTCTTCCTCCGCTGCAGACATCAGTGGTAATTTTCCCCTCAGAGTTYTGCCCTTTGATCATGCCAGAGTTTCCTATAAACATTATGTCAAAATAGGGCTTCCCCAGTTCCTTATAAATGTTTGCCATGCTCAAATGTGCCAGGAAAAAAAGGATCTCCTATTAATCTTGGAATTATCAGGAATTTTTATGACTTCCCCACTCCTTGCACGCTCTGAATAGYGAGACAGAGAGCTTTAGGTGCTCGTGTTCTGGATAATGAGTAAAGGGTCACACAGAGGGTTAATCCTGGTCTGATCTTTTACTAACACACAAATTGCAGGATTGTACTGTTTTTTCCCAATAGTGATGGTTTGGATCCTCGTGGTGGAAGCAGAGGGAGGGATTATTTGCTSTTTGCTGTGGAAACCACTTGCAATTCAATCTGTGGGGTAATCTAATTATAGTGTGAATGATGATCAGAGTAGGTGACAGGACTGTCTTCCACAAACTTAAAGCTGGATGTACCTTATGTTGTCTAATTTTAGGAGCTGCAGTGACAGGAACAGTGTTTTGCAGAGCAGGTTATTGAGATTTATCTAAATATATACATAAAAGTTATATACATGAAAATTAAATCTATGCACAATCCAGTGGAAACCAGTAGTTCAAAGAAATGTAAATATCACCCTGCGAAATCAGATATAGACCTGAATTTCCCCTTTTCCACTAAGAAATAGTTCTGTTTAATGGCAGGGTGTGCTGTCTCTGGTGGAAGATGCTGGCTGCAAGCTCCTCCAGGGCAGGATGGGAAGCTGCAGGATGGAATAAGGAACTTTCACTCAGTTTGCTCTCCACCAAGGCCCTGATGACACCAGCCCCAAAGAATTGTTGTCACAGCACATCTTCACCATGCAGCAAGTGTTCCCCAGCCTTTCCCAGCCTCAGACTTCATCTTGGGAATCTATCAGATGCATTTTTGGCATTGATAGATCAACCTCACAGCTCAGTTCCAGCGTGTGCACCCCACTGAAAGCTTTGCTCTGCACCACAGCCTTCCCCACCAAACTCACATGGAGGGGTGTGCTCAGGCTCTGAGCAGAGAGGGAGGCAGGAAGAGCTCGTGGATTACATTTTAGATTAAATTTTACACTAATTAAACCTGTGTTAAAGCATTATTCAGTGATGAGTAAAGCTTTTGGTACAGTTATTTTCTGAGTTTTAATATGCTCATCTCTTCTGGTAAGAGAAATATTACAAGCTCCAGCATATAAAGGGGATGGGAGTTGTTAAGGTAATTAATCCTCCTACAAATCAATCAATCAATCAATCAATCAATCAAACCTATTGATAAGTAAATCTGTTAAAAAAGGGATGCACATAAAAATAAACAGTGAGTTCGCTGTGGAGGGTGAGGTGAAGGGACAACACAGGACTGGGGGTTGGCAGCCATCAAGTTTGGGGTGTCCTGGAGCTGGAGAGAACCCAAGCAGGGCAGGAACATGGATTTGGGGTGGATGGYGGAGCCCTTGGCACCTGGCAGCTCCCTGGATAACACCACAAAGCACAAGCAGCACTTCCCTTGGATGGATAAACAGGGAATATCAGGTTGAGCAGGAAGGGAGAGATGACACCTGGAATTAGAACTCCGTGGGGATGACAGTGTTTAATTCCGGCAGGGAAAGTTCCAACAAGGTGTGGATGGATCACAGGTTTAAAGGTGGAGAGTTGTTATTTGAGAAACAACCTGTTAATGAAAGTCTCAAGGGTATGACCTGGCTTGTTTAGCAAACAATTAAAAAAAAAAAAAAAGGATGAAGGATTAATTTAGTAGATCCTTGATAATCACTCTTTATATGGAACAAAAATCATAAAATGAATCTTACAAATTGTCAAACAAAATATAATACCTAGAAAATGTAGAGGTAGAATAGGCAAATTCAGTCTGGAAACAACACTTACTTTTGTAATTGTATCCATTTTAAGTGGAATTAAGCTTTAAACAACCTAACCATGTTTGCTCTGGATTTTTAATCAATGGAAACATTTTTAATCAGTAGAAACATTTCAGTCCTACCTGTGTTTTGTGTTATGTACAAGGTTGGGTGGACTAAATGAGCACAGTGGTCTCCTCTGGTTTCTAATCTATTAAAAAAATTAATTAGATCCTGTTCCAATGTTGATTTCAGCCTTTACAAATCTATATATCCTTGACAACTCAAAGAAAAGGTCCACCTTAGAAACAGAATTAATGCAGGATTTTAACATTTAAGTTAAAGAAACGTTTTTAGAGTGTGAATTAACCTTTCGGTTGTGTATTCTCAGAGGCACAGACTTTTGTGTATATAATTTTCTCAGGAGAGACCACAAACCAAACTTCTGGATAAAGATACCTCCCCTTCCCACCAGGCTTGGGACTGATCCTACAGGACTGTGGTTGGGGCTGTTTTTGTTACTGCTCTGAAAGGTTTTTGTTTCAAACTGAGCATTGCAAGGAGAGCCCCCAGCCCTGCCGAGAGGAGCAAGGGCTGCCTCACTCCTCCTGGACTCCAGCTGGAGAGGGGTTGGATTTAATCCATTCCAAACACMCACATGAAATATTCTTATCCGCTCCTTGTGCAGGCTGGGCCATATTTCACTTCAAGATGAGTGGACTGGAACTGGAGAGTGATTTGTCACGGGCTTGCACTCACAGCACACAGGGGAGGAGAGGCTTTCTGAGATCCCAATCTCTTCATCATGTGGACATAACACACCTCCCTGTTAAACACCTGAATGTTCTGAGCAAATTGCATCCTCAAGGGAATTGGGCTTTTTGCCGCCACTTGTACTGCTGGAAGTCTTTTCTAGCGTTTGAAATATTTTGTTTCTAACACTTGAAGCCATTACCTGCCTTTGCAACAACCGCTGCCACGGCAAAGAAATGTTTTGCATTTGCTTTTATGGGTGGATAAACATTGTTTCCCTAATCTTGTCCAATACAGGCAGCAAAATGTCAACAGTTTATTTTATTAAAACAGTGCTTTTGTCAGAGCTAAAATAGGAATTCTGGATAACTGAACAATTAATCTGTTCCCATCATTCCAGTCAGGCTCCAAAGCAGCACTGAAACAGCCAAGCTTTTTCCCCTGATGAAACAGCAAACATCTGACCAACCAACCAAACTTCCAGAGCAAACTTACCCAGTTTTGGCAAAAGTTGCCCAGTATCTCATCATGGAGCGGCTCAGGAGTTCCTCAGCTTTGGTGTAATTCACTCTCCTCTCCAGGGGCAGCCCGAACACAAACTCGATCTCGTAGCCGTGCATGACCCCCATCCACTCCGGCCAGGGCAGCTTGGAGGAGCGATGCTCAAAGAAATAAAAGAACACGTGGTGCCCCAGCTGGGCGAAGCTGGTGGCGAATTCCGTCACRGGACAGATGATGTTGTAGTCCCCGATCACGTCATCGATGGCATCCCGGTAGTGCTCCAGCTTTTCCACGTTTTCCCAGTCCGTGTAGTGAAAGATGATCGATTCTATCACGAGTTTGCTCACTCCTGGGAAGGCCAGAGTTAGAGCTGCTTCAAACTGGGTTTTGTTGATCAAGCCATTGCTATCCTTGTCGAGGCCAGGGACTCCGTATGCCAGAAATGATGACCCTTCATCTTTATTAACACCCACCAAGATCTGGGTCTGTTTGAAAAGACCATTCTCGATCAACACTCCTGGCATGTCCGCCAGAAAATCGCCATCCACGCTTGGGCAGAAATATACTTGTAAGAGAGAGCCATGTGGAACCACAAAAATTTCATTTTCCAGTATTTCCTTCGGGTCCTTGTCTTGGAGGCAGAGAATGAGCTCGGACTCGTTGCTGGTGGGACACTGGAGCTGTTTGGCCAAAGCCACTGTTCTGTTCCTGGCCTCAGAAGCTGTGATTGCAGCCCAGGGGGCGTTTGCAGACCCRCTCTGCAGGATGGCCCTGGTGTATAAAGGGTGGCTTTTAGGAGAAAGGAGGTGATAGGCGACAGAGGCCGAGCCAGCGCTCTCTCCAAACAGAGTCACGCTTTTGGGATTGCCTCCGAAGGCTGCTATGTTCTCCTGGACCCACTGAAGTGCCAACCTTTGATCAAATAAACCTGCATTTCCAGGAGCTTTCTGGTTTCCTGGCAAGGACAGAAATCCCAATGCACCAATCCTGTAGTTCATGGAAACCACGACCACTCTTTCCACCCTGGCCAGAAACTTCCCATCGTAGACGGGCAGGGAAGTGGACCCAGACTCGAAGCCACCACCATAAATCCACACCATGACAGTGGCGTTCTTGGGCTTGGGAGAAGGAATCCATACATTCAGGTACAAGCAGTCCTCACTCAGGTTGGTTTTTGGGTTCCACATCTCTGACCCAGCAAACCCTGGGTAAGTTGTGTCTATGGGCTGGTAACAGGAGTTTGCGTGTTTGGTGGCATCCCAAACGTCTGCCCACTTCTCCCGAGGTTCTGGCTTTTGGAACCGCAGCCTCCCGACGGGGGGCTGTCCGTAAGGGATCCCAAGAAAAGCTGTGACTGCTCCCCCCAGCACCTGCAGGCTGGTCCCTCTGACTTTGCCCTTCTTGGTTTCAATGATGTTCTCCTCAGGCACCACCTTCCTGGCGAACACGGACAGGAGAAGAAACCCCATCAGAAATCTGGYAGAGAGACTTAAACCACTTGTCCAAATCATGCTGCCTGAAACACAGGACAAAAAATAAATCCAGAATTAGTGTTGCAATAYATCAGTACCACAATGGTTTGTTAAATAAGGGTGCAGGTCATCTCAGGAGCACTGAAAATGAGAAGGTGCTGCTGCACACAGCACAGAAGTTTTTAACTGTAGGTTCTTGTTGGTTATWTGTGTTGCAAAGGCTCTGTCTATTTGTTTAGTATTTGATCAGTACTTCAGAAAAATTCTCTTGCTAAAAACTACAGAACTGAAGAAGTCAAACCAGGAGAGATGAAGTCGTACAAACAGGCTCTGACCACTACAGATGATCTACCCACCAACCAAAACCTAAATGAATAATTTCTTCGAAGATCTTGTTTTTCTAGATCACCTCTAGATCAACCAAGTTTAAAAGCAGCAGAGTCATATTAAGCACGAATGTCATATTTAGAATGAATATCAAAATGCTAAAATGTCAAGGATTTTTGAATATATGAMAATGGTGCCTAATAATTTGGGTATGGTTTGCTCTTTCCCTCCTGAGAACTTTTCCAAGTGATAATCAGTATTACCTTAAAGCTAAGGATAGAGTTGTTATTATATATCACATTTAAGCACACTAATAATCTCATTTACCCCAGCCATTCCAAATAAAACCTCAGCACCGTCCCCTTGAATCTAAAAATTCAGGAAAATCCTATTTGCATAAAYCCATTTCTGTGGTTTACATATCTGAAAATGCTCAACAAAGCTCCTTTCTATTTTTTTTTGCTCRTTGCCCTGTCACACATCGCGTGCTCTGTCCTGTCCCTTTAAACAGGCCACTCTTTGTTAATGAGGAGCACTCATGTCCTTAAAAGGAACGAGGATAATTTCTCTGGAAAATACAGCTGTGGCCTAATTTGAGCTCCTCCTGCTCRTTTGCCTGTTCTTGGAAAGAAAATGCAGCGGAGGGGGGAACGGGAAGGTTTTGTGCAAAGGGGTTCCTAACTTTGAGACAGCATCAAAGGAGCAGGGAGGAATCCTCAGGGATAACATTTTTAGCATTCATCTAGACAGAAAATAGATACATTTTAGAAAACACAAACATTTACGCTCTGGTTGTTTTGTTAAAATAAAATAGATGTGGTGGTGAACAGGGGCGACAGACCGGAGGGTTGGTCTCACACTCCACCCAGTCTTCAGCTCGACTGGCAGAACCCTGCAATTGCCCCCCTTTTTTGTTAAATATTACAGATGTGAGTTGTCAGCTCACGGGGTCCAGCAGCTCCCAAGGAGTTTGGGTCAGCACAGGCAGGAGGCTCACTCACAGCTTTCAGTGGCTTTTGTCTCCTCCTCCCTGTGTGCCAGGCATAGGAAAATGGAATATCCTGAGCTGGAAGGGAGCCACAGGGATCATCCAGTCCAACCCCTGGCCTTGCACAGACCGCCCAACAATCCCACCCTGGGCATCCCTGGGAGCGGTGTCCAAACCCTCCTGGAGCTCTGGCAGCCTCAGGGCCATGCCCATTCATTCCCTGGGGAGCCTGGGCAGTGCCCAGCACCCTCTGGGGGAAGAACCTTTTCTGATATTCAACCCAAATCTCCACAGAGACCAAAACAAGAGCCTGTACCTGCAGTTACCCCAGTTTGCTAAAACACTCAAAGCCTAGATTCCACCGTCTTTGAGAGAATTGGGCATAACTCACCCAGTTTGCTGATTACCAGCCTGCTAAACCAGCACAGACTTGGGATTACTTTTTAAACTCAGAACGTTTCATTGTAAAACTTTCTCGAGAAGATTTAAGAGAGGCCATGGAAGGAGAGGTGAGAAGAGTAATTTGGTTTGCTCTGTAAATCTGCGCTTAAAAATTCATCAGTGTTGAACATCCCAGGGCTTCTCTCAGCCCCTCTGCAAAACCAAACCCAAAATCCTGAACAGCCACCTGAGCTGGGAGAAGGATGACARTGGAGGAGGGATGGAGRAGGGAWCCAGTTGGGTTTCGCYACTGTGAGATGGGAGAAATTATTTCTCTAAGTCTGTTGTGACACTGTTACTTCACTGAATTTGTGAAGAAAGATCATGACCAAACCACGACAAGCTGGAAATAATAAGATATTTCAAATATTGTCATTATGAAGAGAAAATGATGCTAAGAAAAGCAAGAGACTTTAAAGTTCTTCAAGATTAATCCATCTAAWTAGTAATTAAAATTAATTCTCCCACTGCTCTTTCCTGTTAATTAAAAAGGGATGGGAGGAAAACAATRTAACACTGGAAAACACAGAGGTAGAAGCTTTAGACAATAATATTAGTGAGAAAAGAATAAAAAAAAATCAGTTCTATACCTTTTAAATTAGCTCTGGCATTTCAAAGAAAAAGTTGGATCAAGCTTGAAAAACACAGAAGTTTTGTGCTGCTGAATGAGAGGACTCATCTACTCTCGGGTCACTCTGCTAATATTAAAAAAAGTAGCAAGTGACAGGGGATTAATATTACACCTTGAATGCCTGGCAAATATTACATTTAATAAGGATTTTAATGCTGCTTTAAACCAAGCTCAGCAACGTGAAGCACACGGAGCAAAACAAACATTACCTGATTATTAGAATGAGAGCAAAAGGGTCAGAAGATTGCTTTAGCTCATCAGCCCCAACCCAGCAGAGTTATACCRTGCAATGAATTTGCATCTTTTAGAAAGCTGCTGCCGTAGTAGTTTCCCCCAGCAAAAGTTAAACAGGCTCCACTTTTGCATTCTTATTCAGCGAGGGAACACTATTTCACTGCCTATTTCCTCCCCCTTGCAAATCTTTACCCAGCCAAAAAAAATCTATACGGTGGACTCCATAACCGCTGTTTAAATAGGAAAGATGGTTGAATTAATAAGTGATTTCTAGCTCAGCTTAATTTACTTAGCCCAGGATCCCTTGAATAATGCCAAGGTCTGCTACACACGCTGCTCACTCGTTCCATTCGCAGAGCAGAGGCAGCTTCCCCCGGAGAGCAACAAATGGGCAGAGCAGAGCGTTTCCAGAGACCCCAATCCCCGTGCAAATCAAGCCGAACTGTAAATTATCCCGGCAGGCAGAGAGGCTCAAACAGAGAACCACTTACCCCCCCTCCTATTACGAGAAGTACAAAGTTTTTAGGAGTCGGGATGTCGGGATCCCTCGGGGGAGATGCAGCGGTGCAGCTGCTGCTTTAAGCCCGTAAATTGGCCAGTGCTGACATTATAATCAACTCTTTCTGACATGGAGCTCGCGAGAGTTGGCAGCAGCCACTCGAGCTGCAGGCAGCCTCTGCCTCCCATCCCACATCTGCTCCCAGAGCAGCGGGATGGCCGTGGAAAAGCTCCAGGGACAAACCCAGGCTGGGCAAAACCAGGCCCAGGGCTGGGGGCACACGGGGGTTTGATCCTTGCGTGGGGCGTCTGTTTTATAAGAATAAATAGAAATGCAAATGTAAGAAATCGAGCCTCTCTTTCATCTTGCTTAGAGCACTCTCTCACCTGTATTTTTTTTTTGTTTTTTGCTGTACTGAAGCCTCTGATTTTCACTGTAAATAAGTGTTTATTTTTGGTTTTAGCAACTGTGGCAGATAAAAGAGGAATGTGCCCTGCCTGGACATGTCACCAGCTGGCGAGCACCAGCTGCATCACTTGGCTCCTGCCCACCCAGGCCACGGCGCAGATCTGCGCTGTCCCCTTCTGATGGTAGGGTTAAAAATGGGACCTATGTGCTGTCACACGCTGCCTGCTCTCTTTTCTTGGGCTTCAAACAGGAAATCACCCGTGGTGCTGAGCACACCTGATATCCTCCTTTTTCCTGAGCYTCCTGAGCGTTGCTCCCACCAGAATTCCTCCAGGCTGCAGGTGCAGAGCCAGCCTGAACCRCTGCTCAGGGCTGCAGCACGGCGGGGGACATGTCCTACAACACAACATTAAAATGAAAATATTCTGCAAGGTGCAGATGAAAGCAGAGGGGTGGAGAAAAGAAAAAAATTCCACACACCACCCTCACAAACTTTCCTGTCAAACCCCCTTCCCTGAGCCACCCCGTGGAAYCAGAAGGCCACCCCTTGGTACTGGGACTGCTGCCCCCCCAGCAGCATCTGCTCTCTAGCTCTGCCCTGAAAAAAAAGCTATTTTCCCACAATTTAAGTTTTTTCCTGCCGTCCACATTTGCTTCCCCCTTTAGAGCCGAACACAATTACTTTGCCTGTTTAATAATCAGACTACTGCTCTGTTTCAATTACACAAAAGCAATATTTGGCAATGCGTAGAGCAGGAATAAAGCCGAAATAAAAAGTTAAGGATGAAGTTTATAGACCTTAATATGGAGATTACAAGAGGAGTTTTTAAAGCCAGCATAGGAATTAGTGTTTTAACAGAGGAAAGTTCAAGAAAGCAGGGTCATTTCATTCCTCCTGGTAATTTTACAGCGTCCTTTAGGATCAGACACTCCACAGGTGTTTTGCATGGATATACTCACTGGAGAGAACATGTCCCACCCTAAACCTAAACCACCGTGGCTGGGGGTGGAACTGGCTGATTTTTAAGATCCCTTCAAGCCAGGCCTTTCCAGGATTCCATGATTCTGTGATAAATCCCTAAACTTTCAGCACAGAACTGCCCAATCCGGYGGGATTTCGGAATCCTTAGCCAAGATTGTTAACTCAGCAGCGTAATAGAAATACTTAATAATAAAATAGGGTTCATTCAGGRTTATTTCTGGTGACAACTCTTGCTGATCAAAACCTTTCAAGTGCAGGAAGCACTAAATGGTGCTATTCAAACGGAGGCAGTTCTCAGTGTTTCAGCATTTGCTGCCTTTCTCTGCTGCCTCCTCACCCCATTTGGGGACGTGGCCAGGTGACACACACTTCCTTCGTTTCTGTGACATCAGAGGGATGAATCATAAACCCCAAATCTTGTTAGAGGCCACTTTAAAGCAAATTTCAGATGCTTATGATGACGCTTGTGTTCTCAAACCTCTTTGCCGTGAGCAGAGGAGAAGCGGCAGGAGACTCAAACACTAAAAATGCTGCTTCTGGCTTCATCTATTTTCAAACATTGTCCCTTTTTTCCTTCATTTGCTGCCAGGGCTGTGCCTTCCCCTCCTGCTCCCCTTCACAGAGCCCAAGGCACCCAGAGCAGCCTCCTGCTCCGAGGCACTGCTTTACTAAATGCAAAATGTGGAGCCTTTCTGACAAGGTGACCGTGGGAGGAGTGAATCCTCTGTCTCAGGCTGTTTCCAAGGCACCAGGAAACCRCGAGTTCAGCCTTGGGGTTACCTGGATGTCTTCAGGGAAGAGTGGTTACACCTTCAGACCTCTCCACTGTTCTCCTTCAGCCTAATGTTAGACTATTTTGCTGTACTTTTAAAGAAAGCTAAGCCCATTTCTATAATTTTTCCCTTTTAATTAAAAAAAAATTAACATATAAATTAAAGTTTCGCAACTGTGTGCTGTGAGAGGAAACACTTMTTTTAGTTATTACTTAGCCTGTTAAAAGTACCTGTGTGAAAATTGGAGATTAAATACATTTTATGCCCTCAGTGATTGTGTGGAGAGTGGTCATTTTCTCAGTGATCCTTTGGGGCAGTGAAAGAAAAGGAGGTGCAAACCAGTGGGTGAAATATTAGATATACATATGCATACATATATATATATATAAGTGCTGTACACCTACATATATTTATATATTTCTACTGTTATGTTTACTTTTTTGCTTTTTTAAAAATAACTCTATCCATCTATCTAATGAGGTTTTATGAGGTTATGTCATTTTTTTTTTAATTTAGGACAATGTTCTTAAAAATCACCACAAAATATAAAAGTGTCTTTTTGTTACTTCATGTGTACGTGTGAAATCACTGTCACATTGACATAGGGATTTTGGTCAAAGAAATGTCCAAGAGCTTTAAGAAATGAAATCCAAGTTCAGCTCTAGGGATGGCTGATATTTAGTAGTCTAAGAAGCTTAGAGAACAGCAGGTATCATATATAAATATAGAAATATTTATGGAAATACATAAAATTATGTACTATAAACATATAATATTTTGTTAGGATTTAGTTCATTATTAACTGCCCTTCAGGCTGGTACCTAAAYATTATTAACATCCTAAGTCACACAGATTCCATGTTATCATAGAATCATGGAATCCTGGAATGGTTTGGGTTGGAAGGGACCTTAAAATCCATCTCATCCCACCCCTGCCATGGGCAGGGACACCTTCCACTGTCCCAGGCTGCTCCAAGCCCCAATGTCCAGCCTGGCCTTGGGCACTGCCAGGGATCCAGGGGCAGCCACAGCTTCTCTGGGCACCCTGTGCCAGGGCCTCCCCACCCTCCCAGGGAAAAATTCCTTCCTAATATCCCATCTAAACCTCCTCTCTCTCAATCTGATCCTATCTCCCCTTGTCCTGTCACTCCATGCTCTTGTAAATTCTCTCTTTCCATTCATCTTCGGGACTTAGTAGAGCTGAGGAATCTTTGAGAGAGAAAAATGTTTGGAAAAATACATATCTCAGACGTTTCTAGTGGAAAACATGAGCCTCTCTCCCAAGGTGTTCTCTGAGCCCGCACATAAAGAGTCCAATTCACCAGATTTGGTCCTGCCCTTCCAAGCCATCTACAGCTCAAAAAGAGTACCTGGGCTCCTGCCAGGATAACTGGGCTGAAAATCTTTGCAGGTGTCACCTCAAAGTAAAGGATGCCACTCACCAGGTGTGGGCATGTCTGAGGAAGTATTTACATGCTCGTAGCAYGTAAAAGTAGGAAACAACCTTATTTTTTTAATGGCTGGGAGGGAAATCAAAAGGCAAATTGAAGCTAAACTATATTTGATGTCATTTCTGTGAAGATGCGGGGAGGCTGTTTTAAACTTCAGCCGTGGTAAACTCCCCTGGGAGGGCTCAGCTCTGGCTCTGATCCCTGGCTGGATTTTCACGCCRAGCATCTGCGTGACCTTGGCTGGAACCTCTGAGCAAACCACCACGTCGTGAGAAAAAGCTGTGAGGGAAACAAGTAAACTCGAGCTGTACAAGCTCCGAAAGGTCAAACTGCAGACAGGGGGAAGATTGCTGAGAAGGGGTCAGTTAGCAGCTCAAGGACTCGCGGGGAAACACATCAAAGCTGCAAGCTGTGAAATTTTCAGGTAAAAAAAAACCACAGAAGGTGGGAGCTCAGCAGCAGCAGCAGCAAGGAATTACTGATGCTCAGCTCTGGGGCTTGCAGCCACGTTATTCTACTGTGACTATTAGGAAATAAATCATTGCCTCGTCCTTCRAGCATATCCTGCTTGCAGAGCATCTTTTGATGCCCAAATACAGTGACCCTGAAGGGTTACACCTCACAACCATTTCTGTATTTCTTTTTCCAAATCTCACCCTCGTTATGACACTCCCCACCTGTTTATCCATGGACTTAAATCAGGGACACCCTAAATAAACATGGACAGAGCTGAAGGTGATTGCAGCCGATGGTCAAACCCATCCAAAATTCTGCTCTTATTCTGATTATTCCAAGAGTCCTTGCCCCAGAGGGGCTTCCAGGACCASCAGAAGTTCCCAGCAATAGATCTGAAGGGTAATTTGATAATATCAGGAAAGGTGTCTCAGATGTATACCATGTAAATGGGTACCAATTTATTAAGTATACAGAAGACTCTAACACTCATGTAAGCCATTAAACATGATTATATTTTCCCCTTATTGGTTCAATTATGATCTGCTGTACCTTTCTCCTTATTACTCTAATTATAGATCGGTATAATTTCCTCTTTATTAGCACAGTTATGGTCTGTACTTGTGTAAATGTCTCGGAGAAATCAGAGCCACTGAGAAAATACAGCCAGGGAAAACAGAAAGGTATTATTATTATTATTATTACTATTATTATTATTATTATTATTAATTTCTTTTGAATGTTCACATTCCTTGTGGTATTACATAATTCTGAATTTTGCCTCATATAGGGATCAGGTTCAATGAAGAAAATAAAAGATCCTTAATGTGTACTCAATATGACTTGCATGCCATTATTACAGCTTGGTGTTTAGCTTGTAAGAAAAAAACTAATTAAATTATAAGTTTTCACAGATTTCTGCAGACAATTAATTCATTGACTGTATAATTTTTTCCATTTCTGCTTTCTGTTTCTTTCCTGTGGGTAGTAAAGCTCTAATTGTTTAAAATAAAGATATTTGAATTCCCATGATCACCTAACAACAGCAGCATGAAATTCACTGTTTTGTGTCCTCCCATACCCAAACTCTGCGAATAACTGAGAAGTTTGGTGGGTCAATGAGCTCATTTGAATCTCCTAAGTAGAATTTGTATCTGAAAAGTGAGAATTCTTCCCAGTCCGCCCAATTCTCACTATTTTAGGCTTTGTCTGCTATGATCCTCTGCCTTCAAGTTTCTGCACCCGCAAAAGAGACGATGTCTCTGATGGAAATGCCATGAGGATGTTTGAAGGTTCAGCCTGAGCCACTGCAGTTTTCAGGCTCCAATTTCATCCAGCATGGTGAAAATAGGAGTTAAAAAATTGAGCCTGACCTCAGGACCTGCTGGGACCTGCGGGTGGGAAGTTACAGAGGGAACAAGTTCTGTGTGTCCCAGTCCGCGATCCCATTAAAGGGTCACGGCTCCTGAATATGTCACAACCACGGATTTCAGTGGGAATAATTGGGTGTTTGTCATGAAATAAAACCTCCACTGGTGCCCTGTTGCAGGTCTGAGGTTTGTGGAGAGGAGGTTTGAGAGGTCACTGCAGCCCCCGTGCAGCTGGGCTGCACCTTTCCCAAATGCTGTGCTCCAGCAGGAGGAAAACAGCGGGGATGGAGGGATTTAAAAAACGTGTGGATGTGGCATTTAGGGATGGTTTAGTGGTGGCTTGGCAATGCTGGGTTAGTGGTTGGACTCAATGATCTTAAAGGGCTTTTCCAACCTAAATGATTCTGTGATGTGCTGGTCAACATCAGGACACTTTTTCCTTATTGTTCCTTATTATTCCTTGTTATTCCTTATTATTCCTTATTATTCCTTATTATTACTGCATCATGGCAAACCGAAAAAATATTCCAGAGCCATTTTTCCTTTATGTTCTCTAATTCCCAGCAGATTTGATCTCTTTGGCTTTTTCGCTTCACGAACAAAATACAACTTTGTGTATAACAGGTGACCCTGGAAGAGGTTGTGCTTATTTTGTTACCACTGGGGCACCACATGCCGACCTCTTCCAAAGGGTCACGCCCAGATCCCATTGGGAAACGGGCTCGGGAAAGCTCCTTCCCAGCAGAGAAACTTTTCAGGCTGGGTGACTTTTCAACCTTCGTCCTGTGGATGTGCAAGTGTTGTGTGAGCACGAAAATCTCATTATGAACATCTGTGCAAGCTCTTCGGGGAGACGCCGCGATGGGTGAGGAGCGGGTAATCCATCACGGGGCCATCTGCTTGAACAAGAGCCCTGTCAGAACAGGGGGCTTCCTGCTAAAATACAGGAGACTCCCTCAGGTCTTGCTATGTGTTTATATATTAGGTACATGGCGTTAAGTGAAAGGTAAGATGACGCGCAAAATATGAGGCTCAGTACGGATTTTGAGGGTGCAAGTAAAAATTATGAGGCCACGTTGATTCCAAACCTTATCCACGCAGAACTATTAGGAAATTTTTTATTATACAGGAATTAGAATTCTCTTTCATTAGTTTAATAACAGTACATTCTGCTCGTGATCATCCTGCCCTATGCATCCTATAAACTCCTCTTTCCTTCCTCCCGCTTTTGTTTGCACGACGGAAACCTTACAAGCCTAAAACACCAACTTTTCCAATCCCTTGCCCTCTATCATGTTGGAGCATTTTAACTCCAGAAATGGTCCTTAGGTGTATTTTCCCTTAGCAGGAGTTGTGGGAGGTTAAAACAGGAAAGGAAAACTTCAGTGCAGTGCTGGAGAGCCTGGCAGAGCTCGCAGACCTTGGCTGGGGAGAGGAGTTTTGGTGGCTGCAGAAATGTTCTGATTCTCTGCTCATTTTCTCCCTTCTGCCTGGAGGCAGGTTCAGTACAAAATGCATGAAGAGAGTCCAGGGCCTGAAAGACTTTCTGTTTAAGTTGTCAAACCAAGGAGCCTGGGAAATTGAAAGATGCACCCAAGATCATAAGAAAGACTAGATTGCATTCAGACACCCAGAATTTCAGGACACCGCCATCCTTTTTGGTTTGCTTTAAATACCCCACTTCTATAGCTGCAGTTTTATACGTTTTCTCTCAATATATCAGTAACAAACAAGGATCTGTTGATGGTAATCTTGAATAAAAGCAGCATTTCCATCCATTTTCCACAGTAAACAGAAGTCAGTCCTTGGGATTCAGAGGTTGCATTTTCTAGGAGTCACCACAGGCAGCAACCGAAAGATGTTATGCAGAATATTCCTGAGCTCCTGAGCTGGCAGCCAGCCCCTGGGGAAGGAAAACCACTTGGGATCAGCCTGCCCAGGAACTGCCAGTGCTTCTGGTTGGAGCCACCAGCACAGCTGTGAATCTTGTGTGCACAATAACCCATCCCAATGAAGGCTGTAGTGAGGATTCAGTCTGGAAATGGATTCGGGGGCACAGATGGAACTTCATGGCCCAAACCCCATTTTTGCCTTCATTTTTGCCAAAGCAACAACTCGCTCACGCTGGAGAAAGCCCACAGGTGGGCGGGTGGGTGGGTGGGTGCTGCTGAGTTGCACATGGATTGCCTTCCCTCGCCTCTCCCGCAGGAGCACAGCTTCCATAAAACAGAATCACAGCACCATTAAGGTTGGCAAGGACTGTCAGTCTAYTTCCCAGTGCCCCTGGAGGAACAAAGCACGATGGCAAGGACTCGCTCGGTGAAAGCATTCGAGTGATTTTAATTTTCGTGTTCACGCAAAAGAAAAAGGAAAAAAGAGTAAATCCCATCACCAGCTGCTGAAAACATCGGAGGTTTTGAATGTCACACGAAGAAATGGAAGTGCCTGTGGGGTTGCCTTTCTGATTGAGCCCATTTGTACCTGTATCACAAATGAGCTGCCCTCCCCACTGAAAGGGCATTTACCAGTGGTTAAGATTTAACCATTGAAAAGGGAAAAGCAATTTGCTCACCCTCCTATGCTGCTTTTCCTCTCCTCCTCCTCCTCCTTTTATTCCACACCGCCCCATTCCAAATTTTAGTCACTMTTCATGTTGCCAAAAAATCTGCAGTGATATCCTTACATGCAGAGTGTCAAATAATCCCTCTAGTAAATGTTAACAGCAGCCGTAAAACAGCAAAAAAAAAAAAAAATTAACACAAGAAAAGCAATCAATAAAAACCTGTACAAAAATTAAGCATTGGTGCATGAAATAGGAAAAGGGCCTGAATCTGAGTGTTTTATAGAGAAACCTGGAAGCTATTCCAGGGAAGATGGGCGAGGAGTAAAATTTATCAAATGTTGCTGGGATAATTATACCAGAACAGGCAGGAAACAAGATGTGTGACCCAAGGGAATGTAAGTGAATGGATCCAGCTCTTTCCATGCTTCCCAAATCATTGTCCTTCTGGGCTTCGGTGATCCCAGTGTGGCACCACACAAGTGATTTTCAGCTACTGCTGAGCCAGGTGTTGCTGTGATGGGTGCCTGGGGAGGGGGAATTTAGTTTGTGCTGGTGCAAGGACAATGGGAATTCAGTCTCTGGGGCTCTCCAGAGTGGGAGAAAAAAATACAAATAAAAAAACCATAAATAAATGAAAAGAAAGCAGAAGGCCTGCAGTGCTTCCACCACCAGAACCTTTTGCTTGGGAAGCTGTACTGGGTCACTCCATGGCTGGATTCTTGCAAAGAAGATCAGCTACGAGCAGCCTCAGTGGAAAAAACCTTTCCATTTRTGATAAGCGGCATCTGTTGGGAGCAGAAAGATGGGACCCACCTGGGGAAACCCACAAAGCAACGTTTGTCAGCATATCCAGGGTATTCCCACAGGAATGTCAGGCAATAGGAGCTGAGAGAGCTGTGTGGAAACRTTTATGGGAAGCACTGAGGGACAGAGAGGTGTTTGCCTGGGACAGAGCCAGCCAGGAATGGGGTCTGGAGTTTTTGGCAGGAGGTGGAATCTCACCAGCAATGAAAACAAGGGGTAGGATGAGGGCAGGCCCTGAGGACGAGTCTTTCCGAAGGCACAGGAAGGGCTCTGGCACCRTCAGGGTGCAATACACCCACCCTAACTCAGTTATTAGCATTGTGTCCCTTTGACACGATGCCTGGAGAGTTTCTGCATGGGGCAGCTGCTGGATTCATCATGTCAGAGCACAGGATGCAGCTATTAATGGCTTTTAATGTGATCCCCTGGATCCTGACAATGCCTGCCCTCAGGCAGGCCTTATCACAGGATCACAGATATTGATATGCTTAAACCATTAAGCAAAGACTCAAAATGCTCTTAATTCGCAGGAAAATCAYGAAACTTCAAACCAGAGCATCCACAGATCCAGTGCATGATGAAAGAAATCTGAATTTTCATTCTCCACCTATTCTTGGGTCAATGACTGAGAGTTACAACCAGCTTTTCAAAAACATAACCAAAAATATTGCSGCTCATTTCCCTGGCAGACTGCTTGCATCACTTTAATTTAGGAAGCAAACTGTGTTACAACAACCACAGACATGTAAATGAGGCAAAAAAATGGTGCTTGTTTTGTTGCTTTCCAAATTTAAGCTGACCTAAATAATTTAATACAAAATTTACAGCAACGGGAACACAATTTGGTGGACAAATATGGGAACACAGTGAATTTGTACTAGAGAATTTGTACTCCTCTGGGTAAAGGATGATTCACCATCTGTGTGTACTGCAAGTGCTGGTGCAGCTTTTACTTTGGGGCAAACACAGGGCAGACCCTCTCCATGATCCCTCAATTTAGCATGGAAAAAAGGTGAATTTTCTTTTATCCCAGCATGAAAACTGGGATTATTGTCTGAGTGGGTGTTTGACACCCATTTGTCAAGATGTTGCTCTCTACAAAGGCAGATCCCTGAGAGGGGCTCACACCCAGGTGGGTCTCTTCTCCCAGCTGAGAAGTGACAGGAGCAGAGGAAAGGCCTCAAGWGGCCCCAGGGCAGGTTTGATTGGGTATCAGGGAAGATTTCTTCACTGGAAGGGTGAAAGGCAGTGGAACCATCCCTGGAAATGTTAAAAACATGTGTGGAAGGGGCCCCTGGGACGTGGTTTAGTGCTGGCCTTGGGAGCRCTGGGGGAATGGTTGGACTTGAGGATCTTGGAGGGCTTTTCCAACCTAATGATTCCATGACAGGAAGATGTCCCCAGTAGTGCATTAAATTATTGCTGACAAACCCTTCCTGCTAACATGAAAATACGGAATAACTTTGGGAAACAGCAAGGGAAGCAGAGTAGAGAATTAACCCTGTCAGTGCTGCCCCAGACATCCCCTAGCACCCATGGCAGGAGGGGCAGRTGGAGATGTCAGCTCAACCCAGCTGATCCGAGCTTCTCCATCCAGGCATCAGCACTGCCTGCTGCTCCTGGGCAAAGCACAAATCAGTGTCTGAGCTGATGGGTGATAATTACAGAGTGATCAAAGCACGTCAGGCAGGGAGACCTGACATCCCTGTGCTCACCGAAGCTTTTTAGGGAGCTGAAAAACACTCTGGTTTCTCCAGTCTGAAGCAGGCTGTGAGGGAAGCTGGCACAGCTTTCATTCAGGGCTTTGGTTTCTGTCCCTGGTTAGTGTGGCACAGCTCGACACCCTTCCCATGCCTGCYCCAGAGGGATGCAGGAACTGCATCGCCTCTCTGTGCTTCAGTGGGACACAGGGAAAGGTTGTGAACAGCAGCAGCTGGTCTTTGATCATTTTGTCCTCTAATTCAGCACTAAAGGAAAAGAAGACAATTCTTCCTCTTTTTCTTTTTCCYTTTCTCCCATTCTACACTTTTCCAAAGCTCTTTGTACAATTTTTCGGAGATATCCTCACTGATCCTCGGAGTATTTTGTCCTGTTTATGTAACAACGTGTTTCCTCTCTAATAAACCAAAGCAGAATAATGAGTATTTTCACGAATTTCAGCAGAATTCATTCACATTGGATCACAAGAACATAACTGAAACTTAAGAGAAAGCTTAAGAGTCACTTTAAATGCATGGGTCACACCTCCACATGGACTTCAGTGCTTTCTTGGGAATGATTGTGAGTCATTCCTCAGCCATGGACTGGGCTGAGGACAAAGAGGAAGCAAAGAGACACCTCAGCATTCTGGTGTGGAGACAATCCTGCAGGAATMGTCACTGCATAAAAACAATGAGCATTTTGCCCCAAAGCCCTGGAGTCCTTCCGTGCCTTGAGAGGAGCCTTTGAAAATCCCTCTGCTCGCGGCTCCAAAGCCACACAGGTGAAATCAAAGGTTCTTTGTATCAAGCAGGACTGAGCAGTCTCTGGTTTAGGTGAATCACCCACACAGGTTGTGGACTCCCAGCCCCTGGGAGTGTCCAAGGCCRGGCTGGATGGGATTTGGAGCAACCTGGGATGGTGGAAGTTGTCCCTGCCCACGGCAGAGGGTGRGACTGGATGAAATTAAACCCAAACCATTTTATAATTCTATTATTCCATGAAAAAGCCTTGCCCAGTGTCAGGAGCASTGCCAGCACTGCACTGGAAATGCTCTCTAGTCACAGTCAGTGGCTGTTGTCCCATCCTGTGTGACCAGAAAATGAACTGAATATGGAGTTCACAAGATATTTTGTTCAGCACCCACATCTGCCTTTCTGGCAGCCACACAGCCTGTGCTTCACACCAAGCAAAACAGAAAATGTAATTAATTTGATTTGAAAATTCAGTCTGAGCACATTTGCCGCCCACTTCATTTCACTGCCACCTCAGAAGTTACACTCTGGCCACCGTCACTTACCCTGAAGACACACAAGAAAGAGAATAAATATTATTATTGGTGTCTGAATATTCAGTCTATGTAAATGCATTATGTACTTTGCTTGGCTTTGGCATAATAGAAAAAGCAAGGCAAAATTCCATTTTTTTTCTGCTCACACTTTCRTTTTGTCCTTTTTTTTTTTTTTTCAGAATTTTGCATAGTACATATTGCAAGATTTTTTTTTTTTCTCAGTTATATCCCTCTAGTTATTATCTCGAAAGCAAAATTCAGCACCTTGAGGTTTCAGAATCAGGGATATTGGGAAGGACCTGTTACTTTATCTCTGAAAACCTCGGGTAAAATGGAATCTTACAAACGAATTAATGAGCACGGGCTTCAGTTCTGTGCAGGCAACGAGCCGGGAAGGGAAATTCCCGAGCAGATCCTGATGCATTGGAATAACCATAAACCACCAGGTTGTGCTGTTGCCCTTAAGCAATGCACATCGCCRCAGAGCTGTGCTCAGCTCCTGGCTGCAGTTTGTCTGGGAAGACCCTGAAATCCTGGAAAACCAGTTCCCTCAGACTCATTTTTAGCTTGTGATTCTACAGCTCAGTAKTTTTCCCCGGATTCTGGCTTGCTTCGAAAGCTGCCAGCAGTGTTTGCTGGCCGTGAAATTCAGGTAGGAAAAAAGAATAAAAATAAACTGTAAAATTAAATGTATTTCAATAAAAATAAAAYAATAARGATAAAATAATTAAAAATAAATCASCCATCAGCTCAGCCTTAGGATGTAAACACTGCACAGCTCACCCAAAAATTGGTGGGTTTTTTTGATAGCTTATGCCCAACCTATTTATTTTTCTTGAAAACTTCTAAACAAATTCAATCTTTCCAGGTTTCCAATTGCACATTTTCTAGGGAAATCAGAGCTGAACTGAGCTGATTTGTTTCTACAGGACCGAGCACCTCAGACAGTGGAGTGACCCAAAATTACTTTCCCACGRCATCTGACTAAAGAGAAGTGTTAATTACAGAGGAGTAATAACAGTTTTCATTAAATAAAGAATGTTCCAGGATGGCCATGCAGAACCTGAGCAAAGGTAAATCAACAAATCATAGAATCCCAGGATGGTTTGGGATGGAAGGGACTTTAAAGCTCATCCAGTGCCACCCCTGCCATGGCAGGGACACCTTCCACTGTCCCTGGGTGCTCCAAGCCCCGTCCAAACTGGCTTTGGGCACTGCCAGGGATCCAGAGGCAGCCACAGCTGCTCTGGGCACCCTGTGCCAGGGCCTGCCCACCCTCCCAGGGAACAATTCCTTCCCAATACCCAATCTAAACCTCCCCTCTCTTTGTTTAAAGCCATTCCCCCGTGTCCTGTCACTCCATGTCCTTACAAAAATTCCCTCTCCACCCTTATTTTAAGCCCTCCTTCAGATACTGAAAGGCCACATAAAGCCTCCCCAGAGCCTTCTCTTCTCCAGGYTGAACAATCCCAGCTCTCCCAGCCTTTCCTCCCAGCAGAGCTGCTCCATCCCTCTGATCATCCTGGTGCCTCCTCTGGACTCGCTCCAAATGTTGGGGAACTTTGCAGAAGTAAAGTAGAAGAGCAGGCCAAGCACAGAATTATACAAGTAAAACTTTCCAGCCAACAAAAACCTGTATCCCAGTAAGAGGTGATGTTTTTGTCTCCTATTGAGACCTTGAGGTTTTTCTTCCTTGAATTCACCCGAGCACTCTTTGCAGCCTTGTAAACATTCGGCGTCTGGAACATCTGGCGCCAGATCCATTGCGTTAGTGAAAAACTCCATGAGCTGTGAAAAACTGTTCCTTTCGGTTTGCTTTTGAACCCACCACCTGCCAGCCTCCCATGTGATGAAGGAAAAAGCAGCTCTGGCACAGATTCAAGGCTGGGTCCTGATCCTTTCCCTCAGAAAAGCAGGTAATTGGATAAAACCCATTTTGTGGGTTTGTGGCATGAGGGACGAGGCCATCCTACCACACAAACCCAGACCAGGGCCCCAAATCTTTAGATTTAGATCAGATCACTCAGAGTCGCATTTGGGGATGATTGAGTTGAATTTACATCACTAAGCATCTGATTGTTTATTCTCCTCTTAATATTCCCAAAGATTTTTGGGTTCTTCCCCAGCTGCCCTGGAACTTTTTCCCTGGTGCTGGGTGGCTTCTACACATTGTGTGCTCTCCTTCTCAACTCTCAAACGGTGCCACACACGCTGTCTCCTACCTTCCCTCAAAGCACTCCAAGGAAAAAAGCTTTTAGCTCAGCTTGAAAAGAAGAAGGGGGAAGAATCCTTTTCTTTCATGCACCTCAGTGGGAATACACCAGACCAGGAGCTGTCAGAACACAGGGAACACAACTCAGGTTATTCAGCTCCCAGGTGGGAGCTGGGGCTGTCCWGGCTCGTGGAGCACACTTCAGTGGCAGATTTTGTGCTGCACAGTGGTTTTCTCCCCCAAAATAGTCTCCCAAAGGATACAAGGAGATTTTTAGCTACTGGAAATCACAGCAGCGCTTCAGAGCCTGCTCCTGTCCATCTATTTCACYGAGATGTGAACCTGTCCTTTCAGAAAGAGAGTAATTATGTGTTGGACGTTCTCAGATTTCCTCCTGTCTAAATTATCGACAAGCAGCTCCTGCTGTGTCGAGTTCTGAGTCTCAGATGGGCTGATAAATGTGAATATTAAACTCCAGAATATTGACAAGGTGGGGAAAGAAGGGGAAATCCTCAGCCTCCCTTTGGAATGGCTTAAAATCTTCCCCTATGGATCTGTTGAGTGATATCAGAAAGGTCCACAGAATAAAAGCAAACTTAAAGAGATCACCCAGTGGTGGTTTTAGAAGGTTTTTGGCCCAGTCCATGCCCAAAACCTGTTAGGGAAATTTGAAAACTGCAGGATAAAAAGGTAAATTTCTGCCATGGATTAAAACACATTTGTGAGATAGGGAAAACAAAGGAGAAGAAAAAAGATCTAATTCTTGCCATACAGAGAGGTTAATGTGGAGTGCCCCCAGATTTGCTGCTGAGACAGGTTTTTTTGTCCCTTTAAATCCCTGGCATAATGCAAGAAGTCCTGGCTTACTCAGCAAATATCCTGCACTTCCCTACTGCAACAAATCCTCCTGCTTGCTTCAGCTCAGGCTCCCGAGCTGCTGTGCCTCAGATTGAAACAGCACCCACCAGACCTGTTGGGGTGCACGATGTGCTGGAAGAGAGGCCCTGAGGGCTGGAGAGAGAGATTCTTTCTTGGACCCAGAGGTGATCCTTGCAGTGTTCACGCAGGGCCACGACTGCGCACACAAGATGGAGAAATGCAAAGCGTTTATCGCGCAGGAAAATATTCCCTAAATACCAGCACCCAACAGGATATCMCATCATATAAACAGGAAAGATGTTCACCTCAGTGTCCCCCAATCACCTGGGGTAGTGCACAGACATTGCCTGTTATGGTAACAGGTAAACAATGCCCTGTAAGGTCACAAACTACAATTATCACATCTCATAGGCCCAGCACTGTCCAGAAACCCACAATCCTCTCTCAGCCCATCCCTGGTGACCTGGATGCACTCCCAGGGTTGTTGGGGTGCACGATGTGCTGGAAGAGACACAGGCCCAGAGGGCCGCAGAGAGAGCCTCTCTCTTGGACCCAGAGGTGACCCTGGGAGTGCATCCAGGTCACCGGGGATGGGCTGAGAGAGGATTGTGGGTTTCTGGTCAGTGCTGGACCTATGAGATGTGATAATTGTAGTTTGTGACCTTATAGGGTATTGTTTACCTGTTACCATAACAGGCAATGTCTGTGCACTGCCCCAGGTGATTGGGGGACACTGAGGTGAACATCTTTCCTGTTTCTATGATGGGATATCCTGTTGGGTGCTGGTATTTAGGGAACATTCACTGCACAATAAACGCTTCACACTTCTCCATCTTGTGTGTGAAGTCCATGCCCTTGCATGAWTACTGCAAGACCATCAGGGCACACGAGGAGGGAGCTCCATCTCCAYGTGGTTCCACTTCATTAGAGATATCCCAGGGGGGGAATCTGTAGCACTTGTGATTTCTCATAAATCAGAACAAAGACTTTTTTTTCTTTTGAACATCCTGCRAGTCTGAAGCTCTGCAAGGTAGATAAAACATATTTTTCCCTTGTATTTATATTAAAAAAAAAAAAAATTGGGAGCCATGCTGCYGCTGTGGAAAATGTTGCTGTTGCGTCTGAGTGAATGGCATCAGCATCAAAAAGACACTTTAAATCYAAAGTAAACTTTGTCTTGAAGGTTTCAGTGATACCACCCAGGTGTGCAGATATTCAGCATGGAAATAAGCCAGCAAATGGAGCCAACTGGAAAAAACAGTAGAGGAACTTTCATCCAGATGAAGATTTATGAGTCTACCAATAGAGATATTAATGGATTCAGAGGTGGATGTTTGACTGTTCAAAAAAAATTAAACAACGCAGTAAAAGTGTGTGCTTATTCTTCAAAACCACCCCAAAATGGTTAATGTGCTTCATGGCAAAAAGTAACAAACCCCAACTAAAAGTTTGGTGTAATTGCACTTCCTCTTGATTTTAAATGTCATGAGACAGAAAATATGGAAAACATTCCGAAGGAGTAGACAGGAATGTCTTCAGGGCAGCGAGAGCTCTGAAAAAGTGTAAAAGTGGTTTTACACAAGGCTCTGCTCCTTTTTGACCAGGAGAAGCCTTTCAGCTGTGCAGTGTCCCAAAAGCTGCCAGGCTGCCGTGGGCACAGCGGCCAGAGAAACCTGACCCAAACATCCTGGGCACATAAAGCAAGATAAAAATCCTGAATACAATGAATGCTCACGATTCAGAACACAAATTGATTAAATTAATTGGTCAGTCCAGCCAAAAAGTTCCCTTGGAGGTGTTATTTCACGGGCACCACGGCAGCACAACTGGCAGAAAGCAAAGCTGARCGTTTAATTTCCATTGTCAGTTGATGCAGCCGTGATCCCAGAAAATCAGCTGCCCTGAGCCTGCTGATTGATATGTGGGACTCTGGAATATTTTCCTTCGCATTATAAATAATGCTGCCTGGTGGAGGACACCTAAAACACGTCATTTTTGTAAAAACGCGTTTGGGAGCTTTCCCAGCTTACACAGTACTTTTGCCCTTTTGAGAATAGTGCAGAACTGAAGTCAAAAATTGTATTTTATTTCAGGTTTTGTGTAGCACATGCAAAGAATTCACCTTCTGTTCACGACTAACAGTTGGGAAGTTTTGATGATCCCTTATGGAAGAGCATTTGACAGTCACTCATGATTAGGAACTTTACACCCCTTTCCAAATAAATCTACACAAAATTCTTTTTGTTCTAAATTTTACAATTTCTTCCCTTTCTTTATGTTAAACTTACATGAAGAAAACACATTTCTAAGCCATTCCAACCTATTTTCAGCTTTTTGGAGATAAAAAAAATTTACTTTCCTCCCATCATCCAAGTAAACTTTGCCCACCCTGTYCTTATTTGAAAGCATCACTCTTGATGTGGAAGGATCAAAAATATTACGCCATTATTTTCATTTTATCTCTTTGAGGTCAGGCTGGTAGAGCACAGGTCATTAAAAATGATAGTGCCACCAAGACACAGAAAAAGAAATAATTTGTGTAAAATACACGTGCACTCAGTGGAAGCTTCTCCAGATATAATTTCTCTTCAAAAAGCTGCTTTATATAATTCCATATTGACTGAAAGGATTTGCAGGGGAGAATACATCCAAATTAAAATCAGTCACTTTAAAAACATGGAAAGAAAATTGCTGTGTAACAGCCATACTTCTGCCAGAGAAAACCGACTGCAGGAAAGGGAAGAGAAGCCTTTCTGAGGCTCTTACAGCTGGGAAAGCCTGGGAACTTTATTTTTCAGAATTCTTAGAAATGCGATGATTTGCTGCTATTTCTCAGTAAAACAAGAGTGCTGCTCATGGAAAAGTGTTTATGCAAAGATTGAGAAGATGAGGAGCTCTGGAGCAGCCTGGCTTCTCCAGGACCCRAAGACCTGAGCACAAATCCACAAAATGGGATTAATCCCAGGAGAAAGAATGCAAAGATTTAAGGAACCAGCACTGCAGGATCACGGGTGTTAGCCAGCTGAGTTACCTGCAGCATCGACCCCACAGCTGCAGCAGGTAATGATTAACTTAATTGTGCCAGCCCTGGCGGCTGCAGGTGCTCCTGGGGTCACTGCGAGAGAAAAGGGAAAGGAGAAAAGCTGAGCACAGTTTCTGTGCCCTGAGGCAGCTAGAGAAGAAGGAAGAGTCTTTCCTTGGGGCTATTGGGCAGGTTACATTAATAACTGGAGTTTTAAACTGTGAAAGAAAGCTCTGGGGTATCAGCAGGGCCTTGCTGAGCTGTGACCAAGGATTATCTGCAAAGAGCCTCCGAGGAGCTCCCCCAGCCCTGACATGTCAGAGCCTCCCCAGCAGAAGCAGCGCGCAGGTTGGAAAAGCACCATGGAGTGATGGCAAATCTCGGTACCCGAGCTTTGCTGGTCTCGTGGCACGACTRTGGCACAAAGGAAAACACTTTTGAAGAATCAACCSTCTGGCCACCACTCTGTGCCCTGGGGGAGCAGCAGGTGAGCTCAGAAGGGTGAGCTCTGCTCCTGGTGTTTGTAGCACACCTSGCACAGACACCTGAGAGCGGGGCCAGCAGAGACAAGGAGCTGCAGACTGCAGCACAGGTGTGAGTGCATTGATTGTGGCTGGATTTTTGGTGATTGAGAAACTCCCAGTGGGATCAAGCAGCCGACATTTAAAATATTTCAATTCCACCTCGATGTCCTGCTAACACTTTATAGAGAGAAAAATACGTGCAGTTCTATCATCTCGTTAGTTTACACCACCTCATGCTAATTGTCCCTCCAATATTCCTGCGCAGTTTTAAGGCTGACATTGGGGTTTTTGACCACAACAGATTTAGATTGTCTTTTCCTCCCCTGCAGCCCTGCTTGATCCTACTCCACTCCCCTTTGCACAGGGGTGATCCCAYATAAGCCAAGTGCAAACCACCCCCTGGCCTGTACATTTTGTAGAGTCTCCCATCGTCCCCTAATGTTGATATGTCCTTTCTGGGTCTGTCTGAGGTGAGATTTCTCAGTAATAAAACAGAACTGTAAAGTATTGCAGTACATTTAAGTTCTTATCCACTCTCCAGAGCATTCCCTGAGCAACCTGACCCAGGGGGTGTCACCCATGCCCTTGGCAGAGATGATCTTCAGGGTCCTTTCCAACCCAAACCTTTCCAGGATTCCTTTCCTTATTTTGCATATAGAAAGGACCAACACCACGACACTTTTCCCCATCAGCAATCAGTTAATTGTCCCCTGGGGTTCCCACAGAGGAGGAACTCCCAGTTTCCTGCTTGGCACCTTTAATCCCTGCCCTGTATGCAGCCCAAACCCTGGGCCAGGCCTGTCCAGCACCTGCTCCAGGCTCTGGGTGCAATTCCATGGTTTTCCCGGATTCCCGTGGCTGGCTGCAGCTCTGAACACCCTCCAGCTGCTCTGGTCCGGTGCCAGCCACAATCCCTGTGGGATCAACCAGGGGACAGTCCAGAGTTCAGGACTGAAGGACACCACGGAGGCACTGGAGCCCCTCCGGCTGTGCTGCTCTCACCCTGTGCCCACTGAAATGTCAGAGCCATGGCCGTGGCATCAAATTAACCCAAAAATTKAGGGGGGGGGCTTTGTTTATTTACTGTAACCTGCCTGTCTGATCGCATCAGCACTTCCACCTCTCCCACTTTCAGCACTCTCAGATCTGAAAAGGAGCAGAAAAAGACCAACCTTGAGAGCTGATTTTCCCGTCTGGCTGCTTCTTTCTTTGGATGAAAGAGTTTTCCTGGCCCAAGAGCCGACTACCAAAGTGGCCAARCTATTTATGCCCAGAATTGCTGGTTGCCCTGTCAGATAAGCAGGGGGCTAAGGAGCCCGCAGCACCACATGACTGCAAGGATGTGCTATTTTTTATCTGTAAATAACRTACTGAAATAACGACACTTTGGCAAACAAGTGAATGAACCACACACACATTTCTGCTCAGCTGTGTTTACACATCTATGCTTTTCCCACTTTGCTGAGACCTTTCCCTGTTATTGCAGATTTTTTATAGTTACTGATAGGACCGGAGCTCTTTATCAGTTTTGAAACCCTTTCCAAGGTCCCAACAAAGTACATACGTGTCGATTTAATTGTTTTATAAAACTGTTTGGAGTTTTAATTCACAGCGTTGACGTGTCAGTTGAAGGGGATTTAGATTCTAGGTTGCTTTTATTAGAGATAAAGAAGCATTAACATCTAGAATAACTCAGTTATTCAGTTTTCATGTCTGGTGTTGCTTGGCTGTCCAAGTGTGGAACATCAGCTCAGTGAGAAAGGGGTGGTTCTGCTCAGGGAGCTGCTGGAGCATTGAACTACTTTATTTTCTACTTCCCATTTTCTCACTAAATAGAAAAAAAGAAAATAGTTGTTTGGGGTTTTTTTAAATACTGTTTTCTGTGAGTAAAATAATTGAATATAAAACCTCCAGAAAGAAAATGTCTGAAAAATAATTCCAGTTGAAGAAACTCCAGTGCTCAGCTCTCAGCAGATCTGCAGTGCTGTCACTCGACTGTATTCTCAGTGTTGTGGGTATTTACCATCTGCATTACAAATCTGGAGCCTGAGCTGAGTTTATTTAGTCCTGAATTTTGGCCATCTAGAGCAACCCAAGGAAGTTCAGCAGGACATAACCCTTGGCTGGCTCCAGCTGCTTACGTGACCATTCCCAGCCTAAGGAGCGTGCTGTTATTACGCTCTTGAGTCCATGAAATGAAACATTTTATGTCTTAAAAGGTTCAAAGGTGGCCATGGCCAAAGCTGAAGAGAGGGGTGACACTCAGGAAGTGTCCAAGGCCAGGCTGGACAGGGCTTGGAGCAGCCTGGGACAGTGGAAGGTGGCCCTGCCCATGGCAGGGGTGGAATGAGAGAGAATTTAAGGTCCCTTCCCACCCAAACCCGTCTGGGATTTTGGGATTTGTTCAGTGCTAAACCACAGATGGGTGTTGGCAGCAGCAGCAGCAGAGGGCAGAGCCACTCCAGCACCGTAATTAGCTCGTGAGGTGATTGCTAATGATTAACTGGTAACGCCTGGCTATGGTAACAGCAGGAGCTGTGCTGATAATGGTGTGGGAGACACACCATGAGGGGGTGCTGGGACCTCGGTGGGTTTCCCAGTTGCCACCAGCTGGTTTTCCAGTTTGAAATCTGCGCTGCCAGACCCTCACTGCCCCGTGTTGTTCTGGGACCTCCCACCCCACCCAGCTACGGCAGAAAAGTCTTTTCCCCTTTCTATCTGAGCCAGGGTTTCTCTGCTCAGCCTCTGCTGTGCCCACGTATCCCATGCTCTGCTCACAGCACCCTGCTCAGGTGTAAAACACCCAGGCAGGATGTTTTAATTAGAGGTGTCTGTTTAAAATGTAGAATTACAGCTGCACATTCAGTTTTTAGTGGGGTGATGCTGCAAAGAGACCCCAAAGAAGCCTCCCCTGTGGAAATCCTGGGGGAAGGTGATGAGAGCAGTGTCTGAGCAGGCCCTGGGAGGAAAGCTGGACCAGGGAAATGGGTTTTAGGTTGAAAAACTCATCAGGAAACTGGACTGAAGTCTCTCAGTTGGAGTTTCTGGTTTTTTCTACAGTATCTAAGAAAATGTGGCTTGGATTATGCAATTTTTCAGTGAATATTATTGCACCTAAGAAACACTTCACTAATGCCAACAGTGCATTATTTTATATAAGTAACTACTGGCATTTTAATTTTGATTATTAGTGTGTGAAAAATGTTCCCTGAGACCACGATATTTCACCTCTGGATATCAGACTTTTTCTGTGCACATTAAGACAGCTCTGGCTTTCAGTATGGTAATTTGGAGACACAATCTACACACACTTCACAAGAATTTACTGTCTCTCTTGATCCTTGACCTGTTTATATAGTAATAATTAACCAGCTTAATTCTGAGAACTCTGCTCGTGCTATGTTTTTACACAAGAAATCTTGGCATGATAAAATGATGCCTAATACAAGTCAAGGTTGTTTTTGCTCAACCAGAACAGCCACATTAATTCTAAATTCAGTGTAAACAAGGAGCAGAATAAATGTTTTCCAAGCAGAGGAACAAACCTGGCAAGGAACAAAACACATTCATGCTTTTAAGTTCATAATACAAGTGTGCAGAAATACAGAATCTTGGTTTTCAAGAATGTCAGGGCATTTTACAGTCTATGGTTTATGTATTGTTTTCCCTTTAATTTTGAGTTAATTCTTTACTTAACCAGGCCTAATCCTTAATCAGTTTCTTTCCAGGTATTTATAATTTGTGCATATATCCAAGACTGAATTTAACTTGAGTCTGAATTGGGGCTGATCCTGAATGTCTTTTCAGGCAAGTGCAAATAAGAGCAGGGATGGAATTTATTGAGGATAAGCACAGAACCCCCCACGATGGACTCTGACTCCCAGAACTGTGGGGCTCCATCGATGCTCTCGGAGTTTGTGTGAGGATCAGAAGAGTTGCTGCTTTTAATAACTTATTATTACATGATTTCTCACATCAGTGCTTCCCTGACTTCAAGAGAGTCATCTCCTAAACCGCACTTATATAAACCAAATTCACTCAGCTTCATAATTTCTCTCCATAAAATATCTTCTCCAGGCATCCCACCTTCCTTTTTCAGAATATTTCCTATTTTCACTATCAGCCTGGAAATTAGGCTGCAGAATTGAGCAGATTGTTCCAGTGAAGGTCTCAGCAATGCTCTGTGGACAGATGCCACCTCTTCCCTGCTTTTGCTCCTTCCTGTCCTGCTTTTGCCTTCAGGTGTTGTGTCCTTGCCTTCCCTGCAGCATTGTACTGACACTGAATATTCAGCTTCTCATCTCTCATTTCTGCAGTGCAGGACATGTTGATTTTCCAGGCATAAATTTATGGCATTGCAGATGTACAAAACGTGTTTTGCTAGAGTAAAATACTTTGATTTACACTCAGACATGGAAAACCTTCCCTAGCCTCTCCTTAATCCACAATTCACTGCACATTAGTATCAACTCAAGACAGAAATGGCCAAAAAGTATTTTTCAATGTGTTCTGCCATAGACTGTAGCAGTGTCTAAAGTCTAAAAACTGATTTAACGYTGCCTAAGCTCAGTATTGATCATTAAAACTGGTACTAAAGTGAGTGAAGTCCTGTAATTTAACACACATTGCAATGTCCCGGGGTATGGACCCTCCACCAGTGTAAACAGCCGTGCTGAAATCAAAATGAATAAACTTGGGATCGTTTACACCAAGTGAGAGCTGGCATTTCCCATGTTTACAAATATTTAGCTCCATTTAAAATTGCCTTTTGCACACTGAAAGGGAAAAAAAAAAAAGCCTTCCTTATTTCCCGTCTGAAATTTGTCTTTGCTTCCTACGTTTGGTGGAGAGCTGGGAACCAAAATGCAGGGGGTGGAAAAAGGCAGGAATTGCTTTATAGAAATAGCTCTCTCCCCTATCATGGGCTGTGTGATGGAATAAAAGTCAGATTTTTATATTTTTCTCTTTGATTTGTATTTTTAGTCAAACTCTGCTACGTGAATGAGTGGGCACATGCAAATAAGCAAGTTTACTAATGGTCTTTAGTGTTGTCAGTAATTTTAGAATATAAAGACCGAAGAAAAAAATGAGGCCAGAGAAGAAAAACCCCAGAAAAGAAGCCTTACACCACCTCTAGACAGTATTTCTAGCAGAAAAAAAAGAGTAGTCCGGGACAAATTAAGGTAAAAAATGTCCTCTCCTAATAAATCTTTGGGTTACTGCTACAAATATCCCCATTTCCCACTCCAGTAAAGCTTTTTTTTTTTGCCTGAGTAGATCAAAGATAATGGTTTGGGTACCACATTTGAGACAAGGCTGTGATCTCAGCCAGACAGGGGCGGGAGCAGAGGGGAGACGGCACAATCAGAAGATCTGAGGAGTGTTTATTTGCTATTAAGAACAATTTATCCTCTGATATTTCTGCATCTCCTGGTGTGGGCTTTCAAACATATGGAGTTTGCACAGGAAGAGGCCGGGAGAAGATCCTAATCTTTTTGAGGCAGATGAATTTCCTGGTGTCCTGGGGAATTGAAAACATTCCTCTCTGCGTTTCAATAGCTGGCATTCAGTCGGAGTTTCAGAAATGCCAGACCACAGGACTTCCATCTCCTCTATCCCTCAACAGTTTAACATGCAGCTCTTCCTGGTATTTACATCAAATGTCTTTCTTCCCTCATAATATATTCCCTTCACCTGTTAAAATCATTCTGCCATGTAACAGAGTGAATAATTATTGTCCTCCATACAGGCTTATGTCCTCAGACATTTGAAAGCTGTTGTTGTGTTCCTGCTTATTCCACATTCGGCCAAATTATAACCACTTAATTCTCTTCATTTTTCTTCCCGCTTCGGTTCTCACAGAACCCGTTCATTTTTCATTCTGTCTCCTCTCTGATTCGCTGCCAATTTCACATCTTGCTGGGAGAGCATCTCTTAGAGTTGCACGCTGTGGCCAGAACAAGGTTGCAGATAATCCCTGCTTTGGGACTGCCAGCCATGCCCAAAATCCTTCAAAGTCCATGGCTGAACTTCCATTGGATGCAAAGGGCACTGGATCCATCCTGAACTTGCATTTTGCTTTTTGTGATTGCTGTAGCATCCTCCAGCTCTCTTATCCATTGCCACTGTTCCATTCCCTAAAAGATAAACCACTGTTCATCTTTTGAGTTGCTCTGGTTTATGCTGGTTTTGTGTTTGCAGTAAAATAATTTTATTCCCTGGATGAATCTGTTTTGGCCACGTTTTATCCATGTTTCCTATCAATCCTTTTTTATCTCACTCTCCTTATTGACATTCCAAACCTTCCTGGATGAACATAATCTGTGTATTTAATTAAGATCTCGATTATTTCTTTTTTCTAAGCCATGAATGAAGATATAAAGTAAACTCAGACTAACAAACAGTGTGTGTTACCCCACTGGACATTCCCACCCATCTTGTTACCAGCTGTTTATCAGCATTTTTTTCATTTGTGCTTTAGCCAATATTCAACCCACACACCATTGTCTGCAGCCAAGATGGCTTGAATTAATTTCTCAATTAAGATTTCATGAGGCAGCGTCAAATAATGTACTAAAATCCAAATATCTGTCAGCTCCCATACTGAGATTTTTTCTGAATTTATCTTCTTTTCCTTTTTTCCCCCTCGCTCCCTCTGTTTAGAGCGAATTCTTCACACAAAGACATCAACAGCTCTTCCATGTCTGGATCACTTTGAAATTGTGCTTGTCAAAGGCAGACAAGCCCAGAGCCCACCCAGCTCAGGGCTTGCAGACCATGAAGAGACATCACCCTCCTTCACTCTGCAGTGACTGGGCTGAGCTGAGCCRGTGGTTTCTGATAAATCCACTCTCAGACATCCAATTGTCTCCATTATTTTAATTTACACAGCTAGAAAACACCTTCTGTCCATTCCTTATCAGGCAAAAAGCAGCGGATGGAGCTGTAATTCCGCTCACTGATTTTTATGCCAGTGAGAGAAATCTCTCTGCACCTCCAGCCATCACCTGGTGTCCGGGTGTGCCCAAACCACCAAACCCAGGCTTCTAAAATTCAGAGGGCTCTGCCTCAAAGGGTCCAAGGATTTGAATTCTGACCATCTCATTACTGGACATTAATCCTCTATTTCTGTAGTTTTCAGAGGGACTAATCATGCAGTGAAGTTCTGTTTATTGTTAATTTAAATACTCCAGCCTGGGTATTTCAGAGCTACTCTGTGTTGCATTTAGATATTATTTAACATTTAGTTAATTCCTTTCATTCACTGAAAACATGAAAATAGGAATATAATTGTTCTTGTCTATATTAACTCGCTGTATCCTCACTCTTTACTAAGGAACTTTTATATGATTAAATAAACAGCAACTTTCTGTGAACTTTCTTTCTTATCCAAGTAAATCTCCAGCCACCAGGATGAATTTCAAATTAACTCCTTGCAACCAGTTACAAGGTGTTCCTTCATTTATTCTAGAAGGGTATCACCAGAAAAACATWTTCTAATATATTCAAACTCCTGCCAACAGAAAGGAACCAATAAGCAAGTTCTGAAGGATTAAAATGCTTTCTCCCTCCATGAGAAAAATACAGAAGGACCACCAATGCCCATTTTTTTTAGTAGCCAGGCRCTTAGATTAATTACTGAAGGATTATGTATTTCTTCTTAAAAAACCAGATTTGAAACTATGAAGGATTTAAAGAGGCTTTTGAATAATGAAGAAACCCATTGAAATTAAAGAAAGCCAATGGCTTCTATTTTATTGCAAACATATTTTAAGGCTTGACAACTGTTGCAGTGTTTCCCTAATTTTTGCTGTAAAAGGGAAGTAAAACAACAGTTTATTGTGGCAATACTTCATCGTGCCCTACTTCTGTAAATTGTCTTTAAGCTCTAGGGTAAGGACGGAACATTCATGTTTTTAAATTGGGTACAAAAGCTGTTTCTATGCAGTTGCTGCTGGAGCATAAATTGCTATACAGAGACTCCCAGATTTATCTAAACACGCTGAGGCTCAGCGAGTTGGGAAGGTTTTTCTGCCTTGCTTTGCTTTACCTGCAATGCTTGTAGTGCGTGCTCCTTTAAAATGTTTTTTAATGCTCGGCAGGCAGAGCACAGATCTTGAAAACATCGTGGGAAATCCTCCTTGAAACAGCCCCAAAACTCTCAGAGCCGTCCCAAAGTTTTGCAGTATTTCAGCAGGGCTAATTTGTAAAATAAATTGCCTGGCCAGCCTGAAGCTGGGTGTCACGCTGCAATTCTTCACGGGGACTCGATGTTCCGCGCACAGCGAGAAAACAGCGCCTATCAAACTTCCATGGGAGAGCAGCAGCGGGTCAGGGGCGCTGCCACGGAGGTGCTGCTGCCTCCAGGTGCCACCCAGGAGGGACCGAGGGTGGCTTTGCCTCATGGACAGGTTATGGATGCTGAAAAAGCTCCAGCAGAGAATTTCTTCAGCTCTCTGCAGCATTTTTGGGAGTTCTGTCTTTCCCATGCAAGTAACCCAAAAAACAATGTTACACTTTTGTAAACTTCTTGCAGCTGCAGGTTGTTTTGCAGAATTGTCATGGTTCTAACTAGAAAAACATTCAGAGATGGGTGTCTTAGAACTTGACCAATCCCCTTAAGGGGTGGATGGCAAAAAGCCAATTACCTTATGCCATTTAATACACTTTTGTGAACTAACATATAAAAGCCTTCTGAGAAATCATAAAAGCACTTCCATTTATCCCTGAGCCTGGAGTTTGTGTCTCTACTCGTCTGTGGGGAAAACAGCGACAGACAGGTGACTACAGGTGACTACAGGTGACTTATTTGCCGTGCAGGTTTGGGGCTGTGGGGCTGGGAAAGGTCCTGGCACTGCTGGGGAAGCACCTGAATGCTCTGCAGGTGGCGGCAGGATGCTCCTGTCTGCTCCGTGTTCCAGCTGGCACCTGGAATAATCCCAGGGATGTGGCGGAAGGGAAGGAGGGAGCTGTGCCTTCAAGGGGCC
>RAHM01000009.1:1335910-1485338 GCA_003713295.1 Parotia lawesii
GGAAGAATTTTGCATTCCCTAAAAGGAGGAAGGCCACTTGTCAACTGCAAGATTAGCAACGCAGTCACCCGGTATTTTAAATAATAGGAGGGATTCTGGAACGTGGAAACGAATTAAGCCTTGCCATGGATGAGCAAACGTTACCTGAAAATGTGTTGTGTGTTTAGAGCTTAGCAACAGATGCTGAGCCCGGAAAAAAGGGAATTTACAGAGATGTACAGAGCTGCCTCTGCACCCTCCCTCCAAACTGCTCCAAAACTCACAAAAACTGCAAATTAACTTCTAGYAGGAGGAATGTGTACAGGCACCAATAAGCAGTGGGAAACAACTTTTCCTTGTTTCTGAAATTAACGCACACAGTGAGGTTTAATTGGCATTGAATTATAACRAGAACAGTTTTGAAAATAGCAGAGCACGTTCTTATTTGGATTTAGTGCTTGGGTGCGAGATTTTTTTATTCATTTATTTCAAACTGATGTCTTGAAACCTTGAATTTGTTGTAATAGGAAAAGTAGTGGTTTTCTTCATTGCTGCTTTCTGCTTGAAGAAATAAAACTGAAAGACATTTCTATCAACCTGTTTACATCAGAAGAGACAGCAAAATCTCTGGTTTTTTTGACAGTTTTTAAATCCTATTTTTTTAAAATCCTATTCTTCTTCATAGGAAACTTGGTTGTCCCTGATATTAACACCGTTCAAAAATTATTTCCAACAAAAYTGGAAGCCTTCAGATATAAGTATACAGCCATATACTGTTGATAATTGGATTATCTCTTGGACTCTCTTTTAGGAAAGAGAGAGGTAAAACCCTTTTTATGATCTAGGCCTACAATGTATTAAACCTCAAGGCTGGGCTTAAAGATGATGGAGCTGTGGCAGGGGCAGCTTTTATCATCCTCACAAAAGATAAGGGCACGCAGGGGAGAGAGGTTGAGGAGGTGAGATACCCACAAGTCAGGCTCTAAATACACCACCTTTAAAAAAAATGTATTTCTTACAGTAAGGAAGGAAACAGATCTCATCAAGCAATTTTTGTCTACATTTAAAAATCTCATTATGTTTTTTACAAAATAACTTTCCTTGGGCTGACAGTGCTATATTTTGCTGAGGCCTAAAACTCTTTGCAGAGCCCATTTATTTCTAATGCCATCAAAGAAAAGTGAATTATGGGCAGCATGCTCAGTTTATTAATCTTTTCCAAAGGAGTCAGAGTAGAACTGCAAACATTGGTACCTGAGGCTTTCTTTGTGGTAAGTTTGGTCCAAAATATTTCATAAATGCAGCAGGTTTTGGTGCTGGTTTTTTGGAGTTGTGGAACGATTTCCCCTCSATATTGGGTGCATGGTAGAAAAAAGTGGTCCCACAGAACAAACTGCACTTTCCACTCATCCATGAGATGATAACAGCAGGTTGGAATTGCAGGAATCCTTTATCTTTGGTGSGGCTTTCCCCAGATAAATGCCTTCATATCTCTGTGATGATCAGGTGTCCAATCTGTGCTGTTATCTCATCTTGGCTGCTTTGGGTGGATGAAATGGACAGAAAGCAGAGAAGGTTCAAWTTGCAGTAAAAAAAGCCTGGCCAGGCAATGTTCTATTAAGCCACACTCAGCACAAGCCAGGCGTTTTTTGCAAAGCTCCTTGTGAACAGGAAGCTTTATTTATTTATACTTTTTAATCAGCTAAAAATTCCACGAGAGGTCAGGTGAATATTACAAACGTAGGAATTTCTATTCCTAAAATCATGGTTCTTATCTATTTGTCCCTATCACAACAAGAATTCCCAGAGATTCAGGCAATTTGTTAAAGCTCACATTCAAGCTATCAAGTGCTGGTTTCCAAGTTCTTCCTCGTGAGGTGTCCCAGGAAACCACAGCAAAGTCAGAGTTGTCCCTCTCTCCAGGTTTCAGCTGGAGGTAAAGTATTTTCTGCTTCCTCTGCAGAGTGGGAAGCAAATCCTGAAGCAGATTTGTCCTCTGATGTCCAAGGAAGAGGAATTCGGCATTTCCCTGACAGCAGCAGACACACAGGTGATGCTCAGACATGGTTGTTCTCCAAGTGTGAGTGCACAGATCTCATCTCTGTGAAATCTGTCTCCTCCGTTCCTGCACTGTAGGCAGCTCCAAAACAGCTCTGCTATTTTRTTTTGTGCTTTCTAAATAATGTCTAAGAAGCAGATAGCCCGTAAAGAGGTAATTTCATGTTTTGCTTTAAGTGTGCATCATTTTCCCTTTCTGTTGTGACATTGATTTATGTATTATGCCAGAAATAGAAAATGTGGATGGAAAGAGCAGCAGCATCCCACACAAAACCACTCAGCTCAGGCATTCCTTAGCCTGGGAAGTCACTCACAGGATTTTAAATTGCATCACAGTGGTTTTTGCTCTTAGACACCACCTTTCATTGCAACAGAAATTTCTGTTTTTCCCACTGTATCCTGCCACCTTCGATTGATCCAGTTCCCACTGCTCTGTAACACAGTCATTAAATATCGACTCTAACCCTTGATTTTTAGTGTATTAATTGCCATTGATTGCAGATTTTTTTAAACCAGGTGGTTATTCCTAAAAAGATGAGGAAAAAAAATCCTTTTATGACTTGAGCTAATTTTGGGTGCTGCCCTTGAGGTGTCCAGGCAGTGGTGCATCTTTTTAATCATCCACAGCACAAGTTTGGGATTGTTCCTCCAGCAAAAAAAGAAACAACTTTGAGAGGCTTTTTTGTCAACAAAAAATCCATGTTCTTCTTCCCACACACAGAGAACAATTTCCTAACCTGGGGCTCCTTAGCAGAGCTGCCCAAACACAGCCAGCTTGGGGTGGTTGGACATACAAGGAACAACAAATTGGATGTTTCTGTCTCTCAGCAAAATCTCCTGATGAGCAGCCACGAGGCCTGCACTGGAAAAGGCTCTGAGCACAACACAGGCATGGAATGAGGGAGTCCAATCTCTCCTTCACAACTTARAGAAGCACCAGGATACGGGGGAAAAAAAAAATTAATCCCTCCCTTTATCTTGTTTATAACCAGATCCCTGCTTCCCATTTAATGCTGCGGCTCCCAGCCTTGCAGGAGGAACAGGGAAGAACAAAGTGTGCCTTGACAGGAGGCTGGAAGAGGGAAGGATGTTGTTTTGCTGACAGTTTAGCATCAGGAAGCCTAAGTGGGAAGCTGCTAGCTCGCCTGGGAAGCTGCCGTGAGGGGTGATGTGGATTGGCAGCCAGATCAGAGCTGTTTGCTAAACAAACACTAAAGCTCGGGAAGGAGTTGCCTGGTTCTTGTARGTGTTGCAGGGGGTAAAATCTGTTACTTCTCCAGTTGCCTCTAATTAGCCTTTTCTGTGGATTTGGGAAGGTTTATTTTACAGATATTTGTCTCCACAGGTATTTTCCCTGGTTTTTTTGAAGGTATCTTTGTTCGCAGTTGTACCCCTGCAGAGCGCAGCGTGGCTCCCTCCCTTCTCCCTCTCTCCTTTCTGTCTGCACCTCCTTTCGCCAGCCCCAAATTCCCACTTCTCCTGCCCTTCTCAGCTTTTGTCACTCTTTGTTCCTGACCACTGTCGTGGTTCTTGATGCCTCCCAGGTTCACCAGTCCTTTTGTTACCATCAGAAATTTCCACGCTTTTCAGAGGAGCAGGAGGGCCGGGAAGAGCCCCTTGTTTTCTTTTTTCCTCTTCCTGCAGTGGGTCTGCTTGGCAAAATCTGTTTAGGGACTTTGGATAAGGGCATGGAGTGACAGGAAAAGGGGGGGATGGGTTAACACTGCCAGAGGGCAGGGATGGATGGGATATTGGGAAGGAATTGTTCCCTGGGAGGGTGAGGAGGTTCTGGAATAGAACGTCCTGGGACAGTGGAAGGTGTCCCTGCCCATGGCAGGGGTGGATGATCCTTAACATCCCTTCCATCCCAAACCATTCAGTGACTCTGTGACCGTGAGTAATTAGTAAATGAGATATGAGAGAGGGGACAGCACAGAGAGGGGAGCACAGGAGTGGCAATAAACTCTCAGGTGTGCTGTCGCCTTGCCTGGATTTCCAACAGGCCTCTCTGGGCACGCTGGGGATTAAAAAGTTACGGGGCCAAATTTGCATTTGGGAGCTATTTTGTGAGGGTTTCCCTGCATTAAGAAGAGCTGTGGTACATTAAAGGATCCCGTGCTATGCTCGGAAATGCTGAACTTGAAAGGTCCTGGATGCAGCAATTAGCACCATTCCTGACTAACGTTGTGTTAATGCAACATGAATAATTCCATTCCCTGGGCTGTGGTGCTGCACAGCTCCTGGTCAGGGACAGTTCAGCACAGCAGTTCACGAGTAGTTCAGCAGAAATTGGTTTTAGGAAATATTGACTCATGCAGTGCAGGTATTTTTTTATCTCTCTATTTATATCTATATCTTTATCTCTGTTTACAACTYGTTCCAACACATAGAAATAGCGTTTCACCATAAAACAGCGCTGAAAGCAGTTTCCCTTCGACTCACAAATGTCTGAGGTATTTTAAAAAGCAGATGTTTCTAAAATACTCCCAAGTTTCAGCCTCATGGAGAATAGACCCCGTAATAATTTGCGTTGCAACAATAAAACCAGAYGAAAGTGAGCCCTTCCCGTAAAAAATTCCAGACAACCACAAGTGCAACCCATAAGAGGAAATGCTGAAGTGCTTTTGAACCCTGTGCTACCTCCTGGTGTTTTYTGCTACATGTCATCCCGGATATTTCCCCTCTACTTAGTGCTGCAATTAATAAAAATCCTCCTCTAAAGGTAACGAGGTGTCAGCTTCACTTCCAGTTGAGACTGTCTGTTGATTAAAAACTACTTCACAATGACATTAAGCTGAAAAGAACAACTCAAAAAAAAAAAAAAAATCATAAGCCCGAGCCACGCACTGCCAATCCCCACAGATTTAAATTTAATTAAATGAGAAAACTGCAGGACTCTTTTTGCTCACACTGAAGATTCCCAGAGCTACCCCAGGAGCGGTGCTCAGTTATTGCAAGGCACGGGCTCAGTTTGGAATATTGTTTTATCATTAAGGCTGCCAGTCATTCCCCATTAGGTCTGGCAGCCAAAATGCCAGGGTGCCACGATGAGAACAAAAGGCCTTGGCCCTGCACTGAAGACATCCTGATGCAGGGATGGGATCACATCAGTGCATCCATTTCCCAAGAGCCAGCCAGTTGTTTGGGATGTGAAATCCAGCACTGGATTTCCAGCAGGAAATCCAGCTGTTTTGGGAGGTGTCGGCCACCTGCTCCTGGATGCAACAGAGCCTTTCCTTTCGTAGCACCAAAACCGTGGGGTTATGGAATTATGGATGTGGAAATGGTGCTGTGTTATTTTCCATTAAAACCAGGCTTCCATGGCATGTCCTGGATCCATGGGAAGTTATATCCTTTGTCCTTGTTCCCCAAACATGGGAAAATGCTTCCTGGGCTCCCAGTAAATCTGTATTTAAGAAAGAACCTGATGTTGCTTCCTAACCCCTGCAAATAATTTGCTGTCCTTTGAAGCATGGAATTATTCATCTGACATTTCATCTTGTCCATCTACCAGCACCCTCAAGAAAAATATAACATCTTTAAGCCCAGTTTTCTATTTTTTTTTATTCTAGCTTTAATATTTGTAGGTTTTTTCCATTCTCAAAGACAAATTAGGAAATAAATGAGCCTGCAGACAAAGCTGGGAATATTCTGTGTGATAGCAGTAATGCACAAAAAGATGAACGTGAAAATGCCATCAGCATCATTGCCACACACGTTCTTGACAATTTTTTTTCAGAAAAACTGGTTTATAGTGTTGGGGAGAGAAAGGAAAAGAGGCTGAGGAGATGAGGAGACAAAAGAAAGGGAAGAGCYGGACAAATGGACCTCCCCTGTGTCTCCTACTTGCTCCAAAGAAGGTCATTCTTGTCTTTGTAGCTGCTGAATTTTTTAAACCGCCCTGGTCTGTCTGTGAGGAACTGTCCTTTCAAGCAAATTTTGTGACTTTTGGAGATTAAAGGCCAAACCATGTGTTCATGAATTTTAATGTAAACAAAATCAGCTCYTTTTTTTTGTATTTTTTTCCCCAGGTTTTAAGATCATCCTTGGCTTTGTTGTGTGGGGCGAAGGGCAGAGGAGCAGAATGGCCAAAGGGTAGAGCTGCAGCTYGCTGGAACATGTGTTTTCATCTCCTGCTGAATCTTATCCTCCATGCTCTAAAGAGATCACATTCACAACAAAGAGACCTGAGAGACTYGGACCAAATCAGCACCTGGAGCAGAGCTTTCCCCAGCCTCCACTAATAGAAAAGGAATAGGAAATAAGATTAGCCCGGCTGCTCTTCACAGGTTTCCCTGAATCTGCTGAAGTTTGTGCTCCTGCTGCAGGAGGATCATTAATAATACTCATTTTCAGACCATTTTTAACTCAGTTCCAGGGAGGCAGTTAAACATATCTGCCTGTTTGGTCCCTGGGGAAGGGGCAGAGGGAGGCAGAGCTCTCTGCCTGCTCTCAGAGATGCGCTGGCAGAGCTCTGGTGAGGGTGTGGGGGTGCCAGCCCCATCCCAACTAACCTCAGCCAACAGCCAGGCCAGGGTGACCTGTCAGAGGAGCTCAGAGAGGACTCGTGCACAGCAGCAGCTGCAGAGGAACCGGAGTTTCCCCTCTTTTCTGTGCCATGGGCTCCTCGGACACAGAACGTGTTCCCAGCAYGGGTTTTTTGTAGCAGAGCTGATYTTGCAGGGTGACTCCCCTCCCCAGATTTTCACTCTCGAAGCTCTTCTGCTCGCTGAGGATGCTGCCACACCAGGAGTGCCATCTGTCACTTCAGGAGCTGCCCCCTGCCCCGCTCATCCCTGTGAGCAGCTCGTGTGGTAACACCAGAGACACTCAGGTTTAATCCCCCCCATCCACCTCTCCCAATCCTCCTCACACACCTCTCCTACTTAGATATTCCTGTTCGTGCATCTCCAGAGCTACAGCAGCATCAGAGAGATGCTCTGGGAATTAAAAATGCAGCTTCTATGAATATTTTTGGAAAAGAGCACAACTGCTATTACTTCTCGACTTCACTTTGAAATCTGCCAGACAAGAAGTACCTTCAATTTATTTTATTTCTGCATTTTAAGGGTACATATATATATWTTTTTTCTTATTGAAAACCAAGAGTCTGGATGAATAATTACGTTTTAAAGTGTATTTGCTCTGAAATAAAAGGAATTGTGCAACTGGTTTTGACACCTGCAGTGTAAAGGTGGTGGAACTTCAAAATTGTAAAAACCACTATAATTTCTTGTAATACATGGAAATAATTTTAGCAGTATGCAAAACTGTGGTCAAGTCACCAAAATGCAGCTGAATTAATTTTTGACTCATTTGAGCTGAAAATGCTCATTCCAGCCTGAATTTCTTCAGCAATTCATAGAACCATGGAATRGTTTGGGTTGGAAGGGACCTTAAAGCCCATCCAGTCCCACCCCCTGCCAAGGGCAGGGACACCTTCCACTGTCCCAGACTGCTCCAAGCCCCATCCAACCTGGCCTTGGACACTGCCAGGGATCCAGGGGCAGCCCCAGCTTCTCTGGGCACCCTGTGCCAGGGCCTGCCCACCCTCCCAGGGAACAATTCCTTCCCAATATCCCATCCATCCCTGCCCCCTGGCAGAGAGAAGCCATTCTCTGTGTCCTGTCCCTCCAGCCCTTGTTCCAAGTCCCTCCCCAGCTCCCTTGGAACCACTTTGGGTGCTGGAAGGGTGCTGTAAGTTGCAAATGACAGTCCTGTGACAACAGCTTTAAGTCCTTGTCCCAATCTTCCGCCTCCACCTCTTCAGATATTCTTATTTTGGTCCAAACTCCCCTTGACACCAACAGAAATCTGCCCMGTTCCAGCAGAGCTCAGCCCTGGCTGAGCATCCCCTTGAAGTGGAGCTTTTGTTTACAGCCATGAGTTGCCTCATTCGCCTCTTGAAATTTCTGTGCTGTGTCTTAATAGCTGGAAGTTCAATTTATTCACACATTCTCCTGACTTCTGTTCAACATCTTCACTTCAACACAGCATTGTGTTGTGYGGTTTTGTTACCAGATCTAGTGCAGGGAAAATCAATCTTATTTCTCCATTCTGCACTGGTTTTTGTATAAGTTCAGCCAGGTTTGCTCGTAGGGAAATTCCAGGAACACACAAAGGAGTTGGTAAATGCCAAAGTGTTCAGGCCTTACGGGAACACCGAGGGTGAGGATGCACAGGAGCCCTGGTGCAGCTGGGATGCAGCAGCTGCATCCTGCAGCTCCCACTGAGGAATGCAATTATTGATCTAATTGATAGAAAATCAATTCAGTGACACAAATCATTGAGAGGTCATCCATTCAAAACTGATTCAATGACACAAATCATCGAGGGATCGTCAATTCAAAACTGATTCAATGATACAAATGAGAAATAATCAATTCAGAATTGATTCAATGACACAAATCATTGAGGGATGATCAATTCAAAGTTGATTCAATGACACAAATCATTGAGAAGTAATCGATTCAAAACTGATTCAATGACACAAATCATCGAGGGACGATCAGTTCAAAACTGATTCAATGACACAAATCATCAAGTAATCAATTCAAAACTGATTCAATGACACAAATCGAGGGATGATCAATTCAAAACTGATTCAATGATACAAAAAATTGAGAAATAATCAATTCAGAATTGATTCAATGACACAAATCATTGAGGGATGATCCATTCAAAATTGATTCAATGATACAAGACACTGAAGAATTATTCACATCCTGTGGCTGCTCAGGTGTGAAAGCTCAGCCTGGGGGGAACACAGTTTTGGGGCATTATTTTGGAGCTTGTATTTTTAGTTTCAGACCTGAGATAGCAAAGTGATTTTAATTTGGGGTTTTTTTTCCTAAAAAGGCCAAAAAGAGGGAATATCAACCCCCACCCCACCCCCTTCCATGGAGAGAACTGTTTTGGTTCTGTGAAGCTGATGAGGTTAAAGTTGTGTGCGTGTTATCTCTTGTACTGCGCTCTTACATTCTGTTCATCAGAAAGGTTACCCGGAATATAAATAAGTTTAATGAGAAAAAGACATTGTGAAACAAAGCAGTGCAGAGCACCTGCTTTTAAATTACTTTTGCTCCTTGTTTCTGACACAAATAATGGCCAAGACACGATGCTCTTGCACAAATCATTTCCATTTCAATGAATCAGCGCTTACCAGCAGGGCGATATTTACATCTTTGCTTGTTCCATCAGCTCCTAGATTGCAAATATCACCTCGAAACAGCAGCTAAGCAAAAATCTTTTGGGAAGCTACAAAATGAAAAAGATTTTCTTGGCCGAGAGAGAGAAAACTGGAGGAGGGTTGAACTCTAACATCTCTCATTTGGTGTGGAAGGACGGCAGCAGGATTGTGCTGAGCGGACAAAAATTGCCTCCATTCAGTTCAGCCGCCCAAACTATTTTGGTTCCAATTAAGCAGAGGAGAAAATGCAGAAAATTGGACAAAAAAAAAACATGGACAAAAAGTACTGATTAGCTGAACTCAAAAGGCCAGGCTGGAACAGCCCAGCTCCTCAAGGGCAGAAGAGAAAGCTGAACCTAAATTTGGAAATGGGAAGAACTACAGACTGAAAGAAGAGGGTGGTTATATTTACTTGGGTTTTCACAGTTCTGTCTTAAAATATTTTGAGGGCAAGGCATAGGAAATACTGCCAGCAAGAGGTTCCATTTTACTGGTCAATGGTTTAGTTCCTTTATAGGAAAAAAAAAACCCAGCAAAAAACTTAAAAATAAAATAATTGTGGCCTTTGATCTTTCATTTTCCCTATTGAGAAACCACATAATCATTTTATAAAACAGAGCAACTCTTCTTCTACCCTTTCATGAGATCAGTTTATTCGCTGTGCCAAGAGGGTRATGGAACCACAAGTTGAAAAGTGGTGGGAATTAGGAAGTTGGTCTGTGTTACACATTCCTCTGAGTCCATCGCTGAAGCAGCCTGGCATCAACCAGGATATTCTGTCATACAAAAATGAGGGAATTCCCAGCTGGACCTATCCATCTATCTGCAGCACACCTTAACAAAAGCATGTTTTGTTAAGAATTAGCTATTTTTTGATGTTTCAATATATTCCTTATCCAGCTGCCATTAATATCACATTCTGCTACATAAATTCAATTTAATGCAAATATTCTGCTTGAAAACAAGCCTGAGGAGTTAAAGAAGACAGCCATTGATAATGCAGATCCCTCTCTGCAACTGCTTTTTGCCACATGTTTTTGTGTGGAGGTTTTTTTCCCCTCTGGGTGTTTTGGGAATATGGGATAGTGCTCAGCCACAGGGTGTTGTTGTGTCACAGTGTGGGCCAGGAATAAAACCCAGGCATAAAAATCAGAGTTATGAGCAGCTCAGAGACTGCCAGAACAGCAATACTCACCTCCTTCCTGGCACTGCTCACCCATTGAGCAAAATGTTCTTTGTGGAGAAACCTGTCATTATTTTCAGTTTCACTCTACCTTGAACAAATCTTCATCTTAATTTTATACTCTTGAATAAAATTAGACTTTCCGGAGTACCAAAATCAGGCCAGGTTTACTGAAAAGTGAATAGTGCACATAGAAATTCAAATGAGGGTGAGGACATTTCTCTATTAAGTTTGCTTGAGTCCAGTGAGAAAAGTATTTAATAGGACTAGTTAGGAAATCGTTCCGTTTTTAATTAACATCTCAAAAGAGCAGTCTCACATTAAGTTTTCATTCAAAAAATACTGGGTTTTATCCTAAAATGCTTCACCTAATTGTGTTAATCAGTTGTGTTGATTGCTAATTCTGTGCTCTCCTTGCAAATGCTTCACGGCTTTGGAGCTTCCCAGCAGAACGTGTAGCCTGGGCTTCTGGAGTAGTTACAGGAACAAAGAGTAAGTGTAAATTTATTCCTGTTTCATTCTTATTTCATTCTTATTTAAATTTCACTGCCCCACATTATTTTACTGTACATTATTGGTTTTGTTTGATGCCACAATCTTAATTTCTGCAGCGTTTTTGGTTGATGTGATGCAGGGACRTTTTGTACCTCTGCCTTGCAAGTTTTTGCTGCCGCTTGCACTGAAAGTAGAAGATTGAGCTGGTGGCTGTGGCAGGAGTAGCATTCCTATCAGTTTATTTAATCTTCCAAAGGAATAGGTGCCCTCTGCTTGCTCCATTCTGCCTCCCGTGTTCCCTGAGCACTTCCCATGGAGGTGAGGTACAGCAGGGATCAATCACCATAGGCCCCCAGACTTTCCTCTTTGAATCGTTGTTCAAAAGCTGGATTTTGACCAAAATTGTGACAGTTTGACACCTGTTTGGTCACTTAAACAAACAAAATTAGTGGCCTCCATCCAGTTGCTGGTGGAAGTAGGCACCTGCATCCAAATATTTAGATTAAATTAGCACCTTTATCCGGAAATCTGGGCAGAGCTGTCAGGACTGAATGTCACGGAGATTTGTCTCAGGAACCACGCTGCTGCTTACCCAGGTCTGGCCTTCATGGATGACTTCCCAACTATTTCCATGATGTGGGCAGCACATCTCCCCATGTGCTTTCCATCTGTCCTTTCTGGGGAAAAGTGTGATAATGATCAGAGCCATCACGCTGGACCAGGCACCTCAGTATCAGCTTCTTGCTTTACAACTCATTTAGTCGGGGTTTTTTTTTTGCCTTAATCCCCCAGCTCCTAAGACTGAGAAGCGACAGCAGCGCTGAGGATAACGTCAGCATCCCCCTGCTCTGACACTATCTGTGAATTTTCTTATTTTGTGTCGTTTGCACCTCAAAAATCCCCTCAGATTCCCAGGCAGGTGCGGAGCAGAGCTCATTCCCCAGCGGGCGCCTCGAATGGGGTGACCCCACCAAGATCTCCGCCGGCACCTCCCCATCCTCAAGCCACGGCGTTGTTTCCCATCCCATTTGCAGCAATGCACACCCAAWTTCTGTTTAATTAAACACTGCTAGCAGGCTGATGTAATGGTGCTGTCGGAGCAAGGCTCCTGGCAGGGCTCCAGTTCCCTCGCTGGAGTGAGTTTATTCTGTGGTTTATTCACTCAGGRCTGTGTTAGTGCCTCATAAAACAGGCAGATAGCACTATTATCTCTTAATTATGCTGCAAGGCTTCAGTGTCTGCCGTCCCACATCAGCCCCAGCACATTTCTCTGAACCCTAGAATGTGTAGGAAATATAAATTGGTCTGTTGGAACACGGAGGAATAAATCCCGGGAAGCTGTTTTGTCAGAGCTGGGAGATTTATCAGTGTATTATACTCAAACGTGAGAAATTGCTGCTTTAGAACGAACCAATGAATGTATTCCTAATAGAATTAATTTTAACAGATAATTCTGAYTCATCACCTGTAATACCTTACAGAAAAAAAAATCCCAGCAGCGGCAATGGGCTACTTATCTGGGGAGTGAGGATTCACTGAGGGAAAAAAAGATAAAGGGAGAAAGAAATGCTGAAATTTAAACTGCATAATCATTATCTCTAATTGTTGGAATCGGCAATAGGTATTTTTGAAGGTAATTTCAATAATAAAAATATGTAAATGTTACACATAACCATAATTTATTCAAGGAAATCAAGGTTCCCAGGATTTTTTTTTCTGTTTGATGACCAACAGACTTTTTTTCTGTGCTGAGGCACTTGTYAAAATAAGGAAATATTGGTAAAAAAGAAGCAAATATAAAACCTAAATCAAAACAATATCAATATCTCCTAAATCCTGATTATTTTAGGTAAACTTAAGACATAATGACACATTAGTTAATGTAAAGCGTAGAAGTACTTATTTCATTCCTTATTTTTATGTAGCTGTTATTCACTAAAGATAACAATTTGTTTATTCATTTTTTTAAATTCATGCTGACTGAATCAATGCCTGGAACGAAGTCTGAGCCAGGTTTATATTGAAATGGAAGGTTTTTACAATATAAGGATATTAAGTAATCCATATCTGTTCTCCAGATTGGCAAAATTGTTAGGAATGCTGAAAGTTTCCCTTGAAACAGGCTTGGAAATGGGAAGATTGAGCTTAAATCATTAAACAAAGGTTCACACACTTAAGTTTAAAAGTTTTAAACGAATTGAGTCATTCGATTATCTCAGTTTCATTTTTATTGGATCCGCCAGGTCTTTCAGGTCCCTCCTGTTTCGGTGTGGGACGCGGGGGAGATGAGTTCAGGTGGGAGAGCAGAAGGAACAAAATAAATAAAATGCTGCCAGGCAGTAAATTCTGGCCCAGGGAAGAGCTGCAGGCACTCAGGAACACGGAGCACAGCGTGTCACGCGGGGGATGCACCAAAATCTCCCTCACTGRTGGCATCAGCAGGGAAAAGACCCATCTGTACCCTGCTAGGAAATCTAGGACCGGAGGGTGACTGCTGATCCTGTGGCCGGCTGCTTTTTCTCCATGGAAAATGTAAAAATAGAGATAAAAATAGAAAGAACTAGAACTAGAACTAGAACTGGAAAACGTAAAAATAGAAATAGAAATAGAAAGAACTAGAACTAGAACTGGAAAACGTAAAAATAGAAATAGAAATAGAAAGAACTAGAACTAGAACTGGAACTAGAACTAGAAATAGCAATAGACATAGAACTAGAACTAGAACTAGAAATAGACATAGAACTAGAACTAGAACTAGAACTAGAAATAATAGAAATAGAAATAGAAATAGAAATAGAAATAGAAATAAAATAAAAATAAAAATAAAAATAAAAACAAAAATAAAAATAAAAACAAAAACAAAAACAAAAACAAAAACAAAAACAAAAAAATAAAAACAAAACCAAAACCAAAAATAAAAATAAAAATAAAAATAAAAATAAAAACAAAAATAAAAATAAAAATGCTGAGCCACAAACCCGAGTAAAGGAGTAAAGTTCAGCTGCTGCATATTCATAGCCCTGGCCCTGGATCAGCCCTTCCTGCACCACACAGACCCTCCCTGCGTACCGAATGCTAATGCTCATTTGCATATTCATAAACCACACCCAGCACTTCAGCATCCAGCACTATTTACTACGAAATTCACGTGGCCTCTGACTTCCCCCGCTGTAAATTCATCTTTATTACACCCCGTGCACCCACAGAACCATCGGGTGTTCCACTGCTGAGGATTTTATCCTCAATTATTCCTCATTTTGCAGTTCTTGCAGCAGTGTGCAGCACACAGCCAAATTTATCTCCAGGTACACATTACCTAATTTTAGATGCCTGTAAGCATAAATGATTAAAGCCTATCGTGAGCTAGTTCTGGTATTAGGATTCAGGCAGGGAAAGCAGCTCAAAAGTTGGGTTTTGTTTTTAGCAGTTCTGGGTGCTTGAGTCTCTCTGAAGAACTTGGAAGGTGAGGTCCTGGGCTACAGACAAGCCAATGGCAAGAGCAAGCTTGGCAAAAATTGTGGAATATCTCCTAAATTAATCTCTCCACGACAACGGCCTTTTAATTGGGGGTGACACTGCCCACAGCTCGCTGCCATGGTAGTGCTTTCTTTCTTTCCCTTTTACCCTTTCCAGCTTTAAACATAGGAACACCAGTGCATGAAAAGCCAATTTTTATCCTTTATTTAGAGAAATCAAGAGGTATAAAAATAACTGAGAATGACTAAAAGTTATTCTCTGGTGCATTCCTGACAATCGAGTTCTCGCTGCACATCACTCACAGGAAAGGGGTAATTTTCAAAAGAGAAGCTGGAGAAATGAGCTTTGTTCTGTTCTTTGAACATTAACCTGCAAGTCTGTATCCATGTCTACCAAAGTAACTTAAATAAATATGGCTTTTTTTCCAGCACTGGGAGAAATATGCCTCGCTTCCTAGCTTGAATTAATGACCTAGGAAAACTCTAATTTGGTTATTTGTCCTCATGATTGAACAATTCAAGGGTTCCGTTGCCACCTACTACAAGAGGATTTTGTCTTCTGTGTCTGATTTGAAAAGAAAATTCAGGCTGCAAGCCAAGATACCCAGTGACAAAGAAGGGAATCGAAGCRTTCCAGGTTGCAGATGAGCCTGGCAGTGGTGGTGGTGTCCTGCAGAGAGGCACTTGTTTCCTTTTAGAGGGGCACACACGTGTCTGATGAGAAAATTCAGCAATTACTGCTAGCCAAAAGTCACAGAGGGGAAAAAAATAAGGCAGTTCAATAGGAAAATATGTGGATAAACCCTGAGCTGGAGGAACTTAATCTCGACAGGATCACTTCTGAAGAAATCCAGGCTGTTAAGGATGAATACTCCATGTCCTCCTTCCTGCTGAAGAGAAGGCATCAAAGAGGTGGGTGGGAGGTACATCCATACCCAGACACATCTGGACACCTCTTCCCTCCAGATTAACGGGAAAATCCAGATGCACCCCATTGTACTGGCTGAAGCTTTGTCACAAATGCAGGACTGGGAAAAAAGGAAATGTTAAATTACACTTTTCCAGTTTGAATACATCATCTTCAATTCTCATCACCAAAATAACTCCCTGCTATTAATCCTTCCCAGACAGCAGCTAAGTCCTTATCATCTGAGCAGTCATGAGATGCTTGTGTTATTTATGTCCCAGTTCTAGATCAGATTTAATCTTCAGTTCCTCCAGGTGAAAAACCATTTGTTTATTAAAAGCATTGGGAACCCTTTGCTGTGGAGATGAGAAGGGATTCACGACTTCCCTTTCATCTGCAATTGGAATACTGGTGTGCCTTATGCTTTAGCTGGGAAATATTTAATTTAATGCTGTCTGTAAGRGCCAGAATCCATGCTTAATGATGTTATTATTTGGTACTAATTGTTCAGCTCTTATCACCTAGGAATTATTTATCATTGTGGTGGTATCTTGGCAGGATTCTTTATTCATGAGTTAGCGTTACGTTGTCAGGCAGCAAATGACAGTGTACATTAATAATAAATGTAATAATACTTAAATCATGGTTTTAGCACCTGGATCACATAAAATCTGTATTACAAAAGTGTTACAATGGTAGACTGGGAAAGACTAGGAAAATAGTCTATCTCCCAAAAACAGCATTTGAAAGCAAACTTCACTGAAGAAAAGCAGTTTGTGATCTAAGGCTCTGTCTAAAGTATTCACATTGTGGTCTGTTTATATAAAGAGCTCACTCATGCACTCAGCTCAAACATCATCAGCCTGTTTTCCTACCCACACTTCTGTAATTCCAGAGTTTTCCCTGCCCAGTGTCAGGTCTTTCAGCTGCTGTTTGTGTTCTTTGAGCCAAGCCTGCTCCAAACGGAGACAGTTGGGTGAGCGATATCTACAAAAGCAAACTGAAGCCCAACTGCTGCTCCAAATGTGGGCTGAAGGAAGTGGAGCTCCTTTCATTGGCACCACGCAAGGACCTGGCATTTTGTGTTCTGGCAAGGCATCAAAAGATTTCTTTGCAGTGAATCRTCTACAACCTGCAAGAGAAATGTCTCAGAAATACGTGAAGCCTCTCAAATATTCACGTCTCACTCTCATTTAAATAAAACTTCCAATGAAGGAAAAGTCATSTCTTGGGGAGTAGAGCATATTCAAAGTAAATAGATCTCTGGGTATTGCTTTGGAAAAGTAAAACCAGACAAACAACCACTTTATAATTTGTTGCAAAAGTTAACCTTTTATTTAGGATTATGGACTTAGACCTGCTGCCATTCCTCACATGAATAACTTCTTAAATAAGAAGTACAACAGCATTTCAAAGGGTTTTCACTAAGTAAAAAAAGCAGTTGGGCTGAAACCTCGCTGTAAGAAACATGTTCTTTTAAATTAAAAAGTGTTCGTGTAGGGGAAGTGTGGCCAATAAATTCCAGTTAAAGTCAATTCTGTTAAAACCTTAAATGCTGGCTCTAATAAAGACTTCAGTGAAAATAAATAGTACCAACCACTTCACAGGAGGGTTCAAGTGCAAGGTATATTTCCAGATAACGAGACCATCCATACCAAGATTTCTTTGAGGCAAAATGTGCTTTTTTCTAATCTTTCCAGAAGTCCCTTCCAAATCGGGTAAGAGACTCGAATTCGAGCGGGTTTGCCAGGCATCCAAGAGGATTATCCCAGGTTCAATATGCAGATTTTCCTGGACTTCAAGCAAATATTTATTCTTGTAAAAAAAAAGTTGCCTATTAAATCAGGTTTCAGCCTTGACTACAGGTTTCATAGGAGTTTAGAAAAGCAAAGGCCAGGTGAACTTATTTGCCTGCCATCACCTGATGTTTGATTTGAGTTTGATTTGAAAACTTGACCAATTTGTCGAAGGTTTGTGGAGAGGTAGGGAGACATTTTCCTTCAAAAAACCTTGTTTTAGAGGAATTTCACCCTCTAAAATAGAATAGTTTAATAGATTTTGGTAATCCTCAGGTTAAGTTAGTGCACGGGGTGTGACTGAGGATGAGTGGGCTCAGTCCTTGCTGGGAATTTGCTCACTCCACACATGGAAAAGGAGGGAGGGAGGCCTGGCCAGAGGGTAACTAAAGCTGAGCGAGGCAGACAGAGGAAAAAATCAGGGCAATCTCATCTCCACTGGCTTTTAATGTGGGGTTGGAGGATTTGTGGTTCTATAGTTAGGTAATTAGTGATAAATCCCAGGAGGGGAGTGTAGGGAATGCAAACCTCAACATCAAATTTTACATTTAAGCTCCTTCTTTCCATCTTTTGTTTTCCTGCTCTCCAAGAACAGACTGAAGCAATAACTGTAACCATTACAGAGAACATGAAATCCATGAAATCCAGGCAATATCCTTGTTTTCTCAAGGAGAGAGGGCACAGCTTTTCACAGAGGAGGCTTTGGTCTTAGGAAATCCTRTGGCTGTAGAATTATTTGGATTTAAAAACCAGGAGGGCAGCCCATAACTAATGTCCCTGTGGGCAATATTTAACTAAAATTCCTCAGCGCTGAAGAATAATTTAATGCCAGTGGAGTGGACCTGACTAAAATAGCTCCATGTCTCAAAACTTGCTAAAATTGTTACACTTTATCTTGATTTTTCAGTTCCCCGCACAAGACCGGGTTTGTCTGCTACTGATAAGCTGGAATTGATTCTGGGTTTGGGTGACACAAGGCAAAGTCAAAGGGAAGATTTTGGTCTGTGGTGTAGGAGAACCCAAAATGTGGCAAAACACAAGATCCAGGGTCTGATTTGGAGACTTTTAGAGAGAAAATAATTAACTCAAATAAACCATCACCTCCTTCAATCAGTAAGGAAGGAGTGAAAACAGCAAGTGTGTTTTCTGCTGTGTTCTTTCAGGGCTGGTTTAGGTTAGAAGCCATTTATTAACAACCACGAGGGTTGTTCTATATCTTTTCTATATGAAATTTAGATTTACAAGTGTTCTCCTCAATCCAGGTCAGTAGAGATATTTTTAGGGCTGAAAATTATTCTTTAAAGTCTGGATTTCCTTTATTTTTACTCTACGGAGAAAAAAAAAATTAAGAAATTTTACTCTGGATTTGGTTATTTTAGATTTCTGCCCAAGCTTCTTTCTTGGAGACTCCAAAAGCACAAGTCACGATTTTCAAAGGCAGCGTCTCATTTGCATTCACAATTAACTACAGACACAAATATTCAGCTGCCTGCCTGCCTTGAACAATCAGGCCCAGCAAAAAGATAAACTAACCCCTGCTTTCCTCTGCTCGTGTTTTATACAGGCAAAAAAAAAAGAAGGTATAAATGGAATATAATACAGAACCCATATATAGATATGCAAATCAGGTGGTGCTGCATTTTAATGGTCAGTAACAGGTTTTTGGGATTTTTTTTTGGGTAATTAATGGGACCAGCTGCTAAASAGAGTGCTAATACTGGTAGGGGAGTAAGATTCAAGAAGGCAACCCTGTGTGAATAATAACCTAAGTACCCATTTAACTTTAAGCACTTCTTTATGGGCCTGGAGTTAATGGCTTTACACATTTGGTCAAAGTTAAGCATATGTTTAATGCTTCCCTGAATTAGGAATTACATCTTTGAACTTYGGTTTTGCTTACACTCTGGATTATTCTGTCAGTGGGTTCATTTGGGGAAGACAGGGAAATAGCAGTCATCCAAAATGRTATCTTTTTGTAATTAAGTGTTGCCCATACAGTATTTTCAGCACATCAGCAATTAACATTTTTCTTCTTAATGTATATTTGACTGTAAAACAGCCATTAAGTGGAAGTAACTGTACAATTGTTTCATTAAGATTTCCTCGTTCTCCAATCCAAGTAAAACTGCTCGAAGTTAACAGAATAAAATAACACTGACTCCAGTTTTCTGTTAAATATCTCAATGTTCATGGTTTAGGCTTGGTTTTTGCTTTGCAAAGCAACCCATCATAATCAACCCATACAAACTGCCATTTATCAGAACTGTGGAAAGACCCTGTTTTACCCCACATACAGATTTATTTATCATTTAAACACTCTCATCTGCACCATACTTATGGGGAATTAAGGAGATCAATGCCCTGTTCGACATTTAAAGGCCATTCCACTTTCTCACAGTCTATTTCACAGACAGTTATGCCAGTCTTCAACATACTCATATTTCTAAACATCTCCTTCTTTAAATCTGCTGTTAGTTCTTAGACCCCAAATCCCCCCATAAACCCAGGTTTAGACTCATCAAACAAACCAGAAAGTCATGTGTTGTTAGACAGAAAACTTTAGATCTCTGAAATTGTACAGGGTCATCAGAAGTCTTCAACAAACAATTCGTAGGGCATTTTCTGCTTTAAAACCTGGGAAATCAGGATTCTGTCCACAAAAATCAGAATTTATCTCCACAAGTCAAACCTAAATATTGGCAGAAAGTCCAGCTCCAATTATCCTTACCAGACCCTTCCAATTTTACTTCCTTCTTCTGTCCCTATAACAACATTTGTGTTATCTCATATTAATATTTGACATGCATTGTTATTCTAATAACTAATTATCGGGCTCCCAATGCTAATGATGGCAATTCAGTTTGTAATCCCATCTGTTCACTTTACAGTTGTTTATTTTCTTTCCTGCTTTCAAAATACTCTTGGTTTGTAATTAATCAGGCGTTTTGACTTTTTTAATTAGAGAGCTGCAGGTTTACTTCAAAATAAATTATCAGGAGGAACGAACAAGGGGGTGACATGGCACTGCAAAGAGAAAACATTTCTGTGGTTTTGGTGACCGAGTGATTGAAAAAAATGCAGTTGTAAATGAGTGAGGGAACAACTGAGTAACTTCTAAAGGAAATGTAGATCCTTTGCTGCTATAAAATATTCCTGGAGAGGACCGAACAAATATCCCTGCTCTTTATGAACTCGGTCTTAAAGTGGTCTTTGCATAAGGTGTATGAGGGATTTTTATTTCAGAGAAATTGGTATTGTGCTTATTCCCACTTGGTCCTTTCCTTTGCAGAATGGACCCGCTGGGACACAGGAGTTCTCTAAGAAATGAAAATGTGGTGTAGTGAAGGTCCTAAAATGCTGTAATGTCCTCATAGAAGCACTTAACATATTTTCTTTTCTATATTGTTTATGTTGTTCGCCAAAACTCTGCGCAGTGTGACTCTCATTCCTACAGACTAGAAAGTTTTTGCTCGTGGAAATTTATTTCTTAATCTTCTGGGACAGCTGGATTTGAGATTCTGAAGACACCGTAGGTATAAAAATAATTATAATTATTTTAATAGACAGTTTGAGCCCAACATTCTCCCACTCTTTTTGCATCCTTTTGATGAATGTTGAGGGAGGGAAGAGCAGCCCAGAAAGCTGAAGGTGAAAAAGGGTAAAAAAGGAGAAGGAAAGATGAAAGATCAGATATTAGGGAGAAATTCCTGGCTGTGAGGGTGGGCAGGCCCTGGCACAGGGTGCCCAGAGCAGCTGTGGCTGCCCCTGGATCCCTGGAAGTGCCCAGGGCCAGGTTGGACATTGGGGCTTGGAGCAGCCTGGGACAGTGGGAGGTGTCCCTGCCCATGGCAGGGGTGAAATGGGATGAGCTTGAAGGTCCCTTCCAACCCAAACCATTCTGGAATTCTATGAAGAGCTCCCCAAGCCCTGAGTGAACTGAAGGTTTTTCTCGTTTTCGCAGGAATTTGCCACCACAGCCCCAGACCTTCCTGAAGAGAATTCAGCCTTTGGTTCAGCTTTCTGTGATGCTCACATAAACACTTTGSTCTGCCATCAGTCTTCACATAAACTGTTGAATAACTGTAATTTTCACGTGTATGATACGTTCATGACRATGACAATTCATCTTAATAGCTAAAATGTCAGATTTTCACATGCATAAAGAGCCCAGCCGAGAAAAATCATTATTATTTCACCATATTGATACTTCCTGCTTCTTCAGGTAATATGAAGGATGAAGTGTAATTTCTTAGGAATGGAGAGTGAAAAAGAGAAGTTGAAACAGGATAAATTGAAACCTTGGAAAAATGTGATGACAGACCTCCACCTGAGTCACCTTTCCAGCCTTTAGTCTCCTTTGAACTAAAGGATTGATACAAAATCTGCTGTTAATTTCTTTAACCCTTCCTCCCTTTCCCTGGGGATCTTTAAATCCAAAAATGTCTACTTTGCTGATCTATTTTTTGAGTTTAATTTGACCAGCCTGAAGGCTAAAACAATTAGCTTTCAAATGGAAGAAGTTTCCGTTGATCTCCCAGAGTCATTACGTTATTCTGTTTTGGATGTATTTTAGTAACTCATACTGAAATGAAGGTAACAAAAGCATTCATTCTCTAATTGTTTTGTACATTTAACTCAGGTATTGYTTCTGAAACTCTGAGGTCATCTAGCAATCTTGTTCTGACACCTTTTTGCTCTTTATCAAGCTTACCCACTTCTCAATAACTGCAAATTTACGCCCTCCCAAGCTTAATCTCATTTTCATTAAAAAAAAGAAAAGCAATAGGATTTGGAGTATGTTTTGGTTTTTTTTTTTCTGTCTGTGCTCTTCCAATTTGCTACAGTTTCTACATTTTTTATAAACTGATTTTCCTCACGCTCTCTGCCTTCTAAGGTGTGCAGCTATTGCTGTGACCATCAGAAATTCCATCCAAATGGTTAAAAAAGCCTCGATCTGGATTTTTGTTCTGTTGACTTTGGAACRTGTTTGGCTGATGAAATGCAATCCACCCTGTGTAACAGAGAACAGGAGAAGGGAGATTTTCTTTGTCTCTAAATGTAGCAGCCCCTGTGTTTGAGGTTTGTGAGGTTGTTTTTATCTCTGAATCTGCACTGCTGACCACGGTGCAAGAAAGTAATTACTGAAGACAAGAAAAAATAGATTCTTCTCACTCCTTTTTTTTTTATTAATTAAAAACCCCAAGATGTAAACCCTTCCTTCAGCCAGTGCTGTGATCAGAAAAGTTTCCTCGAGCCTGAGAATTGGATTTAGACCTTAATCTACATTCCTATGTTTCAACACGGGATCAAAGCAATAGGTTTGCTGTTTGCTACAGATCTTTTATCCGTGGTGCAGTGTGAAACATCAAACAAATCTCATTTGTTTGCAGCTAACACATGCACGGAGAGGCCAAGCCATTGTAATTACATGCGTGTAATCCAACCTGAATTAATTTGGMGTTTTGTCTGCACAACCGAAGCGTGTTCACACCTTCAATATTCAATAATGCCCACTCCTGGCCGCTGGTGAATTGCCTGTGAGACATTAACCACCTTAAGGACAGATATTTTTATTTTAGGGGTGTTTTTCAGTCCCAGACCCCCAGCCCAAGTGGCTGAAGGCAGCATGGTTTATTGATGTAGCTCTGTTCCCTACAAACAGCTTTCCCAAGCCTGGCCTGGTGTTTGGATCTGCCCCTCCAAATGTCTGTGTGGCTAATCAGGATTTCTGGGTGTTAACACAGAAAGCTTAGAGTTGAGAAATTCTGACTRTCATCACCAGGGGATTAAGCAGAGATTTATTCAGGTAACTCGAAWCAAATATTACTCTGTGAGGTTTAAAACAAGCCATGCATTTAAATTTTCCAACTTGCCCTGCCTAACTCAACACCCTCCCTGCCTGTGTGCTGCTGTGGGCAAAGGGCATGGTTAGAGTGCAGGCTTATTTTTTCATATTTTAAATGTGCATGGAAATGGCATTCRTGACAAATTAAAACCAAATTTTTAGTAAATTACCTAAAAGGGCAGCAATCACAGGGAGCCATTGGAAATACTCCCACATCAGCCTTGGCTGTGGGCTCTGCTCGGTGATGGACTGGCAGTGGGAAGTATGAGCAAGGAGAAAAGTGAAAATTGATATTTATAAATCTGATAGTGATAMATTTGAGGTTTCCACAAGGAGCGCTGGGTGAGAACAGCCCCAGTGTGTGTGACATGGGAATGACTGGTGAGCAGCAGAACCACCTGGACACATACTCACCCAAAAAATGACTTTGGCTTCCAAGAAAATGGGGAGAGGGGAAGAAAAAATCATAGGAACCCTTCAGTCCATATTCATCCCACTCAGTCCGTGGTGACCTTCCTAATTCTGAGGCCTCAGAGCCAGAGGTCAGTGAACATTGAATTGCCTGTAAGAGGTGATCAGCTCCTGGCACATTCCTAATGAAGGTAACCGGTTCAGAAATCATGGCTCATTTAATCTTAAAAAGAGAGTCTCGTTTAATTATTTATGCTGTATAAATAATGAGATTCCAGCAGTCTGAGAAGTCACTGAAACATTATGATATTAAATCTTTGCAAAGAGGCAGGAGGTGAAGGGAGAGGCTCTTGTGTGTTATAAAGAGTGAGGATTAGCAAAATGTGAATTAGTAAAGGTCTGCTGCATTCCATGCAGAATTTAGGGGGAGCTATTTACTATTAGTATTACTTGCTTTCAGCTTATTAAAATTAACTCTATGAGTCGGTAAATAATAGAAATTGTGCTTGATGAAAGAAATGCTAATTTTTTTTTTTACTGAGAACGTTATTTGAAGTTATTTAACAAATTCCATTTGCCATTATCTCTTAATAAACAGGAGGAAACATTCAATAACTCGTGTTCAAACCTTGAAGCATTTGAAGCAGATGGGTTCCATCATAATTTCTTTTTCTACCTCTGTTCAGATTTGTTTGAAATTAAACTCGTGCAAGATGAAGGGTGTGGGACAGAAGAAATACTTTTGATCCTGGAATCCTGAGCTGGGAAGGCAGCACTTGGTTGGCTGTGTTGGCTGCACTAAAATAAACCAGAGAGAGCTCTCCTAAAATAATGTGGGATCTACTGAACTGAAAATTAGGCTGGAGTCTGACAGCTGGGAGAAAAGGTGTGGCTGATCCTAGAGAAAGTCCTGCTGGAGGTGAGGCTGCTGTGGGGGTGGAGAGGGGCTGTTTTAGGAGAAGCACTGCCAAGATCCCTCACAATGCCCAAGGAGCTCTAAACCTCTGTGTGATGGGACACAGTGAGGGGGGAAACGTGGGGGAAATGGGGATGGGCTGCTTTGTCTGCCAGCAAACACAAGCCTGGCACCAGAGACAAGCAGCCACCACAGTTATCACCCCTGAACTCCTCCAGCAGAGTCCCCGAGCCCGCTCTTGTTCCTATTTCCACAGGTCCTGCCCCACGTTTTGTTACCCCGATCCTTTATTACTTCCACTTAATTACAGGGTAATCACCTCTGTGGTTTGTGCTCCTGTCAGTTGCTTTCCTTCTGAAGGAGTATCCACCAGCAGCACGGAGACCTCAGACACTCCACACGTCAGCTCACACCTATTTTTCATTTTGACGTGGTTTATAGCGAATGTCACYGCGGGACTGCGCTGGAGCTGCTGCTGACAGCGTGGAGTTGTTCAATTAAAATTTTAGACACCTCTCCTAATTGTGTATTTCAGCACTTCGTGTTCCTATGGACAGGCTGCTTCTCACCTTCCCCAGCTATTTAAAAGGCAGGAAAACCTCTCTCCTCAAAAGATGTTGAAGATTGTGTTGAATTTATTTTGCAAATGCGACAGAACTGCGCTCAAAACTTGCAGGCTGACACAGGGCAAACCTTCCTCGTGAATCAGAGGGATGGGGTAATTCACCCACTGCTGAAAACTCCAGAAATTTCTTGACATTTATCCCCAAAATGCTGGTTTGGGGAAAGTTAATACGGATAAGAGCACATTTCAAACAGTGCTGTAATAATGTCCTTGGCCGCTCTGCCTAAGTACTTAAAGATCGGCCCAATTTTGAGGCTCTTTTTCTTTTTCCCCCAAATAGATGTCATTTCTAAATATTGCTAAATGGATAGATAAGTAAAATAGATGCAAAATCCAAAAATCTGATTRAATTACCTTGCTGAGCAGAGGTAGCTGACCTTTTACAATGTATAAATACAAAGGCCATTTTTTTTCTTTTTGCTAAAAGTGTGTTTGGGTTTTTTGTGTCTGTGTGTGGCCTTGCAGTTGGATTTTTTTGTTTGTTTCTTTAAGTAAAAGCTCAGATTTCCACAAAGTCTTTTTTAGAATGCACCAGAACAAAACCTTGCAAAGTCCTGGAGGAGGAAATCTTTTGCTGCTGAACCTTCATGGAACGACTGCCTTTGAATTACAGTGACTGTGAATCAGCTGGAAAACCACATAAACACTTTAATGACACAAAGTTCATTTCTGGATGTCCTTGAAGGGCCTTTCACTTTGAAACTTTTTTCTAGGCTGGACAGGCAGACTCAGGTACTGTTCTGGGGAGAAGGATGAAAATGCTGATTTTCCCTTTGAATTTTTTGCTGGATAAATGCAATCAGTTGGACTCTTACGTAGAACTGAAACAGGTTGTGCTTCCTTGAATAGGAAATATAAACCCAGCTGTATGTAAGCAATGCAGTGCCATTATAATTATAAATGGATATTTTTCCACAGCCACCACGGAGAGGTTTTTCAAGCAAATGGAAAAATTCTATTTGGTTTTTTTTTTTCCCTAAACCAGAACTCCATTTAATCCTTAAGACAGCAGGTGTGGGCAGGATGCCTCACTGGGGAATAGGCTTTGAATCTTGGATCTGTGTTTAGGACAACTTCATCTGTAAGCAGAAGCATGAATTCCCTCTCTAAAGCTGATCTGTAACACTCAGCAGTTTGATTTTCCTCACGCTTCCACCAGGGACAGAGACTTTGTAGTGCCTCCCCAGCCCTTGCAGTAGCACTTTACAACATCAGGCTGTTTTTCCACGCCGTGTGAAAATACATTTTCATGACACACTGTTTATTTTATGGGAGCAAAAAAGCACCTGCTCAGCACCTTTGTGAGAAAGCTGAATTGATGCTGCAGGGGAAGCACTGGGGAAGTTTAAACAATGTGCAGCTTCAAGGCATCCTGAGAGAGGCAAATTCAGAGGCGCAGCAAAGCTGACACCAGACAGATCAAATCCCTCTTTCACCTGATGGATCCACACAAAAACTCCACAGAAACTCTCAGAGAAAGTCCCTGGCACTGCTGCCAGTCCTCACCAGCACCCTCAAACCCAACCACGGAGTCATTAAGGCTGGAAAAGACCTTTAAGATCAAGTCCAACCATCAACCACCAGCACTGTGTTTGCCGCTAAACCAAGTCCTCATTGCCACATCCACACGTTTCCAAACAAATCCAGGCCTGTGACTCCAGAGCTTCCCTGGGCACCCTGTTCCAGTGTTTTACAACCCTTTCCATGAAGAAATTTTTTCCTGATATTTAATCTAAACCTCCCCTGGCACAACTTGAGGCCATTTCCTCATTGCAGACACCAAGTATTTAAAGAAATACTTCATCGCCTGGCCTGATCTTTGGTTGAGTGAAACAGCAGCAAGCAGCTCTTGCAAAAACCATTAAATATTAAATATCTTATGACAAAATACCTGCTGGTAAAAATACTGTGAACTGATTTCATTGCGTGTGTAAACCAGTATCTTTTTAAAAGTTAACATTTTAATTGAAGGTTTTCCTTTCTGAAGGTTTGGCAGTATTTCCTGTACTAATGGAGGAGGTAAGGACATACCATAAATCTTTGCACACTTGTGTAGAACACAGCTGGATATTTATTTTCGTGCTTTCTCATCTTTTCCTTTAACYATTCCCTCTTTGTTCTTCCAGCTGCCGTCTCCTCCTAATTGTACTCATAACTTTTCCTTGTGCTGGATGAATTTTATTTCTTTTAAAAGTGTCATCTATTCCAACATCATGAAGTCCATATCTCCTTCCCTTTTTTTGATGTTCCATTAACCTGAATTATTGCTCATCAGGTAAAAAATTGTTATATTTTCAGAGCTTTTGTTGTCTCTGACTCATGTATGCCAAGATAAGATCTGAGATATTTCTGGGCATTTTTCTTTTACTGGTTGCTTTTTTTATTGTGGTCTTTGGGTTGGAAAAAGAAATCTTCCTGTGTGGTGGAAAGGATCTGACTCAGGTTCCTTAATAATAATAATACCATTGCCTGTGGCCAGGATTTTCAAGACAGGTAAATTACACCCCCGGCTCCCATCAGCTTTCCTTGGATGCTTCCCGACCTTTGAAGAAACTTGAGCATGAATTCGTTTTTATTTTCTTGCTGTGAGAGCATTACTCTCGCAATAACCATCGCAGCCACCAATGCGAGAGGAAGTGGGAAGCAAATGTTTATTTAAAGAGAGGTGAGTGATCAAGAGAGCAACAGGGCAGAGAACGTTTCCTCTGAGAGAGAACTGAGCAACAGAAAAGGCTGAAAAGAGCAGCAGCAGAAATTCTCCGAGCAGTAGGGATTATTGCAGGGTGAGAGCCAGAAAGAGAAGAAATGTTCGCCTTAATATAAATTTGGTGGGAAAATCTAACAAAAATATCTCTGCAAAACTCTCCAAGAAGCTGAGAATGTTTCAGGGGGAGGGGAATTTAAAGGTTTGCAGTCTCGACAGCAGCATTTGTTGGTTGTTAATTTGTTTGGGCGTCTTAAAGGTATTTCATTCCTTGAATTCTCTAAGTTAACACCAGGCATTTCCGTGAATGATCAGGTTTGGCTCTGCAGTGTTGAGCCAAAAGTGTTGGTTGTGTTGTTTAGAGGTCAAACAGGAAGGTCTGAAAGAACTATATAAAATAAAATAAAATAAAATGAAATAAAATAAAATAAAATAAAATAAAATAAAATAAAATAAAATAAAATATAAAATAAAATAAAATAAAATAAAATAAAATAAAATAAAATAAAAAAATAAAATATAAAATAAAAAATAAAATAAGATAAAATAAGATAAGATAAAATAAAATAAGATAAAATATAAAATAGAAAAATAGTACAAAATAAAATAAAATAAAATATAAAATATAAAATAAAATAAAATAAAACAAAAATAAAATAAAATAAAATATAAAATAAGATAAAATAAAATAAAATATAAAATAAAATAAAAAATAAAATAAAAAATAAAATAAGAGAAAATAAAATAAAATATAAAATAAAATAAAATAAAATAAAATAAAATATAAAATATAAAATAAAATAAAATAAAATATAAATAATTTTAAAAATAAAATACAATACAGACATTTTCTCCAACCATTATAATAGTACACGCAGATTTAAAAAAATAATTTTATTTATAAAAAATTATAATAGAGAGATTTACACCTGCTTTGGCCAGACAAAACTCGAGACAACTCTACCAGGCAGCTTAAGGAAATTGAAACAAAAGTGAGAAACCTTCTGCACTGTCTTCAYGTTTATCATGTTCCTCAAGGCAAGACAGAGGAAGAAATAAATCAGGTGACAGCTCGGGGGGAAGTGTCTCTGGGMAAGATGTCATTGTCATTGGGACAACAAATGAGGAGGGCTGAGGTGCAGGAGAAGAATTAGCAAAACAGCTCCTGACATTCGTTAGGGAGAAAAGAGCTCCCGGCAGCTGCACACGATGCAATAGCTCAGCACACCAGAGGAGCTGAGGATCTGGTAACCCCCACTGGCAAAAAAAGGTGAGGATTTAAAAAAACCCACAAGTTTTCGTTGCATTAAAGAAATAAATTTCAAATTTCGCCCGGTTGCGTTTTGCGATTTGTTGTTACTTATAAAAAGTGTCTCGGGGAGGAACAAAGGAAAGGCTCCAGCTGCAAAGCTGAACAAGCTGAACGAGGCTTAGGGGCATCGTAGGTGACAAACTGCAGCATCAGCTCTGCAATACAACTTAATTTGGAGCCCCCAGAGCCTTTTCCAGACAGAAAATGCTGTTCCTGTGACTCTCTGAATTCACTTTTGCCTTTGAGGCAGAAGTTCAGGGCTGGGATGGGTTTTCCTGCTGCTCTTGGAGACCTTTGGTTCTGCTCGTGTGTTCCTGGGTTATGCTGGGCAGCCAGAGCTTGAAAAGAACATCCTGTGAATGAGCACAGGTGGGGAAAAATGATGGGAAAAAACCCCCCAGAATGTGACAGATTCAGGTGTGAGTTCTGGCAAGTCACTGGTCTAAATATTCATAGGAAAAACGAGTATTTGATTACTTTTAAATTGAATCCTTAATCTCTGTGGACCTCTTATGTTCTGCCAGAAAAGGGCTTAGGAAGTATAAAATTACATATTCTTTTAAGCACTTAAAACTATTTAGAGAAAACATTTTCACTTAGGCACAGGAGGGAGAGGAAAAAAAAGTTTAGAAATAAGTACCAGTTCAATTTAGAGCGAAAAGAGAGAACTTTGGAGACTGCAATTCATTTTATTCGTGGAGGACTCATTGAGATTTATATTGCAGCTCATAAAAGCCAGAACCAGTGTTCCAGCTTTTCCAACAGCCGGGGAGAAGCAGCGACTTCTCAGTTTGGGATTTACTTTAAGTGCCTGAAGTCTCACAAAGGAAATTAAATGCAGTGGAGCAGACAGTGCTGCTTTGGTCACCACTTCTGCACTCGTATTTCAGCTGCATTTGCCTCCTGACCGGCTTTCCTTGGCAAATGGAAAAGTTTATGGCCACAAAATTCCTTGGAGAAGTTACGTTTGTGCTCCACAATGGCAGGGATGGAAACTCAAGTCTCCCGACTCCTTTGTGCAGGTTGTTGTTTCCACAAATCCAACGGYTGGGTGTGAAATGCCATCACCAGGAGCTTGGCAAATATTTGTGAGTAGCTGTTGTGATACCCAGATAAATATTTGGCCTTTATTTTACCAAAATCTACAACAATGAGAGGCATCACCTCCTCCTACTTATGGAACTAAGGATAATTCCAGAATTCCAGGGAAAAATCCCTTTTATTTTTATCACTTTGTGTTTCCTAGGAAGCCAATGTGTGTTCTACATCCTCCTAAGTTGCTATTTGGGCTGGAATTTAGAGGAAGGAAATAAAAATAATACCGATTTTCACATTTCTTTTTCAGGTCTGTTTTTTCCAGCCACCCAATGCAAACTCYGGGGTTAAGGACATATTTTCTGTGTGAAAAGAAGAATGTTAGCTACACTGGGAAGTGGAATACGTGGGAAAGGGATGCTTGGAAGCAGAAAATTCCAGTAATCAGTTGAGGTCAAGSCCCAGTGTCCCAGCAGGGCTGTGGTGGGGAGCAGAAGGTCCTGGACAGCACAAGTGGTCCTGGCAACAGGTCTCTCCCAGCTGCCCAATTTCCCAGGCAAACGTATGGGAACCAAATGGACCTCGTAAATATTTGTTTCCAAAATCAGTTAATGACAGGCTGCAGAGAAGCTCATGAAATTTTAATTTGCTGGGACGTTATTCCGAGCTCTCCAGAAAGCACAGACACGAAGAGCCAGAGGAAGTGGAGTCCAGTRCAGATAAACTTTGCTCCTCAGGGAGAAAACAAACAAACAAATGAAAAAATGAACAAATAAAAACCCAAACAAACAAAAAAAAAGCCCCTCAAAAACTCAAACAAAACCCCAGATGTGGAGGAKGAGCTGTAGATATTAGGCAAGGCTTTTAATTTAGGGGAAATAGCACAYGCARTAAAACCTYTGCTTTGATGATATTACCAGAGCAMCAGAGTGCAAATAGACTCTAATCCATTATGTTTTAAACTTATAAAATTTATTAGCCCCGAACTGTGATCTTTATTCATACCAAGCTCCCTCCTGAATTTATGGACCTTGTGCAATCATTACTCAGCCTGTATGGAATCATATATTTCTATGAATTAAACTGAGAAGCAGTGTGCTAATTAGCATTACAAGTGTTAATGAAATGAAAGATCACATGAGTTGCGGGGAACAGAGAGACTTAATATCATCAGGCRTTTGAGTCAGACACAGCTAAAACATCCTCTTCCTATTTTCTGAAATTCCCACTCCCAGAAGTCTCCASAGTTTAGCAAGATCATAAAACTGGAGCAGCATTTCATGGAGTCCCTTTTAGTTAATATCACTGTATTAAATAAGATCTTTCCTGCGAAGGAAAGAAAATGATTGTTCTCTCTCCTAAGCCGACTGTGTAAAATGTTCTTCAATAAAATCCAAGAAATTAATATTCAATGATTTACAGTAAATCTCTTGAGCACAGGAGGTTTGCTCGAGACAGGAAAAGCAAACACTTATGGGGCACATTATTATGATGGCTTATGCTAATTAAATTGAAGCAGAAATCCTTAATTTATGCTTTACCATCAAGTGTAAAGGGGAAAATTCTTTCTTGGTTCAAGCTTTATCTTGTTAAGAAGATTTACCTCCTTATTTCCTAGAATAAAGAGCTATTTTTGAGACTCTACTGAGAAAGCAGAGGCTTGCAGAGCTTTTCTCCATGTTGCCATGACACTTTGGATCTCAACCTACAGTTCAATACAATAGCTGCAATTAGGTTAATTAGAACATTATCTCAAAGTACACAGCTATTGTACAAAAGAAGAAACATTCTCACTGAATCTGCTGCTTAGTCACCAATAAATGATTTTTTTTATAAATTACATTTTTCTCATTATAATGAATAATTTATTTCTCCTGTGGACGCTCGGCATTTAAGTATTGTAACTCAAAAAATAAACCATCCAACATCAACTTAGGACATGCGAAATTTTCCTGACCTTTTAGTTATTTTCCTTCCATAAAATAGCGAGAGAAAAAGAACACCTCTAATAAGGGATTATATTATTTTGCCTCATTGGTTATTTCCGAATTCAAAGGCCTTAATGAAGGAACYCCATGTAGATGTGCTGTTTAGGAGCAGGGTTTAGTGGTGGACCTGCAGGGCTGGGTCAGTGGGTGGACTTGTTGATCTCAGAGATCTTCTCCAACCTTAGGGACTCTCTGATTCAAATAAACAAAGCTTTCAGCCTGCACGCACAAAAAATGGCAGCYGGGTATAGACCAAAAAATACAAGAAATCAGGAATAAAAATGATTAACCTGATGAGGTGGGGCATGAAGCCAACAGAGGCCAGCTTCTCTTCTTGTTGGTGTTATGAGAATTAGGAAAAGAAAAGCCTTAAGGAGAAAACTGAAATATTGATCTATGGATGCTAAAAAGCTTTAGCAGAGAAGCCTTCAGCTCTCAGCAGCAGCTCGTGAGAGCTCTGTCTTTCTCATGCTGAACTATGCAAAACATGATGAGGTTTCTGTAAACCGAGTCTGCTATCTTGCACCTGCAAATAGAACTAGAATTGTTATGATTTCGACTGGGAAATGAACGATGTGAGAATTGACCAATCACTCTGGTAGGTAGGCAGCTAGAGGTCCAATAACCTCTTGCCATTTAGGTAAACACTAAAGGAACTAAACACATAAAAACCCGTCCTTTGTTAATTAAAGAATTCCATTCCATTCCATTCTCTTGACTGCATTCCTGTCTCTGAGTCTTTCTTACTCTCCGKCCGGCAACAGCGACATTGATCCATTTTCTAAAACTCAGAGGAAGCACAGAAGGAAAATGTACCAGGAGCGTGTGGATGAAACACAGCTCCGTGAGGATCCATGGGAATTTGCTCACWGATGTCAAGAGAGGCAGATCCAGGCCAATTGTTAACTTTAAACCATTGAAGTTCTGAGATAAACGCTCAGCTCCCTCACATGGCTTTGTCTGGCTGTTCCCAAGTGACCCCGGTGGCACTCAGACTGTGTGGGTGACAAACCAGGACCCTGTGCCCCAGGCTGTGACCAGCCAAGGCTCCAGCCTGCCCYGGGAAGCAGAAAATTCCTGTTCTGCAGCCTCCAGAATGCATTTGAGTTCAGTTCCCATTCCTGGAGAGCTGCACATGCTGGACAAACCTGCTGTGGGCAGTGACTTCCCAGCATACATCTCACGAATGTCACCGCTGTCGCTGGGAAATACCAAATGCCAACACTCTCGTGATTTATTTCCGCCTATTAGACAGGCGGGGACTTTTTGAGGATAGAACTCTAAATCTGAACGTTTGTTTCTGCCGTTTTGTGTAGCACGTTTGTCCCCATTCCCCACCCTGTTTATCAATCATTTTCACTAATCAGTACTGCCTATATTTATCTTCCATAGCCACCAACTCTCTTCTCGCCACGTCTCGAAGATAAGAAAGTTGCTGCCAGATGTTATGCAAACTGGGAACAGCTCTGGGGTGAAAAGATGGAATACCAACCCCTAGGAAATTACTGAAAAACTCCCTGAACTGCAGGACAATGATGTTTTCACTGATAAGAAAAGTTATCAACCATGTGCTCAGCTGAGCACAAGAGGATAACTCACCCAAGAGCCAACTTCAGTACTTTTAGCTTCCAGGATGTTTCCCCAAAATCAAGGAGCACCGTTCACATTTTAAAGGAATTTGATTTGATGTTTACACCAGTTCAAACCTCTCAAGTCCATTCCTTATTTTTTTTCTTATTTCTTCATCGCTATGCAAAGGACGATGTTTGTTATAACCCAATTTCTTGTTCCTGTGAGGCAATTACAAGTTTGCTGACCTGGTACTTCAGGGATATCTGACACAAGTCAGGAACAAACTCGAATATAAATACAAATGCACGCAAATTTCACCTAACACAGAATTCTCATTTCATACAGAACAAGTGCACCACTAAATTCCAACTAGAGCCCCAAGAAATTATTTTACACTGTGAAGAGCACTAAGAGAGCAAATTGTTTCAGACCACAAGGTGAAGCATTTTTATTGAAACGAGGACTTCAGGTTTCTTCATTTAAAGAAGGAGAGAAAATGAAATGAAATATTTTTTAAGATTTGTCCAGGATGCCTGCATTTAAAAGAAATCTTCAGTGCCCTTGTACTTCATGGCTGTGCCATGCAACTCCTCCTAGCACCAAAYATGATTCAAATTCCTCATTTCCTGTGTCTGTTTCTTCATTTATCCTTTTCCACTGTTTCCCTGTTCAATACTGCCTGTCCCACATATTTTCCGGATACGTGTGCAAGTGTATCCTACGTAATACAGCACACAGTGTTATTGGGGTGAATCACAGAAGGAAAATTAAAGTTCAAATCTCCTTCCTGCACTTAATCAAGCAACAGAGCCATAATCAATCGGGAGAGGCTGGAAAGCTGCCATGGCAGGCACTTCCCACCTCAACCTGAAGCATTTTGTCCTCTCAGCAACTTTCATCTCCCCACCCTGAGGACCAAAACCATCACAGTCACCTCAAGTTTGAACCCAAAGTAGCATTGGTCTTACAGCTGAAATTCTTTAAAACAAATAAACAAAGAAAAAAAATCYAATATTGTGCTTGCCAAGGCAGCGAAATAAGCAGGGGAGACAAGGATATGCTGATAAAATATGGCTGTGGGGAGTTTCACAAAGATCAAACAGAGTAAAACTTTCATTTTCCATCGTTGCTGCTTCGTTCTCTTCTGCTTTCACTACATTTCAACCARATCTACCTCCTCTTCTTCCAGGCAGCTGTGGCTGCTGCTGCCCACCCAGATTGCCATCACTGGGATGGGAAGAGCTTACATGGAAATCTCTCACCCTTCCCTATTTCTGCTCATACTCATTTTCAAAGYCGCCCTATCGGAGGTGAGAAAGAACATCCTCGCCTCATCCAACGCCTTGTCTCCCTCTTCTCTCCCCCTGCCACTCTCCCTGGGCCCTTTCTCACCTTTTTCCTTCTCTCCAGCCAAACCCTGCTCATTCCCCTGAAGAACCTGACAAACTGCAACCCCTCAGCCCACGGCAGGAATATCTTCTGCCACTTGAGATCTGGAAGCCGTCAGACGTTATCTTGTCTGTTTGTGTTGCAGATTCTTCGCTGAGGAAATCATCCGCTTGTACCGTGCCTGGTGCAAATGGAAACCTGCTCCCCAGGGGTCTTTTGGCAAGAATGGAAAGAGGAAAATCCACCTGTGTGTCCCGGAGAGTTGGTGACATCCTCGCAAGATGTAAAAGGTTTTTTTTAGATTCATTTTTCTCAACCTTCGGCTGATTTCTCCTGCGATGTCTGCTCGTAACGGCGCCGATCACCCTCGAACAGGAGTTCTCCCTGCAGGTCTTTTGCTGGTAATAATCCAGCACCTCCTTCCTCCACAGAGCTGCCTCCTCCCCCAGAGACACTTCCCTCATCCTGCTGCACTTCGGAGAATTAATTAGGAGCRAAGGATGGAATGGTTCCCAGGACAGGGGAGATACAAAGGACAGGGACAGATGAAAAGACCTCACCAACCCTGAATCAGCAGCAGCAGCAGAAATCTGGGTATGGAAATGGAAATCTGGCAATGCATCTCTCCAGCCCAGTCCCTGGTTTTATAGAATTTTAGGTACTCAGCCTWCCAAAATACAGAGAATTTCAAAGCCATTAATAGCAAATACTTCATTAAGAAACAGGAATATTTAACCCCATCAAGGTGCTAAGGTGGCTTTTCACCAGAATATCAAAACCAATTTCTATTTTCTTCCGGCAAACAACAATTTCTTCCTTGTCTTACAACTAGTAGTGGATATGACTTTCAAAATTMAGGTTTCTGTCCACCAATTCTCCATAAATCTGTGTTTCCTACAAAATTGTAGAGAAGTTACAGGTGCCTCACAACTGTAGTCATCTACAACACCTTTGAACAGGTGTCAACGTTCTTGGGCAGGTTTTTTGATCCCTGGTTACTGAGCCCCACCTATTTGTGTTAAAAGCCTTTGTATTATATTTATTGTGTCTTCTTTATACATATTAAATCAATATAATGTCATATATTGATACTTACAGGAGCACTTCATATTTTTTCTTGGGTACTCTTTAATCCACTGATGCAATGCAGCAATTATTGATATTTTTTCCCCTCCCTAAATTTAGTAGCAGCAAATGTTACTTCATTGCTGTATCCACCTGGGGCTTTCTTCACAATAAATTCTGCATAAAGGCTGCAGCCAGGATACACAAAGTAGGTTTTTTTACACCAGGGTTCCACCCAGAGGCAATAAAAAGCACCAGGGTCTTCTGAGGGTTGCCTGGATTTTGTTCCCCATTTTTTCCTTAGGTTTGTTCACGCCCAGCCCAAGCTCACTTAGAGGTTAAAATGAAGTGCAACCTTTAGAGGGAGGCATAAAAATAGTTAAAACTGGAATTAAAGAGGGAGAAATCCAAGCAAGGAATAAAATTCTCACTGTCAGTTCATTGCTTCCTGACCTACCACTTGTTCCTTGTGAGTTTTATGTGGGGACTGATTTATGGGGCAAATCAGTCGCTGTGGCAGAAAGAAACCTGTCCTTAAGGCTGGGTGACAGCCTCTGTCTGGGGCAGCAACGTGCAGCAGGAATAAAGACTGAGTATAGATCTCTTTAAAGGTTTATATTTTAAAAAAATATACAAACAAAACAGAAAATCAAAACCCATTCAGAGCACAAACAAGAGGAACAAACTTTGAAACATTTGGCAAAACCGTTAAAAAATCGCCTAAATATCGACTCAGTGAAAGTTGCCTGTGAACACAGTTCGTTGCATGTCASTACTGGGAAAAGGGAAATTAGTTAATCATTGTGTGTACTAGAGCAAAAATAGATATTTTAAGAGGTATTTCGCTCCTTATGGGAAGAATGGAAACACTTAGAGGGCAAATTTAGGGGGAAAGCTTTAACTACACACCAAGAGGCAGCACAGGTTCCAACTGCAAAGCCCTCTCCAAGACACAGAACCTTAAACTGRAACAAATTAATCCATAATTCAGGGKGTTTTCACCCMGGACTATTTTKTTTCATTGAAAACAGRAAATTGAGATTATATTATTCCTATATAAATTTTAAACTACCTTCTTACCAGAGACTCGAGGAGATTTGGAGGAATCCGTGAGGAATATCTGGAGATCCAGATGGACACGAGCACTCGGGTGAGGTCAGCTGGTACAGAAACCCAGACAATAAATCACTAAACTGAGGTTTTTTTTTCCTCTGCTAGGAGAACAGGATGGATTTCATTATCCAAGGCCTGCTCAGGGTAAGAGCCTTAATGGCTTCACTGAGCTCAGTAGGAAGGGACAGTGTCTGAAAGCAATGGAAACCTCTGATGGCTTTGAGCACTTTAATTTTTATTCCATAAACAATTCAAATGAGACGGGCTATGTAATAGCTTTTTTATGATAATTATGTCTATTTGTTTGGTTTTTTACCAGATCATTAAAGCTACTGAGGTTGCTGGAGAGCCATTTTTTTTTTCTTTCTTGAGATGTTTTAACTGTTCTTATTTGATTATTGGAGTTTAGTGATGATAAAGATTTATAAGCAGCCAAGAAAAGCTATTTTTAAAAAGCTTTTCTTCTGAATATAAACAGTCCCTTCCTCTGGAAATAGTTTCAGTGACGGTTTTTGCTTTATTAAAAAGAAGAAAACAATAGAAGAGAAAATAGAAAATATTTATCTAGGAAATATTATCTAGAAAATATCACAAAGAAAAATAAGGGTTTTTTCCCCCACAATATTACAGGGAGCTGGAGAAGGCAAGAAGAAGAAAGAAAAACATTTTAGCAGTGAGGTCTGGCACAAATTCAAGCATAAATTTGCTTCGCGCATTGGGAATGCAGGATCAGGTCACAGGGATGAAATTAAGAATAACTTTGTTCTGCCCTAAAATTTAGCTCTCTTGGCATGGGACTGGTGTTGTAAAGCCATGGGACGGGGTGGGTGGAGAAGGGGAAGGGGTGGAAAGATACAGGCACATAAAAGTTCTTCCACCAGAACTCTGACCTCGAGTTTCMAACCCCATCTCCAACAGAGCACACTGCAAGGGCTGGTTCAAAGAAATCAAGCTCTGAGCCACCTTCTAGAGCAAGAATTTCACCATTTGACAGCCTGAGGAATCCAAATATGACAGAAAAAKACCGATTTAGTGACACATTGCCTGATTCAAACACACAGTTTAAGGTTTTTCTAATTGTTTTCTGAGCCTGAGCAGKTTTCTGCAGCTCACTGGGTCCAACACGAGCCACATGCATTGAGATTCTCAGGAATTTCATTACAATCCCATGCACACATCCCTGCAGTTCTGGCATCAATTACTCCACTATCACCTTGATGTTATTTATTGGACCTGCTTGACCTTTGTATTTCCTAATGGGTTTTTTAAGTGATTTTACAGGCACTGCTTGGGGTGCCTTGTGTCCYGTGTGTTTCAGACCCAGCAGTGGCAGATTTAACAGATATTTACATAATTCTTCAAGGTGTAAACTGAGCTTCCATGAGCTTCCATGAGCCATTAAATACCATCTACCTGCACATGACTCTCTTATTTTCCAAAGTCTCAATCACATCTATCAGCAGTTTAATTTTCAGGTGGCAGAAGCTCCTATAATTTACTTCCTTGCATTAAAATTTTTATTTGCACTTTTAATACCACAGATTTTTCAGAAATTAATGCATTTAACATATAGCATATTTTAGATCACGATTGTTAAAAAACAGACATGTGGTTTTGGGGGTTCTTTGTGAGGTTTTTTGTACAGAAATATTGTATATGACCAGTTCTTTCTTAGCTGAGGTGAGTTTTCAGGGTCTGCACTGCCAGAACCACAGGGCTCTGGTTTGGTTTGACCCAACTCTGGATCAAACACTGGAAATTTGTCCTCTGCTCAAACACAAACCATGCCATGAAAGGCAGTCCCACGCAAAATGTTCACCTGAAAAGCTGCTGTTGATATTTTTCTCTACTGCCTTCATAAAAAAMCCCCACCAAGTGTCAGTCAATAAAAGCAGCAACGTTTTTTTTTCTGGTTCTTTTAATAAAAACAGCAGCTCTTGAGAACTAGAGGAACACCAATGTTTATCCCTACTGTGATTCAAAAAGAAAAACACTCAACTTCACGGAATTAATTGTCCTTAGAAATTAAAAAGGTTTTAGTACAGAAAGTAAAAACCACTGTACTGTACGAACCAGGATGAAATTATCATCATCATTATTACTATTATTATTATTATTATTATTATTATTATTATTACAGTGCAATTCAAGTTTAGCATGGCTGCACCACCCTGCTGACACTGCTCCTCTTTGTGATGCCACCAAGGGAAATTCCTGGATGATCCAGACAACCATGAACTCCTTCAGCTGGAGTTTGGGGTGGTTTAAGCCAGCAGGGTCCAAGGAAATTTGTTCTACAGGACCATTTGAGCTCTTTAATTGAGGTCCTCCGGGGAAGTTTACACACAGCTCCACCAGACACTCTTCCTACAGTCTGATTTAAAAATCCACAATTCTTCCCAAAGCCCCATACCTAAAAAAGAAAACAAAATCATATCTGCTACTGCTTTAACAGATCTGCCTCAAACCCCATGGCTTTCCAACTGAGTTTCCCAACTGCTTTTATRGAGAATTTGAGAAAATTTGGGAAGTGTGTGAAAAGCACAGAAATTAAATATAACTCAGTATTGGCCCTACACTTTAATGAAATAAAATTTTACAAAGCCCAAACAAACAAAAAAAACCCCTACAAAAGTAACGCAAAACAAACCAAAAACCTCCAAAAACCACAGCACAACCAACCAAAAAACACACCCCAAAAAATCAAAAAAAAAATATTTAAAACATAGAAAAAAGCAAATAAAAATACCCCAAAATGCAAGTTCTGGTGCATGGCATCTATAAACTTCCACCAATACATTTTCATTCATTTTATTTTACTTTTTTTTTTCAGAATTTGGCTGAAAAAACACATCCTGAATATCTCAGAGAAAGATCAGGAATATGGTGTAACAGTCTATATCTGGGCATTAACTTTAGACTTTCTGAACTAACTGTCCCTACAGGAATTTTATTAGGTTAGAAATAATTATTGACAAAAAACCACGCCCGAGATCAAGATCCAGGACTATGGAACTMATTTCAATCTCCAGGCAAGTGTGCAGAGTTTCCAAGGGATGCTCATATCCTTTCACTGACCCAGGAAACCGCCCATGGAAAAAGGTCCAGGGCTGCTTTCAGTCCAAAATTGTGTGAAGGGGGAGAAATTAGGAATGAATTTAAACAGAATAGAAAGGAAATGAACAACCAGGGTGTGCTCCAACCTGCAGCRCTTCCACTTGGACACCAAAACCAGCTCATGGAAACCTCATCTCACACTCCTGAGCAAAGCAAACCGGCCCATCAGGTCTGCTCCCACTGGGGATTCAGATGTTTCATCTGATACAGCAGCTGCTGGATCTCCTTTGGCCTGGCAGGCACTGGATCCCAGAGGCTGGAACGGCAAAATTTGGTTTCTGCAGGAAGGGCCCTCAATGCTGAGAGGGGTGATGAGGAAAAGGTGCTTGGACTGCACAGGAAGGGAGGAGATTTGGCATATTTGGGACCCATCCCCAGCACAGACACAAGATTTGGGTTCCACCAGATGTGCCAGGCCAGAATCCGACCCCTATTAGCTGCCCTGCGGGAATAAACACCTGGATTTTTCCTGCCCTCCCCCAAACTTCAACAATTTACACAATTTTCAGGATTTTCCTGCATAAGAACAAGAACTGCAGTGCCCCAGGATTGGCTGAACTCAGAGCACTCGCCCTCAACGCCGTTTTGACAGCAAAGGGCCGATGAACACAACGTGTGCTGACAAAGGGACCGCTAACGATGAGTGGAAAAAGAAATGACACTGTTGGTTCTGCAGGATTCCTCACCGGAAAACTGCCTGGGCCAGTGCTGGCACACATTTCATGTCTTTAATGTTCGCCCTTGTTTGCCGTCATAAAGCAAATATTTGTCAAATCCCCGGATGCTGAAGCTTCCCAGGGCTTTGGGCAGAGATTTCTCTGCTGCCTCACTGATGTGTCAGAGGAGGCTGCAGGAATTCAGAGCAGAAAATGAGAGGTCAGGCCTAGGTGGGAAAGGAGAAGGATCTGAAGAGTTTAAATCTAACCTGAGGCAAGGACTGGCTCAATCAGCATCCCRTGGGCATCGCCTGGAGCGGCTGAAGGGGGGACAGAGAGATTTGGAGGCACTTCCCAGGCTGGGGCAGGGTCGGTTCCCTTGGGAGGTCAGTCAAAAGGTGATTGAAAGTGCAGATTTTCTGTCTAATTTTATAAATCTCAGAATGGTTTATGTTGGATGGACTAGAGATCACCAATTCCAACATCCCCACCATGGACAGGGACACTTTTTTCTGTTGGGGCATTTCCACCTGGCCACAGACCATCAAACACCACAGTGTGCCTTCCCCTACCGCCTCTCTGCAGCTCCCCAAAAACCCAATTTCTCAATAAATCACCTGTGCAACACCATCACAAATGACTCCCCTGTCACCAGAGGGTCACTGATGATTCTAAAATATCAACCCACATTTATTTTATTATTTGCTTATGGCTGAGATTCAGAAGTGAAACAAAGAAATTCAAAGCCAAATCAAAAATTTGGAAACTTCCCACTCCTTTTGTTATTAAAAATATCCAATTGGTTTTCAAAGACATTTTATTGGCTTCAGCAAGTTTTGCTCTGGGCATTGATGTGGCTTAAAAGACCTCTGGAAGTCAGAGCTGTTCCCATTTATTATTTTTTTGCCTTTTACATAAAAGTGTTTTGTCATTTTCAGAGTTTCCTCACTTGTTTTCTCACAGTGAAGGAAGGGGATGGGAGCTGGAGTGACCAACAGATTTAAAAAACAAAGAAAAGGTCAAAGAAAGGGAAAATGTAAAAAAGTAAAAATTTTTAAAGTACCCATGTGTCACGGTTTTTAAAAATGTGGATTTCCACTATGTTGAAAGGAAAACATTTAAATTTATAAGAGAATTAGAAACTAAATGAATTACCAAGATGGCTCCAATTGTGTTTGCCAGTATTTCCTGCTTTATTCCAATCAGCCATAACTTTAAAGTTTGACTTTTTTCTTTGCACCACTCATTCCAAGACAATGTCAGCGTTGAGTCCATAAGCATTTTGAGAATTAATTAAAATGTCATGAAATGTCTCTTTCATTAGCATATATATGGTCATAAAAATAATTATAATTACTTCTTAGAGGTGGAGGAGACTTAAGTTTGATTGATGGAATTAATGAAAACGGGGACAGCTCCACCATACTAAACAGCAGAAACTTGGAGTATTAACTATCCGCTATGTGAAGTTCTAATAATTACAGCAAGTGCTAAAAAGATTAATATTCAGAAAGAATAATGTACCTTAGAGCCTGAAATGCCCATTGCAAATTACAAATGTATTTTCAACTGTTTATAACGTTCTCAGAAGAAAAATATCATTTTGATGAACTTCCAAAGGCTCCTAGATTAATAGGTATTTGCAGTCTTACGGAGAGTACAATCAATCCCTCTAATCTTGTTATCAGATGCTAAACAGCCGGGTGACCTGATTTAAGTGCTATGATTTTAAGGAAGTAATAATGGGTAATAGTTTCCAAATGCCTGCTAAGGATTTGCAAGCTGTATAATACACCCAAAGATATGCAAATAATCGGCATTAAAAGAAACATTATAATTAGCAGCCGAATGCACAGAAACTGCTGGTGCAGCCATGGGCAACCTGATCTTATTTCAGTTGTGCTGCTTTTAATTTCTTCTCCCTTAAAGACCTGCAGCACTGGAGTGATGGTCTGGGAAGCTCAGGTGAACATCCAAAACACCCAAAACCAGAATTAAGTGGCACTAAACTCTCTCTCTGCAGGGTCCAGGCTGTGAGCAGCCCCCTTGGGGAGGTGGAAGTGGCCAAAGCATAATTTTTCATGCAGAAACAATTCTATTTTTAACACATTTAATTCCATTGTCACTCACACCCCCCCCATTATTGTAAGTTATTTCCAGATGGCAGGTGGCTGATTTTTAATTTTTTTTCTTTTTTTTAAGAGCAACTGCCAAGTGTGTGAAGAATTATTTTGCAGAAGCATGAACTGCATTTAAAGGTCTTTTCTTTTTTTATAAGACATTACTAATCTCACATTTTTCCCCCCCTCTAATCACACAAACAGCTCAGGCTAAAAAAAGCACTCCCTGGTAGGAAGGAGAGGGAGGGAGTGGGTACCCACAGCTGTGCCTGCTGCTGCCAGGGAGTTTGTTTTCCACTCTTGTATTGACAGAGATGCTCCGACAATTGTGGTGCCAGATTCTCACAAATGCCATGTTTTGCAAACTGCCAAATTAACGAGGGAAGATCTTGGGTTTCAAGCATTATGTTTTAAATATTTCCCTTTATTTTTCTGCTGAGGGACCATATGGTGGAAGGCAACACGTTTCGAATGGTCTGGCTGATGCCAGGGAAGGATCACTCAGCTCACAGGAGAATGTTTTGCTTATTGGTCAATAGGGAGAAACTTCCACTAAACTGTGGAAATTCCTGCAGTGTCTCATTGCAAAAATTGCATTCCCTCGAGCCGTGGTCCTCATGCTGGCACTTGGAGGGATGAAATTTTGTTTTCCCACTCTCGGACTGGGTTTACAACTCCTCGTAGCTAAACCACCCCTTTACTGCAGTAGGGCTGAGCTACCTTCAGTGAATAAAGGAGTAAGATGAACCTGGGAGGGAGAGTTGCTATTTCCAAGTCAATCAGCAGCAAGAGAACAATGACAGGGTCCCAAGGTGTGTTCCAGGGTTCATTCTGATTTGAACATTCCCTGATTCCACGTGGGATCTGTGGTGTAGGGAGTGCTTAGTCATTCAAGGGATTGTTCACAGCTGAGTTGCAAAGGGTGACTGGAGAATTCTYCCTTGTGCCAAAGACATCTCTGCAGCATTTGGCTGTCCCTAAGCTGGATCTTCACCTCTGTCTGGTGCCTTCCACCAGGGCAGGACTGTCCTTCAGCATGAATCTGATTCATGCATGGGCTGGAGCTGCTTTCCCTGCAGGATACCCCAGCCTGTACAGGGCCACTCCCAAAATTTACATTAATTTTTTTCTCTTTCTGCATTCTGTGACCAGTGCCTCAAACCCAGTGATGCCTTAGCTTTTAACTTTTATATTTTTCAAATCCTGTACTGCTCAGTGTGTAACCTGTAGCCTGTTAATTTCTGCTCTCTCGTGCTGGTTAGACACAACAAAGCCTCTCCAGGCCTGCTCTCCAAGGACACTCAGGCCGTCCTAGGCCCAAAATGTGTAAACTAAAGTCTCTGAAGGGGGGGCAAGCTTGGGGAAATTACATCATTAGACTAAAGCTTTAATTGGAGAATTAACCCTGATATGCAAATGAACCAAACCTATAGAAGTGTGAAGAACTCGTGGCCTGTCGTCCACCTTGGGGTCTGTCTTGGCAAGAGCCTTTGGCTCTCCAGGGGTACCTTTGAAGGCCTTTCAAATAAATACCGACCTTTATTCCCTTATTCTGTCTAGTCTCTGTGTCTGGGAGGCCTTTTCAGGCATCACCAGGAGTTCCTTCCCTTCCAACAATHGCRCTCCCGTTGCGAGTTGAGAACGGGGCTTTCATCAATTATTCACTGCTCTGAAGATGCAAGAACTTATCTCAGGGCAAATTTGTGTTTCTCCTCACTCCTCAGAAGCAGGAGTTGGGAAACTTGTGCACTTCAGCCGAGAGCAGATGGGAGCTCCACTCACTTTTAAGGGAAGGAAAAATCCACCTCCAGCAAACCCTCGTTGCATATGGGAGCGAGGACCTCCAGTTCAACAGCATCCCAGGCTCATAAATAGGGATGTTGAAAGAGACTGACATTTTTCAAGTAGAACTGTCAGAATTATTTCGTATTTAACTTTACCTTTCTACATTCTTATTCATATTTAATCGTTCTCCTTAGAGGGTTCCTACCTTCAAAATTAAGGAGAAGGAAGGCAGGTATAGAAACGAACTGAATTTTTTTTTTTTTTAAATGAACACTTTGCATTTCCATCTCTTTGGTTTTCACTCCCAATCTCAGCTTGGTTGCAGTTGCTCAAACAAAGACATTTAAAAGGTTTTCATCTGATGTTGCTTTCAAATTAAAAATTCCTTTATGGGATGAGGTAGATTATTTACATTTGGCATAGAAAATAATGCATTTATTAACACGCCATGAGTTAGATTTTCCAAAATCTCTCAACCCTCCTACAAAATTTTTTCCTGATATCACCACTGATAAACCTTTCACTATGTCAAAAGAATTAGGCTACATTTAAGCTTTTCTGACAATCCTAAATAATGCTGTGATCCCACTGTTTATCTTTGAAAGTGTTTACCATGAAATAAGAAGAGTAAGGCTCAGGAGAGTAGAAGCATGTTTCTTAATTAAAAATAAACTTGGGGTTTTTCCCTATTTCTCYGCTTCTCTCTCCATTCTAGGGAAAACAAACCTGAAAACAACAAAGTCCCGGAAATGGTCCTTACAAGCACAACTTATCCTGTTGAGATTTCTACAGAAAATCATTAAAAACTAACACCGACTACAAAAAATTAAAGGTCTGAGGAGATTATGAATAAAAGCTACTGCTGGCTTTGGTTTTAATGAGACACCGAAAGCATTTTTATTTTTACCCATGTTTTTACTCACACTTAATGTAACCCAAGTTATTCTCAAACTAACTCTGTTAAACAGGACAAAAACCTCATATCTCCTGCCAGTTTAGAAATATGCAGGTGCTTGCATCTTTCAGAGCCTTTGTGAATATTGTACAACTTTCAAGTCTAACCTACTTTTCCTTCTTATTTTTTTTTCCTAGAAATGTTCTATAGTCTCTTATGAATGTTGCAAAAGATTCACAAATTCTGAGTGCTGCATAAAGTGGCAAAAATTAACATCTCCAAGAATGTCATTGAGATGGGCAGAYGTCTCCCCCCAGCCCCGGTAGGCTCGACTTTGATGAGATTGGCTTTAAAAGGAATTTTTAAACCTCTCTAAACCTATAGGAAAAACATAATGCCGGTGATGAATTTGCTGCGAAGTTACCTGTTCTCCTGTGGGTCAAAACATGTTGGAACAGACTGAAAAACACTACTTTATACCCGATTAGGTTTATTATGCTCTGCATCCCTAAAGTTTTGTGTTTCCCCAATGGCTGAGGGGAGGAATTCTTTGGGTAATACTGGGGTTTGGGTTTTCAGCTTTCTCCTGTCTCCAGTCAAGGAAATAAGGCCATAAATAAAACATTCAGTACTTCAGTGGGTGAAATCCAGACTGGTGTGGAACACACGGAGTTTACTGACAGCCCTGGGAGGGGGAAGCTGCTTCTGATGTGCTGAGAACCAGGGCTCTGCTCCATTCACACCTTCTCACACAGCTGAATTATTAAAAATAGAAGAGAAATTATGGCTGCCCCATCCCTGGAAGTGCCCAAGGCCAGGTTGAACAGGACTTGGAGTGATCTGGGATAGTGGAAGATGTCCCTGCCCACAGCAGGGGTGGAATGAGATGAGCTTTAAGGTCTCTTCCAACCCAAACCATTCCATGATTCCATGGATTGAAAAATACCCGTTATTACCTTTCAACTCTTGAAGGAGAACACACCAAAATCCTATTCCTATTATGGAATTTGGAGGGGTGAGATAGGAAAGCCCCAGAAGAGGAGACCAGTCCCAGTGAATCCTGCAGATTTTAACTTGAGCATCTCAGGATTCCGCCTGGCCACTCAGAAGAATAAAAGTAATCCTTTGAATGAAAGCAATAAATGTCCCAGCAAAATCCCGTCATAAAATCTGCTTTGCTTATAAAAACACAAAGAACGTTCCTGGCCAAAGATCTGGTGACAAATGAGGGGGGGAAAAACATTCATAGCTTCAGAGCACCTGACATTTAATTACCAGAGGCTGCTGCTCACAGATGTACAGCAAACTGCATGGCCTAGGCTGCAGTACATGAAACTATTACATTATCAAAGATTTATTTCTTAAAAGTGCATCAATTCCAGCTAAAAGAAGCCTAAAGTAGCTCTTGCTACAACCCATGTCTGGCAGGCGGCTTAATGGTGTTACTACAGAAAATAACAGGCTTTTTGGGCTCTAACAAATCCAGCATTTCCTGCTCGTGAGCGCTCAGAATGTGACAAGTCATTAACTTCAGCCTCTGTTCCTTCACTGAATATYGCCCCTCCAAAGACAACCTTTTCCTTTCAAAGGTAACCAGCACTTAGGGCCAAACTCCAGACTAAAATTTCCCAGTCTTCCCCCAGAAGTGCAAGGTGTCTCCATTTATACAAAGAGAGCCATGAWGTAAAAGTTTAGGAGTGGAATATCAACACTTTTCCTTAAAAAAAAAAAAAAGTAAAAAAATTCCTTATTTTTCTTTACAGGATAGAAGATCAAAGAAGTGAAAAAATTGTTTTCCTAGATTAAAATGCAGGGACATGGGAGCTGTGCTTTCCTGCTTTGGAGGAAGCACTGGGACTTTAATCACGGCACTTTTATAACTTTAATTGAGAATTTAGATCCAAGTAACAAGTCCTTGAACACCAAAGTTTTGCCAAAGACTTGAAAGAGATGGCTGCCTCTTGTTCTGGCTGTAATACTCAATTGGTAAAGGAATTATTTCCCTCATTTCTATTAAAAAAAACCYCAAATGATAAACTTTTATTTCCATTTGCTGCCTTAACACCGCTTCTTTTACTAACTCACCCAGATACCAGGTTGTGCTATAAAGTGTTGATACACTCAAGATAAAAACCCCCAAAAAACCTAAACATAAAACTCCAGGTTATGACACACGGAGTCTTTGCTAAAATTTAAGCAGACTCCTTTTTCKGGCCACTGCTCCAGGATATATATTTTTACTCAACATCTTTGATTATGCTGCCACCGGCAGCTTTTAAGACATAAAAAGGCAAATGACAGGTGCTGTCAGTGACTCGAACAAAAGCTGTGGAAATTCACCGAGTGTGTAATACGGTGGATTTTAGCAAAGCTAAAAAACCCACGGTAGCTTTGACTAACTTGATCTTTCAGAAAGCTGTTTGAGGGAGAGAGGCACAAAATAATGAATTGGATGGAGCGTTACATAACAAAGAACTCCTCGGGGTCTTGTCTGCTGCCTTATCTCATAAATTGTAATGATTTTCATGTTAGATCAAAGAAGAGCATAAAACAAAATTGAGATGAAAACAACAATTCATTGCCCTCGAGTGTATGGCTTTTKTTTTAAGACACTCATAAGCAGCGCCGTGGAAGGTATTTCTCTCTCTACACAAATCACTGCTCTGTAATCTTCCCTGTGACAGCAGGAGCAGCTCCACTGGGGGAGGAACACACCTCTCAAAGCAGCCTCATCCAACTTTCCTCTCAGCTCACGGGCAGCCAGGTGGAGCCATTAGTCCCTGTTGGATTTATTCTTAATTTTTTTGGGGAAAAGGGGGAAGAAAGGGAGATTGTCACCCCAATAGAAACAGTAGAAAAATACACCTAGGGATTTGAAAATCAAAACGTGCAGCTTTGAGAGCTTGCACAAGGAAAAAGGGGCAGGAATAGATCAAAGTTCATGTAGGCAGCAAGAGAAATGTTTGTTCCATGGGGGTTCACCAGAAGATCCTTGGCTTGGAATACCATGGAACAAGGACACATGGACAAGTTTTTCTCCCCCTCAGGGTTTAGGCCATTAAATGAAAATTATGGGAAGTAGAAGAACAATCATGGTGCAACCTGGTTTATAGAGCACTGCCACCCCTGGCTTGCCAGTTCTGGAATGTTCGCATTTATCTCAGGAAAGAGTAATTTCTGAAGACTAATTTGTATCTAGAAGAACGGTTACATCATCAACACACCATCACTTCCTAAGGAAATATTTTCAGCAGACATTAATCCTACCAAAATTCAAATTTTGGTAAAATTTACAGGCCAGAAAGGGCAGTTTTATTTACCAAGGTGCATTAAGTAGGAACGGAGAGAGATCTTATCCCTGTTCTGTGAACTCCAAGCAGGGTAGAAAACAACACTGAAATCAGATCCAGTTAAAAGGAACTTTTAAAAGCTCAAGTCTAAGGTGTTCCTTTTCACTTCCACCACAATTGTATATTTACAACAACGTAGCTATTAAAGTTTATCTATAATTAAATTTATCACACAGGGATACAATGATATGGAGAGGTGATTCTAAGGAATTATCCACTAAAAAAATAAATCAGAAATTATTTTTCAGACTCAAAGGCAAGTAATTTTTTTTTCCCTTCTTCATGCACTACGAATGAATTAATTCACCCAAAAATTCTTAATGGAGAAATATTTTATTATAGTTCAGGGATAAAAATCTCATGAAAACTAAAATGAAAATGCTTATTATCAGAAATGGAAAAATAATAATTTGTCAAATTTATCTTGATCTTCAGTTCATTAAATACTCATGAGCAGATCTCAAGTCCTTTAAATTTGTTATTTGGACAGATGCAATGTTTGTTCTTTCCGAAGTGTTTTGCTTATTGATCACCCCAGTGATCCTCACTCTGGATCTGCCTGGGATCCTCCAGCTGCGGATAATCCCATTTCATTCCTGCCGTTTCCCTTCCTTCATCAGATTAATCTGATTGTCTAAACCAGAACTTCTTGGCATTGTCTGCAGGGCTTTGAAACACTCGGAGAGGGTTGGAGGATAAGTGGGTTGGGAAATGACAGAAAACACTGAATATTTTTCTTCCTGGCTCACTGAGGCCTCAGAGCCACAGCTCCCACCAGGCTGATGTAAAATTTATTGGCTGCTTACAGAATTTGAATTTAATTTTCTTTTTCCCATGGTCATATGTGTGCATGGGCTGAGACATGAAGAAGTGAAGCAGATATTTTCTGCTTGTGCTCATTCCATGGCCAGGGATCTCAGGAACTGCTCCTTTGCTGGGTGAGTTATGCACTGACAGTATTAACACATATTTTCTTCAGTTCACATGAGATTAAAAAAATATTTAATGAATKATTTTAAATTTTTCCTAATAGCCACAACATCTCTTGAAATATTCACCTGTTACAGCTCAAAACTACTACCAATTACTATAAATAATACCAGAAAAATTGCTATTCCAGAAACTTCAAGACAACTTTATCAAGAATTGAATGTGTGATTCAGGGTGCTCAGCTGTGGCTCAGTCTGATAAAAACAGATAAAACCACACTCAAGTTACCCTCAAAGTTAAGATCTATGCATGGAAGGAAGGAAAAGAGAAGAGTATAGGGTGTGACAGAGAGGGTAAAGAAAATATAGGGTGTTTTCCCTGATATAGGCCCAGAATTTGATTTAAAATTTCTTTGAGAATGTTTAATTAAAACTAGACATCACGACAAGAAGTCTTAAAAGCCAGACTACTTCCCATCAGCCCTGGTACTTTTGAGCTTTGATGAATTATTAGACAGCAGCTAAATAATCCATAACATGAAAAGAGAGAAAAAGAATTCCTTTTGTTAAGGATATAAATAACTTAGACCAGGGTGCATTCTCAGTAAATACAGAGAAGGAATGTCATGTTCAGAGTTGAAGGCTGTGACTTRATCATACAGAGAAATCTCCAGCAAATTTGTCACCTTATGCATGAGAGATCCTGGAGACCACTTCAAGCACCAGGCACGGAATTGTTTGAACACCACTTTTCCAAAGGTAAGTCAAGAATTGATTAGGAAAGGCAATGACCCCGACTGTCTCCTTTTAAGTGGCACTCMCWTTCTTTAACATTGGTGAAAACTCTGTCTGGGATTGTTTTGTTTGTTTTCCCTCCTCTTCTCAATTTTTAGGCAGTGAAATATTTCAAAGCTCAATATTCACAGTTACAGCCCTGACCCCAGAGGACGCAGAGCACAACTCACTCCGTTCTGGAGAACCAAAGACTGTTTGGAAGTCAGAGTCACATTCATTTCTATTTGTGGAGACATGCATCAAACCTGAAATTGCCTTTTTTTCACCCCCTCCCCCCCAAATTCTTTGCCAACAACATGTCAAATCTTCTATAATGTTACCCAAATGGGTTTCCAGTACAACAAAATCAGGCAGTACCATCCATTCCAATCATTCTTTCCGAKCTATCAGGGTGTTGATTCATGAGCCCAAACAGCAGAGAAAATAAGGGTGAGAAACAAGGGGTGAAAGAGAACTTCCAAGAGATACCAATATTAAAATAAAATATAAGAATTACTGCACTGAACCAATAAAATTAACAACGACAAAAAGACAAAAAACCTACTTTAACTTTGAAAAAAAAAAAAACTTTTGTGATTGCGAAGTGATTGCTTTGTCTGAGACCATTTACAGGTGGTTTTCCTCCCCTTCCTCCTTCACAGCGGTGATTATTTCTAAGTGGATTTTGGAAAGTGAATGAAGTATTAGGCTTTCAGAGCAGTCTGAAATGAGGCTATCTGATCCAATAATCTGGAGATTTAGTCTCATCATGAAGGCTTCCTAATTGTACTCTCCTCAGATAGACCCAAATTAATTCTTGCCATTCATCCCCTGAAATGTATCTGGGCTGATACACTGATAATAATTTCCTTATCTCAGAGACAGACAGTTAAGGAAAGAGCCTGGAAAAATAAAGGGAAATGTTGAAGGTGATTATCATAATGAGAATGTTAATTAGCTCCATTCCAGACACCAATTGTTGTCACATGAATGAGCAAGCAACTCTCCAAGTGTTTTCATAAGATTTTTCTATTTCTAATCTTTTCCTATTTCTAATTTTTTCCTATTTCTTCTATTTCTCTTGCTGTCATTATAGTCTTGAGGTATCTTGTTGATAAGAAAAATAAAAGTTGATTTCAGCAGTAGAAGAAAGYGTATAGTTGAGAAAGACCTGCATAATGTTTCCCTACTCCTTCAAATGGTTTCTATACATGACCAAGAGTACTTGGCAATTAGTGTGGTTGAAGGGAGGCAAAAATGTGAATTATTTCTTCTGTTCAATGGCCAGGAGACGTGGTGCATGCTTGAGCAATGGTTGTGCATGGTCAGCACCTGTAATTCAGATTTCAACCTCGTCTGTGGGTTTTTATTCAAAGAAAAAAGCAGAGGAAGAACCTTACCTCCTTTTGTTCATCCAGGTTTTTCACATCCTCTTTTTCCTGAGCTCTGCCTTCTCCRGACGCCTCCAAAACCTCTCCCTTTTGAATTTGTTATAACTAGAAAATCCCCATCACACCAGGGTGCAGTTGATGCTCTAGAGAGAAAATGTTTTTCCCGCTGCTCTCATGTCCGTGGTAAACAAGGACTTTGGGGGAATATTGGCATTATTTCTCCAAACCACTTTGCAGTGTGCATTCAGTTTCTCTGAGCCCCATTTGTGGCACTGCTCTCTCGGATTCCTACCACCCATTCCGAGTCTGCTGTAAATTRTTCATATCAAAGGAGGGTAATTTTGTTTTCTTCCCCTGTGTCTGATCTCCCTGGCTTTTACATCAATTCCCTGTTTCAGGGGCAGGAGTTCTCTGTTTTAATATCAGGATAGAAATTCAACAAGCTGACATTTACTCCCACTGCCCAGAYAAGTAATGAAATTCCCAAGTTTAAACTCTAGTCTCCTGGGATGTCTCCCAGCACAGCAGGCTCCAGTGCTCAATTTAAGCTGTTTTCAGGGGACAGGTTAGCCCTGTGCTAATTTGGGTTAGATGTTCCAGCAAATTTCCACAGGATGCATCAAGTGCTTGTTAAACTCTGATTAGTTACACCCACTTGTGACTCTGCCCACTCAGAGCTCAGCCAAATAACACAACTGAATTTATCTTCAAAACAGCTCAGATGGTCAAGATGGTCATTATGAAGAACTTATTTATCAGCTTCTGGTTTTCAACTCCCTGAAAATTAGTGGGAAGTGAATCAGAAGGAGCAGCTTGGCCATGCCCACAGCAAATACAGGGATAGAGAAAGAAAACTGAGGTTTGAAGGAGGGTTTGTAAGAAACATGGAAAGATACAAAACAGGGGCTTTGAAGAAACAGGTGGAGCTGTGTTTTCATTCTCCAGGGGCTTTTCAGAGCCATAAGGATAATCCATGTATTCCCTCATAGTCCTGTCTCTGAGTATAAAGCTTTCCCTCCATTAACCTGTTAGAACCCTCAGAGCAGAGGATTCTCCATCCCTCCACCTCTGCTACTCCAGCACCTCTCCTCAGCAGCATTTTCTTTCCCTCTGGCTTTTCTTCTGCTCAATCAGCTCCACAATATCTCATGACCAGTATCCCATTTCCCGCTTGAGAAGCCTCCCCAGGGCCAGGCACACCTGATCCCACAGCTGATCCCAGAGAGGATGTACCCAGTGCCAGGGCATCAATTCCTCAGCTCTCCTGGCCTCTTGAGGCAAAACTCCTGTGTTTTCCTTTCCACATTTTTAAATAATAGTAATTTTTGTATTTTTCTGAAAGTTTAAAAAAAAAAATCATGTATAAGTATACATACAATTATTAGTTTATTAATAAAATATATTTACTTAAGAGTTTCATGGTTAGCAATGTGTATAGAGTTAAAATTAATAGCATGGATTTTTCCTGGGCATTCCCATCACTCTCTTCCCAGCAGCAGCATTTCCATAGGAAAACAACTACAATTAAAGTATGATGTGAATCAAAAATAAAAGTCCCTAATTCTTAATACCATTATCCTCCTATTTATTCAATTTGTGAGTTACAGCAGCGCCTGCAAGCTGCATAGCATGTAAACACAGACAAAAATTAGGGAAGAGGTCTATAAATCCACAGTGACAAGTGTTTTATTCCCCTAGATCAGTGTAAGGAACGCATCCACCTACAAATACAAACTGGAGATGCTGAAGGACGCTACAGCTCCACTAATCTATTAAATAATGGTACAGAGTGCTCCGTGTCTGTGGGAACGTTCATCTGTTGTATTTAGGGTGTGTTCCCACAGGACTTGGCCCATGCATCCYGACAACCCAAAGCCATGTAACCATCTGGTATTATCCAGAGCTAATTATTAATTTGGGTTGTTGTGCTAATGGAGCCGTGGAGGATTTGCTCAGTTCAGTGYTGGCACAGCCCATAACAAAATCTTTATCTTCCCTCAAGAGCAAGTTAAAACCTCTGAGCTCTACCATTTTGAAGAACAAGCTTTATAAAACAAGTCTGAATGACCTTTTGGGCTTTTTAAAATTTACATTTGCATACTTTTTAAAATCACCACACTTGGTCTGCATTAAGTATTATTTTCTATGCATTCTTGGGCCCTTTCTGCTTAAATTTGTTGTGATGTTTACTCCCCACTGTTCGTAAGCAGGGATGGCACTGCCCACCCCGGTCACAAAGCCACTGGGTGCCCCCTGTGACTGAGGGGCACGGGGTCTTTAGGAGAATTGTTTCTGAGAGCAGCCACAAGCTGTCACTCTAACAAGCAGCACACAGACAGCTTTTCCTCCTGCTCCTCCAGAACCCCTCTGGTCAGCTGGAATTACGAGTTCCACAGACCACACCACTTAGGCAGCCTGTTTATAACCGCATGAGAATGTCTCAGGGCTCAGACCTGGAGCATAAATTCACTCTTTCTCTTTGTTTCTCCTGTTTTTGATTAAGGAAATGGTATCTCTTCGTTGGATTTGATGTCACCTGTCAGATGCTTTTAGCAATTTATATGGTCTTCAGACATTACTCATGGTAACGTTTATCATCATTTATCATGAGCTTTTCCAATTAAGACAATAAAAGTGCTTATGTTTTTATTTTCTATGGGTTTTCTTTCCATGCTTGACTTTTACCCTTCATTTTTTCTATATTTGTTCATGATCTTGTTTTTTATTGTGTCACGGAATCCATAATTCCTCATGGACTGGGTCCCTTCAGGATACCTGTTTCCATGGAATTTGGCTGCTCCCTTTACTGCCTTACCCAATGTAAGGTGCTGTTCCCAACAGACAAACATGAGAAGAGTCTGGATTTCTAGAGTTAAGTTGCATTTTTCTTAGAAAGAAACAATAAAAGATATAAATCCTGCTCTATCAGCCTAATCCTGATCTCCTGCACCATCTCGAGCTTCGTCTCATCATCCTCTTCCATCTCTTCCTTTTGTTCACATGGCCATTATTAAGATTAATATGTGAAGAGATGATCAAATTTCTCAGTGAAAAGCAGCATTATTAAATCTATTTGAGTATTAATTCATTGCCATCAGAAAAATTTCGGTGTCTCTGTGAGGGAAAAGATGCCAGACAATGTAATTCACGTGTTGGGGAGCAGAAAAACCRAGGTTTTCTTTGTGATTCGTTGCCTTTGCAGCACCGTGTGACATCTTTAAGARGTCAAGCCTGAACTCCACAGCCATTCAAAATAAAGCTGGGTTTAAATTATATTACTGCGAGCAGGTCTTTATGTTCCAAAAAGGAATCTCCAGTGTAGATGGTTCTGCAATAATGATCCAGGCCAGGCTGGACAGGACTTGGAGCAACCTGGTCCAGAGRGAGGTGTCCCTACTCATGGCAGGGGTGGAACTGGGTKATCCCTAATGTCCCTTCCAGCCCAAACCATTCCAACATCCTGTGATGATGCTATGACCATTTCACAGACGATATTTTCTTACTCTCAGTCTTCTCCCACGTGTAACCCCGGCTCTRCTCTCTGCAGGAGGACACTGGTCCCCTCAAGCCCTCAAGCCGCTGCAGAACTGGTTGGAAGCCTCCCACCACAGGAAGACACAACCACGCTGACGTATTTTCGGAATAAAATAATGTTTGAGATCTTAATGGTGGCCAGAGCACTTGAACCTCTGCCACTCATCTGCAGATAACAGGAGAGTTGTGCTACTTCATTTTAGTGATTTATTAAGCAGCAAAAGATGAGCACTGGACTTCATCCTTTCATGAAGCAATCTGCAGCTCCTGCTGCTGGAATTTGAACTGAAGGATGGTTCCCTGGTAATTTGTAACGGCTTGGGAGATAGGGCTGCCTAAGCTGAGCAGGGCTGCAGATGAATCAGCAGCAGCAGCAGCAGCTTCCCCAGGTGRAAATAGCTGTGTGTCTTTTAAATTTTTAATGGAGATTAACACTTYGTCACTGCAGTGCATCACTCAGTGCAACGCGTGGAGAAACGCTCTGTGTTGGGGAAGGTGGCGTGAGGAGACAAAGCTCTGAGCAGATACGATGACAAATCCCTGACATAAAGCCTGTCCTTGTTTGAACCAGCACTTGCCTTTCCAAAAAAAAGGCAGACACATTCCCATGACAGAGGACATGGGATGGATTTCCATTTGTTTGTTAGTGGATGTATAAATCCGAAGGAGAAAGTTAATTAGACTCCCTGTGTGCAAGGCAGTGGAGTACGGTCTGATTGCTAATTATTTTAATATAGGTAAACAGCTATTGACAGCACAAGTAATTTTCCCCCATCTCCAGTTAAGAGGCTGCCAGGTATCAGTCTAACAGCTCCGAGCGAACCTGAGGCAATTTAAATTACGGGTTTTAATCAATATGTAAATTGTTATTGTGGAACCCATCCACGATAGTTTGCTGCAGCTGCCCCACCACTCCTCAGACCTGGCAGCTGCTGGCTCAGGYTGGGCTGTGATCGCTGTTCCTCGCCCTCATGGCCCAGCTTTGGGAGCTGAAACTTCTTTATCTACTCACTCTCTACTCAGAGGATCTCTTACTCCACATAGTTGCTCAGGCCAACACAGCTGAAAGATGCAAAACCCCTCCCCAAGCTCAGCTCTCCTCGTTTGTGGGTTTGAGGAGGGGGTTTTTGGGAGACCGATGGTCAAAAGTTTCCAATCACATTTATTTGCTGTTGGCATTGTCACCCACAGGTAGCTCTGCCTCAGAACTTTTGAAAAGTCATCTCATCTCTCCCAGCAGCCAGCTCACCTTGCATTGACCCCTAACTTTCAATTTACTCATTACCTCACAATAATAACAAAAATTAATAACCCCCCCAAACTTATTATGTTTTTTCCTAAGTTACAGCCTTTAAGGCAAAACCTAATTTAAAACTGTCCAGTTCTCAGTGTTTAGTACTTAATATTTGAGATGTAGCAAATGATGGCTCATTTGTTCTTGCAATCCTGTCAAAAAGCTGTGCAACATCTTCCATTTTAGGGAGCGTGTTTCTCTTGCAATTTAATTACCATGTTGTACATTTCCCTTTGGTGAAATTAGATCTAACACTGATTTGGTGAATGATAACTGAGATTCTTTTCTTTTTTAGTTAGCTGTAAGTGTTCCTTCGGAGCCACTTCTGATACCCTCTGATAGACTCAGGGGTGGAAAACAGAGAGGTTCTCCAACATTGCTGCTTCCAGCTGGCCTCAAAAACATATTTCTCTAAATCATGACCAAAAATTTATGGTTTGGATCAACTTTGGATTAAGAAAAGCCAAAAAAATATGGTTTGCTTGCAGCAATTAATATTTCCCCTCCTGCTAGAGACTTGCAGCAACTGGCACAAAGTAATTGGTCATATTTTTCAGCCCCAGAGGTGTCCAAACTGCTTGGTAAAATAAAGGATAAATACAAAACCACTCCAGAAGAGAGCAAGAGGCAGAGAAATTAGCAAAGACTTAGTCTGAGGAGAAATACACAATAAGAAGCCCAGTGGACAGAGGAAGAGCCTCTCTATCAGCCTGAAGGTTCCTGTTTTATTGTGGAGGGCTGTCCTGGGGCAGCAAAAGGGAGAAATCTGGKTGAATTAATGTCTTGGCACCCACCACTGGCCCTGGGCACAGTGAAGTGGCCACTCAGGGATCTGCACAAGAGACCACCTTGGCCATGGCTGGCGCTGGAGGGGACACATGACCCAACCTGGAAGATTTCAGATTCCCTCCATTAGCCACCGCCCTACTTCATTAGCCACCACCCTACTTTTAGTAAATTTGGTGAATTGATGCARTTACCACCCAGCCCCTGCCTGTCTCAGCCCATTGTTTGTGCTGGGTTCTGTTGGGTTTCCCCTCATGGGCAGCACTGGTGTCGTTCACCTGCCACCTCCATGAGCTGCTGGTGGCTCCCTGCAGGGTTGTCCTTCAGTCCCTGCACCTTCCCTTCCATTTGAGCCAGGAGCTGGCTGTGTCCCTGAGCATTCCACACATCTTCTGGCCTTTTTGGGGAAAAAATGTCTTGACACCATCAAAAATTATCTCCTTAAAATGAATTTTCCGTAATATCGTGCTCTTGTGGCCCCRTGTTCTTCTGCAACCTTGAAACTGCACTAAATTCATCATAAACATAGAAATTGGTTCTTCTTTACCTCAGAAACACCCAGAATGCTTTGGGCAGGAAAAAAATAAGTAAGAATAACATTGTGAAAAGTTGCAGCTCTTACTTTCGAGAGGCCGATTCCGCCGGGATCTGTGGACAGTTATTTTTATGCATTCATTGCTCATTGACCAGGATAATCAAATAGAATATTCCATTTGCTTCCTGCTGTTTAAGTGCCTAATTCCGAGCTAATTGAAGTCAATGGGCAGATATTCACAGACTTTAATGGACCAGCCATAATCTTATGTCTACCCTTGTTGTGTAAGTTATTTTATTTATCCTAATTATTTTCATCTTCCCATGCATGCACGACCAATTATTTATTTTACGTGCGTAATCATCATCGGTAAGTGGAAGTGCTTTAAAGTAGTTATTAAAAGGTATTTTAAGGCCCATATTTGCACAGACCTGTGGCTATGATAATGGCACAGAGAGAGATTTTAACACAGGATTACTTTGGTGACCACGATAACAGTTATCACTATAAAAATGTGTTTAAATTATAAGGGTTTCTTGTTGCTGCAGCTCCATGGGCAGAACTTGAGCCACTAATGTGATTATACTAACAACCTATACATATTTATGCCCTAATGGCACAACTCTTCAGCTGCTGGGAGCAGAATATACCCTGAACAAGAGCCAAAGTTTGAGATCCCTGGAAAAAAAGAAATGCTTTAGAATATCTCATTAGTGTTTCCCAGGAAAAGCAAACAAACAAGCAAAACCAAAAGGAAGCAACACAGAAAACCCACACGTACACACACAAAAAACCCCAAACCAACACAATGAAAAACAAATGAACAAAACAAAGCAAAACAAATACAAAAGGAAAAAAAACCCAAACACAACAGAACAGCAAACCTCCAAAACCACAGAAGAAAAACCCATATGTCAAAATCTGTGGTTGTTTTTCTGCATATTAAAACATTTTCATTTCAAAATAAAATTAAAAAACCTCACACATATTTTTCAGATTTTCATGAATCTCAAGCTGAGACAGGGATTGAAATCAATGCACTCTGTTAGTGCTGATGTCTCTGAAGCTGGAATAATTCTGGAAGCACGATGCAAACCAGGGTAACCAATGACATGCACTAATAATTCATATTCCCTTCTATTTTCTCAGCTTTTGAGCACTCCCACAGCCCTTAGGGTGGCAAAGTCTCGTGTCACTTGTTGTGAAGGTCTGGATCTTGTGTGCAAAATTACAATCTGCCTTTCCACCTTTCTCAGAGGTTTCTTTTGGTAGGGTTATGTTTTCAGGAACGTCGGCTTGTGCTGTAAAAATTCCTGTCATGAGTCATATTAACMACGACAAAACAAAATCCTGCTCAGTTCTATTTTGTCATTGACTCCTGCCAGGGTAAAGACAGGTCAGCCCCAAGTGTTTGGAAAAATCTTATTTTCTCTTGCCACACAATCAGTGCAGAATCCCAGCATATCATTACAATTCCRTAGACACAATATTTGGATACTTAACAGTGCATTAAGCAAGTAACATTGAATGTTTTGATATAATTTAATCTTGCCGTGTGTCAATATTTAGCTCCTAATTAATAGCGCATTTATTTCTCTGCCATACCTTGATGTGCCAATTATGAGCTTAAACACCCTTCTCCATCTCAGTACTCGCCACAGAAATTAAACACACYGAGCTGAACCTGTCCGTGGTGGAACTTCATCAAAGGCAAGGAATTTACTTCCACGAAACCTTTGATCCGCTGCACAGTGTTAATGCGCTCTGAGGGGGTTTTATGGATTATTTTTCCTTCTGTGATCGGTGTTGTTTCAACGGGTGTTGTACACCCCCAAGAAACACAGACCTGCATTAGGAGGACTTTAATTGTAACCTCTTGTTTCCTCTGCGTGGATTGTTTCCAGTTCATCTCCCTTTCAGGTTTATTTGGGCAATAAATTTACAATTAACTCAGGCCCATCAACTACTACAAAAACTGAAATTGTGCCTGACACGCTWTTTTTTTTGTTCCAGAACTGATTAATTAAGAGGTTTAGGCAGTCATTTTTCATCCAGMATTTGAGGAAGAATTTTGACAGACCTACATTCAATTAAAGTGTCTTCCATCTCATTTCACCTTTCCCCATTTAGCCCTTGGTCTCTGCAGAATAACCCTGTTATGTAGTGCCTGTGAAGAATTTATAAATATTCCAGCCTATTTTTTTTTTCTTCAATCTGGATAGGGGAGCTTTACCCTTACAGCCATTTTCTTTTGGGTTTTTAGTTCTGGAGAAATTCCTCTGCATTGTTGTCCTATCTGTAGATTTATATATGCAATAATATTATAAATGCAGAGCTTTAAAGTAGAAGATTTGGCAAAATAGAGAACTTACATAGTTTTTATACAGAATAGTGTATAATTATATATTATTACGTTTGCTAATATATTATTCTTACATTAAAATATTATATTATTTTTTAAGAGTTTGGAGATTCTTCAGGCAAAGAAATCCAATCCCATTGTTACCTTGCTATTGGACTGTGATAAACCATAACATAAATTGGTTAAATGAGCTACAAAAGAGCTAAAAAAGAGTGGATATATCCAGAGGAACTARACGTGGTGCTCTCACTCTGGTTTCTCAGCACTGCCCACACCTCGTGGATCACTGGAAGCCTTGCCCAAGCCGGTGTCCATGTGTGGAATGTTGTGGATGGCTGGTCCTGCCCCTCCTGCTTGGCTCAGGAGTATTTCTTTGGGAAGAACCAGGATTTCATCACATTACAAGCCCAGCTTTAATGGCTGGTCTGTGTCCCTGCTCCTCTTCTCCCTCCACACTTCATCAAATGCTCTGTGAGTCAGGGAGCACAAAGGGGAAAAACCAAACTCACACCCACCCACGCAGGAAAAGGATGGAGCAGATCACGACAGAGATCACGACTGTTCTCAAYAGAGCCTTCACTTCAGAAACTGCGACTCTTTTGTTCCCCAGCATTTCTGTTTCTAGAAAATTTTCAGCAGTTTCACCGAGCTTTTCAAGGAAAGTAATAACAGAGTAGAACCAGAGAAAGTGCAGACAGGAAGGAAAATAAATATATGCAGTCTTCAGCCAGGGAACAGAAAAGATGTAGACAAGAGCATCAAAACCTTTAAAAAGGCACCATTTATTTCACAGTACCTGATAAACCTAAGCTGTGCTATCAGGAGAGAATTCAGCTGGACACCGGTTGACAAGAATTCAGCTAAATCCCAAGTGAAAGATAAGACCAAATTATTTTTGGCATGCAATTTTAAATGTTAGCACTGGATGATAAAACATGGTGTAATGACTCTAATAACTGTTTCTGTTAGGAYTGAGGAAAGCTTGACCGCAGGAGGAGGTGCCGAGGGAGGTGTGTGACTTCAACATAACCACACCACTACAAAGTAAATACTGGCACAGCAGGTCTTTGCTTTTGCTATTCTAAAAGAATATTTGGAAAAGCAGATGTCCGGTTCTGCTCTAATTAAGAGGGAAATATTTTCTCCTGAAAAAACCCCATCTTCCTAACTCACAAAGTCCTGGATTTCTTTAATAAGCTTTTCTCYTCTTGATGCTGTCCTCCAGCCCATCCCTTCGGAGACCTGCACAGAGAGAAGCACTCCGTGAAAGCCTTTCACCACAAATTAACACCCCTCAAATGCCAAATATCCGGGATCAGGCATGCAGTTAATTGCTGACAGTTAATCCACAAAGGAAAACAACTCACCAAAGTTCAGCCTAATCGTGATTATAATCTACTCATGACGGTTCAGTGTTGAGAAACAGCCTCTGGGCTCACCGAGAGAATTATTCAGAGTGGATGGCTTGCAAGTGCCACAGTYACAGATTGCAGCCATAGATTTTTCCTGGCAGGCCACTGAAAGAAATGCGATTGCATTTCCCTGCAAATGCAAATGGCCATGCAAATCCAAATGCAAATGCAATTGCAGAAATGAGATCAGAATCATCCATCGCTGTCATTAAAGTGCAATTGATCTTTGGCTTAAAAATAAAGTGCTTGTCTGCAGACCAACATCAGGAAATGCACAGGGAGGCTTCAGCCTGTGGCTAAATGTTCATCTACGATGGAAAATATTGCCCCGGTGGTCAGAAACTGAGCCCAGAACAGCAGCTYCTCACTGGCCTATTAATCACAGAGAAATAGGATCAATGGTTTTCATTTCCCAGGTTTTCCCAGAAGGTTTCCACGTGTCCAAAAGGATGTACTATGTTACCTTCTTTTTCCTCTCAAACTTTGAGCAGCCATCCTGATATTAAATTCCATCCTATAAAACTACTTATCAGTATTACACCAAAGATGAGTTCATATCTTTTTAGGAAACCCAACTACACCTCCGACAAAAACAGACTTATTTTCCAAAAAAAAAAAAGGAAAAAATTAAAAAAATAGACTCTTTGTGTTTTTAATCTCAGAAAAAGAAATCCTTCTGRACCAAAACTCACTGAAGCTTGGAGTAGTTGCAGAATATGTGAACAACCTACAGGAAAAATATTCAAGGAGTTTTGAGGAAAACACAAAATAGGTGTGGAAGCAGCACTGTTTCTCCAGCAGCTCCCATTATTTTTTCAGGAGGTGGATGGGGTTAATGCAGCGTGGAAGGAGCTGTTTGAAAATCAGAGTAATGCCCAGCCTTCCCCACCAAGGCTTAAATGGTTCCTTTCCTTATTCCCTGAGGAAAAGGAGGCCGATGCCTCTTGTCTGATGGGAGCTACTTTCCCTCTGATTATTCACAAATATGACCYGGGATCAAAAGCCAGCCCAATTTAAAAACAAACTCAAAACCCCCRAAACCACACTTACCTTCACACTTACCTAACTCCAAGGCCTCAAAATACATTCATGTGAAACATTTTTCAGTTTCTCCTTTGGTTTTTTCTGTTGTACCTTTGAACAAAACCCAAGTTCCCATCCAACATATATTTTTCCCAAATTATTTTCACTTCCACCATCTACTTCATCAAGCACCTGTGGCAGTGTTAGTCCATTTTTTCTTGGCTATTCCTTCTAAAACATTGAACACAAACACGCAAAATAATCTTAACAAGTAATTAAAACAAACYCATTTAAATATTTATTTTTCTTTAATTTTTCTTTCTATACCTGCCTGGGACTGTTCAGCAAAACAARCTTGGGTGAGGGGAATCTGGTGTTGAGCTGTTATAAAGAAATTACGATTTCGTGAAAAAGGCAGAATGTTTTTTAAGCATGTGTGGTGAGAGAATTTCCAGACCTTTGAGCTCAGGGTCTGGCAAATTTCTAGCTGGAAAGGTGGGATTTTTTAAAAAAAACCTTTTAAAATAGATTTATTCATGGAGCCACTCAGGGCTTTTTGTGTCCTGCTTACTCAGAGCCAGTATTTATTTGCTCGTGTGGAATTGTCCTGCCGGCTGGAATGGGCTGATTTCTCAGAACAGGGCACGGGGATTAGACCCTCAGTGTTTCCCACCACACTCACACAAAATTATATCACTTAGAATGCAAAATAATCTAGATTAATCTGGATTTTTAAAGGTTTTTAGAGCTGCCTTCCCAGGCAATTTAGCTTTCCAGGACAGCTTTTTTCTTCTTCCCAGAATTAATTAAAATTGTTCAAACTCAGGCTGGGCAAATCCATTCCTAGAAATAGAGTTTAAAGATCAGCCCTGAGAAGAAAAAATGTGCTGTAAACTGTATTTTTCAGCCAATTGTCCATATGAGTATCAGGAGATAAAAGGAAATAGAGATTTCTTTGGCTTCAGCGTGGTCTGTTGTATAAAATCTCTCCCAAGCCTTTCCAAAACATGAAATATATGGAACATATTCCTGGGTAGGGGAACTATTCATGTAAATAGTCTATTTTCTTAATATTTTTAATATTGTACACCACGGCTTTATAGATATATATATAAAATTATATAGATATATAATTTTATATATTTATAATTATATATAATATAATTATATTTTATATATTTATATATAATATAAATAATATATAATTATATATAATTATTATGTAATTATATATGATTATATATTATATATTATATATTTATATATAATATATAATATATAATATATAAAATATAATATATATTTTACATATATAACCCATAGTATATATATTAAAATATATTTATATTTATATTTATATTTATATTTATATTCCAATTTCACACTATAATAAATATAATATTGGACATATCATAAGCTAAATAATTTATAACAAGCATCTATTTTAAAATATGATACATTATGCATACATTTACATATAAGCATTACATGAAATTCTGGTTATATGAGAAATAACTGCCACACAAACATTCCTCAGTGTCTCTGGCACCTTTTAATGTAATAGACTCTTTATTTAGGGAGTCTACATTAAATACATGAAGTATTTTAAGACAGCAAATGAAAGAGAAGCCCCTGTTAAAAACTCCATTAAACCTAAGACAAAAGTGCCTATGGGGCTGTGCTCAAGGAAGAATTTTAATTTCAAGAACAAATGTGCCACTCCTGCTCTGAAAATTTTCCCCAGAATGTTCACATTTATAGCTCCATGTTCAGTTTTTTCACAGCCTTGCCTCGTTGGAGATGATCAGTAAATGAAGCAGAAAACTAAGAGAAGAAAAAGATTATGTTTCTGTGATGAAGGSACTTGGTAGAGACTCATGGGGCTGAAAAACATTAATTTTCTACTTTATTTTTGCCTGTTTAGTATTGAACTTTTTCCTCTTCTCTTTTTCCCCAGAGCATCTGATTCACTCACCCCGTCTTCAGTTTGAATGGAGTTGCATGTCATGACTGTTTGAAGTTTTTAATTAATTTTCCATTCTACTTAACAAAGCAATTTAAATACCTAGAAACTTGAATTAATAAAGTTTTGTCTCTATTAGTTACTCCCCTACCCATCACCTCTCGTTCACCTGGCTGACTCATTGTTTTACTGCTGTTGATATTTGCTTTACGTAGAACCTGATTCATAATTTTTGCCATTTTTCRTTATCAAATATAAATCTGATAATTGTCTCTAATGTTTTTCAGACTGTCTGCTAAAAATATTTAATTTAAATATTTAATTGAGTCACATTTCTGTCATTTTACCCATTTAGGCTGGGGTTGACTGACTGTGTTTTGAATATGGACAAGTTTTGTCGTTTTACCCATTTAGGCTGGGGTCGACTGACTGTATTTTGAATATGGACAAGTTTTGTCTTTGAAGGAAGTAGAAGACTCTTGCCATTAAAAAGTACAATTAAAATGTGGGCTGGAAGATACAAGCAGAGCAGAAATGAGCTGAAGTTCTCTCTGATTTCATTGCTCTGTCTGGTTGGTGTTATCCTTACAGGATAAATAATGAACCTGTCCAAAACTGAGTCATAACGAGGCTTAGTGGGCACAATCCACATGTGATTAAAGAGTGACACGAAGCTCTCAGCCTTATGCCATGACTCATAATTATCTGTAATCTGGTTAAAACAATTCGTTACTCAGAGCTCAAGGGTGAAACTCAGACTTTTTCTGTTGCTTCACGCCGTGATTAATTTCTTCCTATATGCAATAAAATGGGAAATAACCCAGAGTGTTTATTTTACAATGGAGGCATTAAGGCTGTCAGTCATTGACTATTTTTATGTCAGAACTTGAAATCTAGTTCATTCTTATGTTTGTTGCCTAATGAGAAAATTGATCAAGGTGATAAAAGGTGATAAAAATGATAAAAAGCAGGTGTTTTCAAGCTGTACTTCACTAGAAACAAATGTTGTCTCTTAAAATTTTATATTGAATCTCCCAGAAACACAGATAAATCATGCATCTTGCTTCTCAGTGCTTCGAAACGTTTACATCAAACAAAAAGTTAAAGACAAAGAAAGAAAGGAATTAATTATAAAATGCTCACCTTGAATTGATACAGCTTTTATACACAGTCTGTTCCAGGTAGGCATTTTTGAGGCTGGTACTCTCAGAAGTGGTACTGGAAAATATTGCAGGAGGAAGGAGAGGATCTGCCCAAGTGTCTGCTGTGGGGGAATCYGACAACCTTCTGAATTTACACCAAATTACAATCAAAACCAAGGAAGGAACTTCTGCACAGAACACAGATAACAACATCACTTTATTTAACATAGTTGCCATTAATATTATTTCGACGACTAATGCTAATCAGCTTCAAATTTGCATGAGAATACCAGCAGTCTTTCTACACTGAATGCTGTTCCAAATTTTGTTATTGAATTTGGCATCAATGGAACTTGAAAGACACACAGAGTCTTATGAATCTTCTCTCAAGGTTTATTTGTCTGTAAATTCAAAGGGTCCTCAYGTAGACGAGATTAAAGTGCTTGGGAAGAAGGGAACTGAAAAAACACCTTGCTTTGTCTGCTTTCAGATACRTCTGAAGAGTGAGCTGAGTTGTGCAAACAGGACTTCAGCAGAGCAGGATAAGAAGAGGCAGCAGGCATTTTTATAATGCCAAGATCACAGAATCACAGCATCATGGAATGGTTTGGGTTGGAAGAGACCTTAAAAATCATCTCTTTCATGGAATTGTTTGGGTTGGAAGGACCTTAAAGCCCAGCCCACCCCATTCCTGCCATGGGCAGCGACACCTTCCACTATCCCAGGTTGCTCCAAGGCCCATCCAGCCTGGCCCTGGACACTTCCAGGGAATGAGTTGTCTTTATATTCTGGCTTCTTTCTGCCACTCTGGTTGTACAAAATAACCACAGACTTAACTGAGCGACTAAGAAAATTAATGAGATGCTCTCCTGCCTGTTCAGGTCAGCAGCGCCRGGTGGGTCCAGGCAGCAGCACATCCCAAAATCTGAGAGGTGACRCCCCCACAAAGAGTTTTATCATCTTCCTCACGGCCTAGAGATGTCTGATCTGCATCCCACTGGAATGCAAACAGGGTTGTGTTGTTTGAAAAAGCAAAGCTGGATTCCTGTGGAAATCAAGGAAGGGCTGAATCTGCTCCTCTGTCTCCCAAGCACAGGCACCACATTTTTGGGGGTACAAAGGGAACAGTGCATTAAAACTTCTCCTTTTTGTTGTTGAAAAGACGTTTCAACACTTTATTTGAAACTTCTTTGCAGAACCTACTTTTATTTCCTGGTCCTGGATGCTTTGGAAAACCTGCTAATTCATGGAAACACTCAGGAGTGCGAGCTCCATTATAAATCCTTGTCGTAATAAAGATCAAATTGACAGCCTTTTCTGTCTCGTTGCTCTGTTTGAAACTGCAAAGGGTTCTTGAGCTGCTGCTGCTCATGATTAAATTTGCTTTCTGTCATGCAATTACGTTTTTAAAATTCTGTTCAGTAAAATATTTCTAACTCCATTACAGTAAATTGAACCCGGTGTCACACGGACACATGAGTCACATTAACAACTGCTGCTGCTGCTGCTGCTGCCTGTTGATGAGCTTCCAGCAGCAAGCGGGGATGTGGCTGGAGCTTTTTTCCCTCTCCTTCAGACTTACATCCATCCCCCATTGTGAAAATAAAGCTGCCATAAGACAGAAGAAATAAAGCTATTGCAGGGGATCTGCTGAGCCTCGGCTCGTTCCTGTTGTCAGACCACAGGTTTGCTCTTTAGCCATCATCGATGTGTTGGGCATCTGTCACAAAGGACCCATCGGCTCTTTAAAGATCTTTTAGGCTGCTCTTTTTTTCTTACAAGCTGCTCCTACCAGAAACACATTGCTAACCATGAGGAGAAGGTGAAAAACGAAGGGAAATGCCCCAACCATACCCAACAAACCACCTGACAAAATCTGCTGGTGGGTGCTAAAATCAAGAATATCAAAACAGAACCCCAGCACCTGCTCTGTGGGGTTAAGTGACAAGGATCACACTCAATCCCCTCCCTCATTTGCTTCATCTGACATTTTTCTTTGGAGAAGCCAGATGCTCAATTAGAAAAATAAGATCCTTTATTAATAATCAAGAAAATGTCTGCCTACTGGTTTGGATTAATATTCATTCTTCCTTCATCTGGTTGAGCCCTTTAAGCTGTTAATGTGCTGAACTTAACCAGCTTCTAATTTTTCCTCATTTACAATAATTTGGCTTATCAGGGTCAATAGAAAGATATTAAATATAACATATGGATAAAACATATCAGTCTAGCAGGGGAAAAAAAAATCAGGCTATTTATGAACCCAAGTAGTTCTTTGAAAAAACTCACCAGGAAGTAATTCAGCACCAAGGTTTGCAGAAGTTCAGGCAAAGAAATTTTTGCTCTTTGGTTGCTGGGGAGTATTAGATTGCAACATACTCCTGAGAAAACCTGCAGTGTCCATGAGAGGCAAAGAAAGCCTTGGATTTCAATATCTTCCCTTGCATCCCTTTTATTTGTGTCTATTTTCTGACCACGGTCTTATCCTGCAAAGATCATTACAAAAGTTATCAGCTTCTTATTCATCCCTTTCTGCATTTAGTGGGTCTCTTTCGGAAGATCCAACCTGGAATTTCTGTATTTGCAGATTTTCACCCAACATGAAAGTTTAAAATTTAGGCTAATGTTTAAAAATAAAATTTCTGTCCTTTTCAGTCATCAGAAAGGAAGTCAATTAAAAAAAAAGTAATAATTACTCCAAATCATATAAATTTACACTGGCAAATGGATGTTTTTCCATAGTCTGACTCTTCAGATACTCTATTCCTTTATCATAACCAAAAGAAAGGTAGGCCTTTAATGCCTTCAAAGAAATAAATCTTAGCACGCAAAAGTTAAAATGGGATAAAGCAACAGAGCTGAATTAAAAAGGAAGAAAAAAATCCTTTTCCTTTCAAACCAAACCCAACCGGAAACACAATTTTTTTCTGCTCTTTACGTTGCTTTACGTTGGTAGCACAGAGAGGAGAATTTGTCCTGCTTATTTTGTGAATTTATGCCCCGTGGTCACACGAACGAAACAAGAAATTGTTTCTGGAGCCTGATTCCCCTCAGGGGTCAGGATGTGACCTGCCAGCTGTTCCTGCCCGCTGCCCGTGCATTACTTCTCTCTTAATGACCTTTCAGAAGTGCAGAACATCTAAAGTTTCTTTATCCAATTATTACTTGTAATATTCAAGTCGTTTCTGTGTGAAGAGTATTAAATCCTTCGAGCATCTGCCCTTTTGTGTTAAATGAATTTAATCAACCCTACTTCGACTAAAATGGATTTTTTGATTAGAGGCAAGATTGCTGAAAGCAGTTATTTATTTATTTTTATAGTCACAAATTATTTGCTCTGCAATCCTAACATTTATTTTTTATGGGCCTGAATAATAAAAGATTGTAGACAGGGTGTTTGAGGGGAGAGAGACAGTTCATGTCTGCACATCAAGTTATGGTCTGTGATGTTAGAGACTGATCAAGTATAAATATTAAATAAATGGGAAACTTCTGAATAAAAAACCTGAAGTGAATAAGAGTTTTAGATACAACATCAATGAAGTAACTCCAGGTGGAATTCCATCTTTTTTTCCTTTTTCAGTGGACTGATGTATGACACGACCGGTAACTAAATCAGAAAAAGTGAGCAAATTATTGTTCTTGTCACAACCTAACTCTGATTGTGATGTACCTAAAAGGAAAGAGATTATAAACACAGATATTTGAAATTAAATAGTCAAATGAAGGCAGCCGGGTTTTAAAAGCACAGATTTCCACAGAATTTCCCACAAAAACTTCATGACAAAACTGAAAACTCTCTAAGCATTTCCTTGTTACCAGCACATAAATTTCAGAGGACATAGTTTTTCTTTTTTGTGATACGAAAAATGCTGCAAATTTTTACCAGACCAGTGGTCAGACAGGTCAGAAGGGAAAGCAGAGCTAAAAATAAATTCGTACAAACCCACGAACACTTGGCCACTTCCAGAAAAAAAAAAGAAAARTATTAAAATTCTTTAGTGATTCAAAATTAGCTTTCCATAGACAATTTCCTCAGTTATATAATTCATGACTGAACTCTCTTGAAAACTTTTCACTTCAAAAAAATCTGAAWAGTCTGTCTTCTGAACAATGCTTTTGAACTGCCAATATGGCAAACAATCCCAGTGCGTTTTCTGTGGGGGAAAGGGAATCATGGGCTTTGTTCTCCTACTGAACCAGCAGAAGTTTTGCCCTGGACTTCAATGGAAGGAAGAYGAGATTTCGTGCTTTAAAGAGGGAAGGGTATCAAAGTGGACACCACACAATGCACAGATGCACTAGGAAAGGATTTTGTGTTGTAAAGCACAAAATCTAGGCCAGWGTTGGGGAGTGATTTCCAATTCCGTTTCATATCTCAACATCTCCCACTCTCTGCTCCTGCATAATGAGTTGATGAAGCTGAAGTTGCCTCCATCACTCTGTGAGCTGACATTCCTCCTAAGATGTATTATGTATACAAATTATGATAGTTAAGGAAACTTTTGTTCTGAGGAAATCTCAACGAAAGGAAGTCCTTCTCAAATGAGAGAATTAGCGATGCTATTTGATGTAGGAGAAAACACAACTCGGCTTTGGTGGAACCATTGCCACGTCTTTAATGCCTAAGGCCTTTTATACACTGGGGTTTGGAAAAATTTGGCTTTTAAAACTTGTGAAGTTGTTAAACTTCACTTTTGAAGGCTCCTCAACAAGTTAACAGGGCTTTTTTTGAGCAAAGTAATGGATGAATCTGACTCTGTGTCAAGATATCAATTGGCAGAGGCTTTGCTGGGTGAAAGAGTCTGAAATCCGTCAGGAAAAAGAAGAATTTCTGTGGGATTTAATGGATAAGCCACTCACCACCTGAAACCTGAGCAGCAAAGGTTTTTGGATGGGGGTCTCACTTTTTCCTTACTACCACAAACCCTGATAAAGTTCTGTGCATCCCTCAGACATCAGAGTTTTACTCTGCATCGTGGGTCTGAATTTGAATCTCTTAATCCAAACCCGTCCCAGAGGATTGTGTGGAACCAAAGAACTGGAAAATGGGGACAGAAGAGGAATAGTTTTTCTTTTTGGGCTTTGAGTACACAAAACCCACAAATGTGGGGTGCTTTGGCAAGGGTAAACCAAACAATTTAATAACGAACTATGTTTATTGACTTAGTTTGTTCAGCAGTTTCTAAAGGGCTCATCCTAAAACTTCTCATTGAGTTCTCAGCACTCCTAGAACCACTTTTTCACTTAAGCTGATAAAACTGTCACATTTGGAGTGTTTTATTCAGCTCCATTTTCACAGGGGAAGTCAAACACTCAATCCCAACTGCCCTTGGAGCATGGAATTTACACGCCCTGTTGCTTTGTGATGGCTGTGTTGTCAAAATAAATGACTCCAGCGTTGTGAGTGTATTTCAACACCAGAATAAATTCATTGTGTGTGGTTAATGTCGCAGCAATCCAAAATCCGCACAGGAAATACAGCAGAGAGGACAGGTAGTTTTCCCTGCTTGGGTGGGACGTGGAATCATAGATCCATGGAATGGTTTGGGGCGGAAGGGATGTTAAAGCTCATCCCATTCCATCCCTTGCCATGGGCAGGGACACCTTCCACTATCCCAGGTGGCTCCAAGCCCCGTCCAACCTGGCCTTGGACACTTCCAGGGATCCAGGGGCAGCCACAGCTTCTCTGGACACCCTGAGGTGTTAGTGGTCAGGAAAAACACTTTACCATTTATTTGTTCCTGCTTAGCAGCTGCAGATACCTGAACTCAGAACAGACGCAGGTTTTATTTTCTCTTTAAATGTATTGAAAGTAAAAAACCCAGACTCAYGTATAGAAGGATCAGTAGGTGACTGACATCTGTCATAAGAGCTTCCTCAACCCAAGAAGAATTCAGTTGATCCCAATCTCCATCTTCTGGTCTTGCAAGAGTTACTGCAGCACGTGGGAAGAACAAGGAAATCAGAACTTCACAAGGCCAYGACTCGCTTTAGGTATGTCTTGCAAATATACCTCAGATCTTCTTTTGACTTTTAAGAAGCTCTGTGAACAGTCTTTTCTCTAAAGCCATCAGTTATTAAAAGGTCAAGAAAATGCAGCAGTCCTAGAGAAAGAGATCAATTAGGAATGCGTGCTGGTGAGCTGATTAAGTTTTAAAAGCTCTTCATGCTAAAATAATATCTTTGAGATAATGTATGCCATAGCACCCACCAACCTGCTTTAATTCTGTAGTGCTTCTGTGAACTTTTAAAAAGGTTCTTCAAGAAAAGAAAACAGTTAAACCCTTTGAATTGCAATAAATTAAAACTCTAATGAAGAAATTAAACTGGAAGAAACACAGTTCCTTTTGCCAGCTTTCATCAGTATGTTCCATGCAGATATTAGGCTAACACCAGGATGTTGCTCTTTGGAATGCTCTAATTTCTTGTCCCGTGCTCTCAGGAGTTCCTGCTATCAACTAAGACCTCAGTTTATCAGGGTGATTAATCATGTGACTAATTTGATTGATCTGTCCCATAATAGACATTCACATTTTTGAGAGACTGGGGATCTATGCTATTAGCCAAAAAATCCACAATAAACACAAACCAAAGAAATAAAAATCCCGCCCAAACCCAAAATGAAGTGTGAGTCTGTRTTTCTCTTCTTGGATAAAGCCACATTCAYAGGCTGGATTTCAAACTTATGGAGAAAAGAATTCCCAGTAGTAACAGCAGGGTTTGTATGCAGACCCTAATCCTTCCCTTTAATTATAGACACTGCGTAGGAAAAGTACCAGGAGATACAAACACAGGACAGCAAAGAACTTGATGCAATAAAATCCAGGTCTAATTTTTCCTCCAGTTGCTACGACTCCGTAATATTTTCTTGTTTCTCTCTAAAACCTTTTTGTGCTTCCCCAGCTTAGAGTAAAGATAGAGGAAATCAATGCAAAAGCAGAGTTTCTGCTGATATTTAATGGGGTAAACAATCTATTCTAAACCCTTCTTAACAGGCAGCTCCTCTGAGATGTACTTGGCAGATGCTTCTCAATCCAGATAAAATATATCCCATTATCTTCTTTTCATGTGGTAGTCACTTGGCTCCTCGAAGATTCCTATCTCTTCTCATTTGGAATTTCTTTATTCTACAGGGAAGTGGCTTTTCTCAAAGAAGCAGGTACAGAAGAGGAGCTCTAACAAAAGGCTTAGAGAATGACTCAAAGGGAATTAATACCTTCCAGACCTGAGGGAAGTTTTGTGTCAGCTTCTCCAAGCCAGAAACCGAGGATCTCATGCACAGATTTATTAAAATTCCACATTATTTTTAATTATTCTATTTCTTTGTTAGGACCAAAGCGTTTCTGCATGTCAGTGAGATGGGGCATCTGAGTCAACTGRGTAAGAAATGTTATGAGATGGCTGAATTAAAGACATTTCAAAGAAGAAAATAAATTGCAAGTTGAGCAACCGGGATCAGACTGAAATATTAGTGAAAAGTGGAGATGAAGCTTGTTTCTAGTGGCACATTTACTGAAAGAAGTTGTTCTGTGTGCCAGTGTTCTTCCTTGCAGGGTATTTTCTACCCATCTTTAATTCAGAACTCTGAAAATATTGGTGATAAAAATGATAACTGAAGTACTTGTGGCTAAAATAGCAGCTCACTGGCCATTCTCAACACTGAGATTTACCGAATTCCCATCGTCTGCTTCTAAGTTTCCAAATCAACTCCAACTCCAGACAGTCCCTGAGCAATTCCCTAATTCTGTGGCTTTCAGAGGAACCTTTTGTCCAAGGTTAAGCTCATGCTTATGTGACTTTTTGAGAACTGGGATGTTTTCCAGAACCATTTGCTCTGGTATTTAGAGTTAGGCCTCTGCATCGAGTTACGTACCGGTTATAACTGCTGCAAATGTGCAAATGCAGTCTCAGCTGATGCAAAATGGATTATGGATGCCTATCTTGGATATCTAATCCTGAAAGCTTGTCCTTGGGGAGCTCAGACAAGCATAAAGTCATGTTAATAACTTTCTATCATCTTTCAGAGATGAAAACTTGAAGAGCATTCCCAGGCAAAAAAAAAAAAAAAAAGAAAGGACCTGAAGCATTCAAGAAACACTTGAAAACCAAGATTAGARATGACAGGTTATTCTCACAATCGTCTGTCAGCTCTCTGGAGGATATTGTGTCTTCTGCTTTTCATATCCATAAAAGCTACGGGACTGTAAATGGAAGGCTGAGAGCCAGGATTCCATCCTTGGCCTATGTAAACCAGGAGTAACTCCAGTTTACAAACCTCTTAAAAAAATAACAAAAATTTTAAAAAATTTTAAAAAAAATTAAAAAAACCAACAAAAAAACTGCAAAAAACCAACCAAAAAAAACCCCAAACAAACAAACACCAAAAACCCAAACACCAAAAACCCAAACAAACATACATGAAAAAAAAAACCAAACAAAAAAAACCACCAAAAAACCCACAAAACCCAAAAAATGAAAACAAAAACAAACAGAAAAACCCCCCAAAACAAACCAAAAGAAACCAACACAACCCGCCACCCCTGCCCAAAGAAAAAACCAAAAACAAAACCAGAAAACCAAAGGGGGGAATTTTCAATTCAACTCTAGAATAAAACTAAAAGGTTGTTGTYGGGTAGAACTCATATCTAACACAAATATCCCTGCGAACCTTGGTTACTCCTGAGATGCTCCACGTATCAGGAGTTTAACTCCAAATCTCGGTGCATTATTTATTGCCAAAACATCAAACTACATCCCCCACTGTTGGTTCAGATTCCCAACCTCTGCRTCAGAGCAGCTGCGTCTCTTTAGAAGTTCATCAAGCTGTGCAAATTATGAAGATTTTCATATTTTGATATTAAGCCCCTCATTTCAGGAAATGGAGCACAGTTATTTTCTGCGTGCAAAACTTCAGRAGCGATTACCTTTCAGGGGTGGACACTGCTTCAGATTGAGGCTGTCAGAACTGCCTGTGCAGCCTCTTGCTGTAATAGATGCKATATTCACACCCTAATTTCCATAAAAATAGGTTTTACAGAGTAACTGTTCTGGGATTTATTAGATTTTCCTGCAAAGCATTATAATTATCTCATACATCAACCGTAACTAGTGCTTGTTATAAATGCCAGTTGCAATCACTCCCCGATTTTGTTGATGCTCTAAGAATATTGGAGTTATACTTCAGTTCATTGGGAGAAAAAATTAGTTCATGTGATTACAAACTCTGCCTTTACTTCACTGTGTTTAAATTAATGATAAACTTCAAACTCTCTGTCAGTTTAAGTTTCATTGATGCAAAAAGCATCACACATATTCAATGTATTAATTAAAAAGCTCAGGGCTTCTTTACACCCATTGTTTCAGAAGAGTTTGGGCAGTACAATGTTGAGTTTGGGAAAAAACAGAAAGCAAAAATATTCAGATCTTCCCACCTCTATTTAGACTGGTAAGAAAATGTGCATACTAATTATTCTAAGCAAGAGTTTGGACTAAATATCCTCCTTGGGTCTCTCTGAATCTGAATTATCCTATGATCTGTTTAATGGTCAGTTTCTGAAGGATTAGACAAAATTCCAGCTCCAAGAGCCCAGTGCAGTAAATATCCCTGTGCTTAAAGAAAAGGTGATGCAGTTGCACAGCCCAGGAGTCCCCAGCTGAACACTTAAAACCCAAACAGGAGAAACAGCTACTCTGTAAAAATGGATGGATTTCTTCCTTCTACAAATACCCTGAAATTTCAAATTATTTTCCTGTTTGGCAGAGAACTCAGAGATCTCAGCTTTGTTTCTGTCTTTGAAGATTATTTCTATGAGTTTCTCTTACCTGGTGCTGCTGGCTGGGTTTTCACAAGTGGGAGCACCACTCCAAGACTGAAATTTTGGGCTTGACATTTAATCTGTTCCACTAAAGGCAATGTTTACAGAAAAGTTACTCTGGCTCAGTTTTTTTTTTTAAATTATGTATTTCTATTTTGGTCAAAATAGAAACATTTCATAAAATGGTTTGGGTTGGAAGGGATCTTAAAGATTATTTATTTCCATCCTACTTGCCATTTGGGGTTGGGACATTTGCAAACATTCTCTCTCTGATGAAAAAGTGCTTAAAAGTATTAGAAAAAGAAGAAGAAAAAGAACAATTCAAGTACCTGGACCAAATCCAACTTCTTCTTTAGCTCACTTTTAGAACTCTGCTCTGAGTATTTGGCCTCTTACTGAGATCTTTGCACTGCTGGTCARTGCTGCCCAGCTGCAGAGAGATATTGAGCAGGTAGAGAGAAACAGAAGGAAAAATCTCTTCACTGGGGCAGTGATCAAACATTGAAATGGGCTGCCCGAAGAAAATCTTGATGTCCCTGATGTGGGACAAAAGTTTGCCCTGCTCGAAGCATAAAATTGAACTTCCAGACTTCCAGAAGTCCATTTCTGCTTTTTTTCCCCTTTTTCCTCTCATTTGTTTAACCTTGATTATGTATTATTCTATTTGAAATACCTCTAGGTTAATAAAGAATGAAAAGAAGTTTCAAATTTAGCCAAATAACCATTGTTGCTATTCATCCTAGTGGGGCTGGGTGACACCAAATCTTTGGGTGACCGGGTGTTCATCATTTGCATTTCTTAGGTTCCCTCCCCAGATACTCACAACCGAGATATTCTTATCTCATGAGATAAATATGGTTTTTTCCAGGAGGAAACAGGGATGGTAATCTCAGATAGAAACACTGTCAGAAGCTGAGATTCACAACATTTGCACTTCCATTAAGCACAGAGCAGAAGCAAAACAAAGTGGAGAGGAGAAGGGGCCGTAACCTGGTTTGCGCTTCCGCAAAGCAATTTATAAATACTACATTTCTCGGAGAAAAGAGCGGAGAGTTTTCRAAAGTCTCAGAGGTAATTAGCCAGACAGGTTTTGGCACTTGATTGATTGCTTTTTGAAAAACATTAAAGCCCCCAGAGCTGCAACAAAGTTAAAAGCTCAGGTCTAGACATGAGGTCATCATTCTTCATTATCACTTTATGTGGAGAAATAAAAAAGCGATGCGCTTGTGATTGAAACCGAAGCACTTATTGATATAACTCTGCACCATAAACCTCCCTTTCCCCTCTCTCTGCCGGGTAACAAATTATCCTATTTACCAGACAGCTCTTCCAGGTGCTTCCTAACAGGTTCCTCACTCCAGCCTGAAGCCCAGCAAATTGAGCAAGCACAGAATGTGAGTTTAATACACCCTTGTTTGCCGAAGCAGAGCTGATGCATTGTGATAAATTGTGCACTTGCACGGTGTCCAAACAGTCATGGGTTATGAGGGGGAGAGATGGGAGCCTGGCATATGATTATTTATGTTCCCCAGCACTGAGATCTCACAAAAAGCACAATTTCTGCAAGGAAACCTCCCAAGGCCACCAAACCCTTGGAGAAAGGGCCAGCAGTGATTCATGAGGTGACCTCCAACCCAGCACTGCACCCAYGGCCCTGATGGGTATTAGTGGCTCCAGCCATATGAAAAGCTTCTGCTGCATCTCAGATGGATGAAAAATACACCCACCGGTCATTTTTCACTAATGTATTGCACAGATCTCCCAGGACTGCAAAAATGAGTGTAAATACTCCTGGTGACCAGGAGTTTAGGCTTGGAGCAGCCTGGGATAGTGGAAGGTGTCCCTGCCCAYGGCAGGGGGTGGAATGAGATGATCTTTAAGGTCCCTTCCACCCCAAACCATTCTGGGATTCTGTGACCACTTGGTGACTATCACAAAACTAGTTCCCAGTTGAATTTGAGCCACAAATTCACCTTGAATTAAATTTTCTTAGTTATCTCTGCAAGCAGCTGGATCCCCCATTAAAACCTTTTCCCCCCTTTTTTTTCTAATCCTTTCTAGCACTCTTCAGTAGGGGCCTGTTAAAGACTTTCCTAATTTAAACCATCAGGTACAGTATTCATAATTATTCAGTTTGTTCCTGTATGAAGACCACGGGACAATGWTTTGCTGTGTATAATGCAACAGGTTCAGAAAAGTCCTCACATGCAGGAAGCTTAAAAAGGTTAAAACTTCCCCCCACAAACCTAAACTGTAACTGTCATTCTAGTAAAAAYAGCATCTGCTTTGGTAACTATTCTCTAAAGAAGAAATATGTGTTTTTCTAGTGTTTGCAGAAAGGAATGACAACAGGGGACTCTCTTATTAGTGGCAGTGATTTTTGTTAAGTTTTTCTGGCAATAAGCTCGCTCCTTTCTTTAAAAACAAAAAAAAAGTGTGTCCTCAATGCTGAGGATATCGCCAAAAACTATCAAAAATTAAATCCTTCCAGTGAAAAACTCTCTCATATCAGATATTGCAATTAAAACCATCCTGCAGGCACTGTCCCTTCTTTGACTGCACCTGTTTGTTCACCTTGGATGGAGGTATCTGCCCTTTGCTTTGAAAAGTGTGAAAACTTGTGTTAAATCATCACATCTTGGGCAATTACAGATTATTTGAAACCTGCTGTTTTCACCAAGGCTTCAAAGAGAAYATTGCTTCCCCACCTGCATCTCAAGACAGAGGACAGAAGATGGAGTTTGCTCCATCTCCAGGCCATTGAACGTTCACACCAACTTATCAGCCCCACCCTCCTGTAGATTTTTGTTTGGTGCAGGGTGACTGAGAGAGCAAAGAAAGTGATTTTTAAACACAGATAGTACTTTCTGCTCAAAAAATTGTTTTCCAATGAGCTTTAAAGTCCCCAGACTTATTATTCCAAAATTGTTTAATCATTTTAACTGGGATAGTCTTTATCTTTGGCAAGCAGTCAGAAGATGGAAAGACTTTCTGTCTTCAGATGCAATATCACCAGATGTGTCTGGTATTCACCATTGTTTTCCTTCTTAACTCAAGGATAATACAAGAGAATACATTTTGAAGTTTATATTGGGAATACTGCAGTGGAACCTACATTTCTGGGTGTCTTGTGCGACTCCAAGAGGTCAGCTCTGGAACTGATAAGAGGTTTGTGAAGCCAGGAGATCACTGCTGTGCTAGTCACAGCAGCTCTTTGTGGCACTGTAAGGGAGCTGCTGGAGGAGTCARTCTTTCCTCTGCAGCTCAGAGATCCCAGTGAAAGTATTTAGGGACTGAGATTCAATAAAAACTCCTCAGAAATATCTCGGGAAAGCTGATCTTGCCTTGGACCAAGAGGACAAATCACTCACTTCTTGTGCATCCTTTGGGCCCTGCATTTTATCATCCAAATTAGCAAAAGGATTAAAGTGTAACTTTTGGTTAGATTTAGCTGAAGGTTATTCTTCCCCAGCTGTCCTGATTTGTGCACAAAGTTTAATTTGAAAGGTAGTAAACCCCAAACTGTCTTTTGAACACACGACATGGAAAGCTACATGGAAAATCCTTGCACTGCATCCACTGTATAAAATATAAATGAAAGATACAACCTGAACTCGATGGCTTCTCTTCCACAAAAGAGGATCATTCCTTCAAGGACTTAGGAAGGTGTTTCCACCCACTCTAGGTTTGGAAAACTGGAACATCTCAGACTGTCAGAGTTCATCCCTCGGAGTGACGTGACATTGACATGACATTTGTTTGTCAATACTGATATTAAAACAATAGCTCTGTGAAATATCGGAGGGCTGCTGCTCCCTAATTGTTTTGTCTCAGACTATCTTAGTGCCAAGCCCACGTGGTTTTACTGCTGCTTTCTCACATAGCCACAAAAGTTATGGATATGCCGATGAGAGTCAGCAACAGGCTGATGATAAACAGCCTGATATACCCCCCMCCAACACAAAATTCATCCTTCTCACTTTTAAAACATTCCAGCTCCTAAATCAAATCCTGCTGCTGAACAAAACCCCACGCCACAGCACTGGGTCTCTGCAATATGGTACGGAGAAACTGTTTCAGTTGTATTTCCTTGCTCTGGGAAATCTACAGTAACGGGTTTGTACATGATCAGACTATCACAAAATGCAGCATTTTACCCTTCTAGAGAATCCATTGGTTCTCAATGGGGTCAGTTCTTTCTTCACTGAATTCCCTCCTAAACCTCCCCTTCAAACCAACCACAATAAAAAAAAMCCCCAAAAATAGTACAACAAAAAACCCCCAAACCCACACACATCCAGAGATGATAAACTGAGTAGAAGTTGTTATTAAATATGTATCAGTTAAAATTTTTCCTTCTACAAGAATCTTGGAATACTCACGACTGGCCCAGTTCCTCAGGAAGGCAGATATACAGCAGGTTTGATGGAGAGAGGAAGAAGTCAGCTTTTATTACACGAAAAGGGGAAAAAAAAAAGCACCAAGGACTAAAGGAGAGAAAAATCTATAGTTGTATTTTCTGTGAAAAATTCGAATGACTGCTCCACTTTTAAATGTACTCRCTACACCTCTCAAAAGAAAATTAAGAATAAAAGTTACCTGAACATCTTGGGACTAGAAGTATTTAATTTCACAGCCAAGCCAGACTGATACTAATTCATATAAATCACAGCCCAGCTTAGCAGAGAAGCCATTTCCAGGGATTGCCAAGATATGTCTCTTTCAAACTTTTGAAAACACTATTTCACTCCTCACATAAAAGTGACTGGAGAACCTGACTGAAAGTCCACTGGTTCCTTTGGTCGACTAAACCCCATTAATATATTGGGCCATTTACTTTGGTGAAAGGCACGTTCTGGGCTTTGGACAGGAGGCTGATGGCTCTGTGGCTCTTCATATTTCACTTTATCACCTATTTTGTGCAAGTGGCAACAGCTGAGTGCCTGAGATTTGTTTCTGGATAATACACACCGTGAACAATTTCAGCTGCTCCCTGGATTTTCTTTGCAGCAGCTATCACAATAAACTGCACTTGCAGCTCCCATAATATCACCTTTTCATTTTTTTGGCCACCTTTCCCTCCAATGGCTTGCAGTACATTTAGCTCATCTCGCAGTATTAATAACACTTCTACCTTAATGTTAGCCTGCTTGTCAAATCAGAGAAGAAAAATAACTACATGGGCTTTAGGTTGATTAAAGATAGTAAAACTCCAAGTTACAAAGATGTGAGATCAATACTTTATGTGAAATCTGTGCTCTGTTAAATCCTGCTTCCAGCAAGGCTTTAAAAAGTCCATCTGAAGCCTGGCCCAGTGCAGGCTCTGCCCAGGTAGCTTTTGTCTCTAAATTTTAACACAAATTGGACAAGACATGTCCAATCCCTTGCACGTATTTTAGCATCTGCCTGGAGCCTGCATATGATTTATTACAGGGAAGACAAACCTTTCCCTCATCCTAAAAAGGGTGAGAGTCTCTTGGTGAGAGTCTAAGAGGAAACTCTCCAGAYCTATTCAGAGGCATGTGTAAATTTGTATTTATTAACGGGAGCCTCAAATCTGGGAAAAACAGGCAAGAAACCTCAGCCAGTCGAGTTGTTTCAGGAGGAAAGAGAAAAAGCTGGAGAATGGCAACCCTATGGCCATTTTACATTTTTTTTTTAGTACCTCTTTCTCTTGTAAAAGAATCCTTCGACTTCCATCCCTCCAACTCAAGCACAGCGCTGCTCCTGGGGATTTCTCCATGAGTTACACACGAATGGGGAGAGAGGAGGGAGCCTCAGCAACCAGGGGCAGCTTTTCCAGTTGCCCATCCTCCTTGGTCAGGGCTGCAAAAGAACATTAAAAAATGAGGGATAACCTCACTGAGAGGAGACACAACCCCCCGGTGCACTGCAGCTCTTCCCGGGCTGCAGTTTGGCTTAAACCCAAACCCTGCTTCTCACCCCGATGAGCTCCCTCCGTGCAATTATGCAAACTTTCTTCTCTCCCTCGGTGTAATTATGCAAACTTTCTTCTCTCCCTCGTTATGCAATTTTCCTTGTGAAGAGCTTTCCTCCAGGTGCCACCTGCTGTGGCAGAGCCTGAGGAGGTCACACACCTCGGCAGCTCCGCCAGCCTGTGGCAGGGATTGTTGATGTCAGAAGTTAGAGCTGCCCTCCCAAAGGGCTCTGAGTGTCCCCAGGAGTTCTGGAGATGCAGAAGCACAGGATTGTTCTTCCCAGGTCACAGGGAGAGGCTTTAAAAGGACTTCAGCATCTCCCAGAGATGTTGATGCACAGGATTTTGGATTGATGAGACTGGCACCTCATTATATCAAAATGTGAGGGCTCTGAAGGGGGGAAGAGTCAGGGCTGACTGCACGGGGTGTTCAGAGGGTCACATCCCATTGACTGGGAGAGGGACAGGYAGTGCTTTTAAAATTATAAAGCAATTGGTTGTAAAACTCTTTCAAGACATAGACATTTTCCTGGTGTTGTTATGGCACGTTCCAAGAGAACCAGCACAACTTTCTTGGGATTGTATTCAATGCTATGGAAACGTCCCTACAGTGGAAGGCAAAGGGCTGCCAATATTATTATTATTATTAATTATTATTATTGTTAATATTATTATTGTTGTTGCTGTTGTTTATTTGTTGTTATTATTATTTAGTATTATTTATTCGCATTATTTTTATTATTTTGGTTAATCATGACAGAAATATCCTGAGTTCAAATTGTGACTGAGCTTGGTCATTCTACCCCAGTTCAAGTTATCAGCTCTAAAAGAAGCATAGAACATCAAACACTAAAAAAAGGAGGAAAAAAAATCTTAACTCTTCCGGCAATCTGGTAAAACTGAAATTTGCCCGGGAGAGGGGGGAAAACAACAAAATTTGCATTTAATTGGYAATTGGAAAAAGAATTAAAAAAGAAATCAACAAGTCAAAAAGTTCATTGACATTTGGGGAACAAATCAGAACATTTTTGTGGAAGTAATATGCTTTTTTTGTGGAAAGAAAAACATGATTTCCCATAAAAGCTGTCTTGCCTTGACCCAGGAGGTAACACTGGAGCTCGTAACAGCCTATAAAGTGAGGGAGTTTACAAAACCTTTAACTACAGGACTCATTCAATTTAATGTTCTTATCTCCTTCTCTTATTTCTTTGCTCCCAATAGATGGCTGGGAGAACAGTCAGGATGGTTCCACTGTACAAGCACTAWTTTTTAAAGATGCAGCATTTAATAAAACACCCTCAGTGCTTTGTGTGCCCTGGCTATGGAAAAACAAGGGAAAGAAATCCCAGCTTTGCTCAGTGGTTCTGTCACAGAGGGTCCTGGTTCAGATACACAAAATAATCTGGAGCCGTTCACAAATGAAGGTCCATTTTCAATATTTAACAAACAGACATGGAGATTTTGTTTCTACTTTAATTTTCTAATGTAATTGCATCATAATTAATTTAGTTAGTTTCTAATTTAATTAATTCTCCATTTCACATAATTTTACTATTATGTATTTCACATTTTACTGGGTCTTTCTTGCTTATTCAGTCAAAACATATTCTTCCTTAAAAAAGTGCAAAAGAATACAGTGAATCTCATGGATAAAATACTCAGATAAAAACCAACTGTTCTTCATAAGTGAAAAAAACTATTCTTAAAGTGTAAAATTTGAGCTGAAAACCTGTTGAAATCTGACTTGAAACAGTTGTCAGTTCGAAGCATCTGAAACAATTAATTCAAAGCTTAATTTTATTTAACAATATTAGGGCCTAAAGGAGCTATTATTCCTAATTGTTTTATAATTTAACTATTCCACACTGCTTGTGCTTGCTCCTGTTAGTGCAAAATCTGAAGTGAGATTATAATTGATTGAATTTTAAATGTCAACTGTCTTTATGAAGCAAGCGTCTCCTGCATAAGAACAAATATTAATGAGAAGCTCCTTCCAAAAGGGACAGCTGAGGGGTTATTATTTATTTTGATTTAAAACTGAGTGTCTAAGAGGAGCTTAGTTAGGAAGAGTTTAAGTGGAGGATGTGGATGGAGCTGGTGGGRTGTAACCAAGCCCAGCCCCTGATCCCGACTCAACCTCTCTGAAGAGTCAGCACATGAAGGGAAACAGCACGGAGCTGATTTAATTCCTATCAAACCCAGAGGGAACCCTGGAGGAAAAGACAACAAAACACGGTGCAAAGACCACCACAGCCCAATGGAGACATAATCAAGGCTGCCTGCAGCTGCCCAGGCGRTGGTGCCAGAAACCTGGAGTTTGGTGCAGGCGAAACTCCTCYGCTTTTGCAGGAGATTTTGCAGATCCAAACTCCCCTGCGTGGCTTTTCCTGTCCTTGTCTTGCTCTCTCAGCAGCCAAGGCAGCAAGGGCTGAGCTCTGTGGTGCATTTCTGGGGGGTAAAGCTGCAGTATTCACGCAGGGCCACGACTTCACACATAAGATGGAGAAGTGCAAAGCRTTTATTGTGCAGTGAATATTCCCTAAATACCAGCACCCAACAGGATATCACATCATATAAACAGGAAAGATGTTCACCTCAGTGTCCCCCAATCACCTGGGGYAGTGCACAGATATTACCTATTATGGTAACAGGTAAACAATGCCCTATAAGGTCACAAACTACAATTATCACATCTCATAGGCCMAGCACTGWCCAGAAACCCACAATCCTCTCTCAGCCCATCCCTGGTGACCTGGATGCACTCCCAGGGTCACCTCCAGGGCCAGGAAAGAGGCTCTCTCTGCRGCCCTCAGGGCCGATCTCTCTTCCAGCACACAGTGCACCCCAACATAAAGCCCCCCCATTTCACGTGTGGAGAGGGTGGTGTAGGCACCTTATTATCCAGGAGATGGGACGATCAYGATTATCACGATTTATTACTTAAAGACCAACAAGGCATCAGTCTCAGAGGCCRTGATTTAGTAACAAGTCGCCACAACTGAGAAAGTCACGGGTTTCAGAGTTACATGGCAATTTATAACTTTTTGGTCCAATGAGCAATTAACACGAAGCTTTGTTTTGACTCTATAACCTATCACCTTTGGTATTTTTTACTGCATTGCGTCTGTTCCACAACCAATGACCTGCTAGCTCACGTACACACACGTACTTCTGTTATAACATCTAAACTCTTAACTTAAACTATAAAATCACATTGCTATACTTAAAACCCTTCACCATATCACCCAATACATATTCTTACTTATAACTATAGAAACGCAGGTTTATAATTCTTCTGCTTAAAGTCTGTACACCTTTGCCACTATAACAATCCAAGCTCTTTCCAGGGCTGTAAATCAAACTCCTTAATGCCTGTGGAAGTTTCTGCTTCTCTGTTTCCCACAGGGTAGGAATTCCAGAGCAGGAACAGCTGCTAGAAAATAATTCAGAGAATCCCAGAATGGTTTGGGTTGGAAGGGACCTAAAAGCTCATCCCATTCCAACTCCTGCCATGGGCAGGGACACCTTCCACTATCCCAGGCTGCTCCAAGCCCTGTCCAGCCTGGCCTTGGACACTGAGTTGTTAAAAGGATTTATGGACTGGGTCTCCAAGGGCAAGTGGATGAACAGTGAAATTAGGCACTGGCCAGAAGAACACCAAGGGTTTTTAAGAGTTTTCTTCCCTCTCCCATGTGCACCAAGTAACAGATGTACTAAATCTGTTTTAATGATTTATTATATCACTGCTCTTCGGACTGAAGAATAAACTAATTAACTGCTCTGGTAAAAAGTGTTGTCTCACATCCCAAAATAAATCCCCAAGCACTGGATGGGGCTTGGAACAACCTGGTCCAGTGGAAGGTGTCTCTGCCCAAGGCAGGGGTGGAATGGGATGGGCTTAAAGTCCCTTCAACCCTAAACCCTTCTGCGATCCTATAAATTAATATTTATTAAACAAACCAAACCAAAAACCCCGAACAAACCCACCAATATCAGACAATAATATGATAACATCCCAGAGTAGCTCTGGTGAAAATCTGTAAACATTTAGACATCCCCTATCAAAGCCTTTTTGCCTGTAAGAAATACTTCAAAGGAAATTGTGGAGTTATATGCATAATGTGAATGTATTTATTTATTTCACAGTAATAAAAGTATGATTCGAGCAGAAAACAAATGTGAGAGAGGATTTTAGAAAGCATCTACAAGGTAATTTTAAAACAATTTTGCCTCAAGCACTGAGAATTAAGAAGGCTGAAAAAAGCAGGGGATTGTTGGTTTCATCACCCTCTTGCCTTCCAAAGGGCTGTAAAAAATGAGTGCTATTGAAGAATATTGAATTTCTAACACAGAACAGCATAATCTATCATGCAGCAGAATGTTATTGCATTTTCCAGCATAATTATAAACCTGAAACCAGGAATATATTGAGATATCTGAGCCAAGTGGAGTCACAGACCTGATCCTATCAGTGGGATGTCTTTAAAAATTACAAGTCTTAATTAACAAAATTATCGTAGCTTGCCTAGAAGGTGACTTCCAAAACAACTGGAAGATTTAGAACCCTTCACCTTTCACTGATAGAAAGATTTTTTCCTCAGATTTTTTTCCTCCATGTCTCGCACTTGGAGCTTTTGGAATGACGTCTATGGGAGAAGAAATAAAGGGAAAAGAGGCTGATCTCAAAAACCATGGAAAGTTAAAGCAGAAAAGGTAAGAAGAGTTTGGACATCAGTTTGATTTAAAATTATTTTAGAGGATTTGAGATTCCTTCTTCAGAGTGCCTGAGCACAGCAAGAAAGTTTTTAGCACATTTGTTACAGAATACAACAGCAAATAAGTCAACTTTCTAAAGAACGTTTTTTTATAAGCCAGGGACTSTATGTTACTTGTTAACCTGCACTAATTGGTCACTGCATCAATTAATATTGTTGCTGACATCCATTAACTATTTAGGAAATAATTTTGAAGTATTTGAGGTGAAAATATTAATAGAAAATAATCCGAAGTGCCAGAAATACTGCAGAGTTTTTGGAGCTATCTGACAGACTGAATCATCTCTGATGCACACCAAGGACTTATCAAAAGCCCTAAAATTATCTTCCACTTCCCTGATTTAAAATCTCCCGAACCAGGACAGAATTCACACCAAAAATGAAACTTCTCTTGGTTCCTGATTGACACAAAGTTGTTTTCAGTCCTTCCCTGGGTACGAAAACGACGCTGGAAACTGGTGTGAATTGTGGAGGAGGAGAGAAAACTTGGGGCAGTGCAGAAAATGTCACCTGTCTGAACTGAGCTTCAGCTCCTTCTTGCACTTCTGGTGACTCTTTCGAGCACGTAACTCCTCTTCAGCAAGGAGAGTGTTGTTGCTTAGCCCCTCGAATTTAAGAGTCAATTACTGCCACAACACCACAGAAAAGGCTTTTATCATAGCCCTGTCCAGGTGCTAAATGAAYCTTCCCTCTCAAGACTCTCCCTGGCACCACAGCATCCTTTTAATTCCCTTCTGACCACCACAGATCACTGGAAAACCCCGGTGACTTTCCAAGGAGCCCATTAGCAGTGGGAGTGTGCAGGTGCCTCTTGCCTGGCCACCTCCAGGTTCTCAGCACCATCAATTCCTGCTGGTTCTCCCCCAGTGAACACAACAGCCTGGTTCTAATCACAGCCAGGCTTTGGGGATGGCCATGATCCCTGTTCTCTCCCCGTGAGGAATGCACTCCAAAATARCTGTGGCATTTTCCCCTGACAGCCTCACATTTCACTTGTATTTAATTTGTTACCTGCTGTCCCTCCTGGAATCTTTTCTGCATTGCTGCCCTCCGTCTTGCTCTCCTGTGTTTTATTTCTGCTTGTTATTCCTTTTCCCCTGCCCCTTGAGAGAAATGYCTTGCATTTATCCACTTTCAGACACAAACCCCTGGATTTAATCCGATGTTCTGAACTCCAGATTTTTCTGTGCACCCTCTCTTCTCCTGCCCTTTGCCAGCAATTTGCCTCGTCGCTTTTCCGGGACAAAACTTGTTTGGTTTTCTTTTAGTACAGGCTCTCAACCATTAATTTTACTGATTGGAAGGAAGGATGGGAAGGCAATGAATCTGAGTGAGAATCAGATAAACTTCCTATTGATTTTGCTTTTTTTTCTGGGAGTCTTTGCTCTCTGGTCGCCAAGGGCAGTGGCAAAGAGGAGGAGAGGTAGGAAYTGGTGAAAGGTTTCTGATGGCAGCAGTGCCAGAAGGAACACAGACATTTCCCAGACCGTTTTTATTCTCTAGCAGCTCATGAAGGGAAAGGAAAACCCAAAAGGTAAAAATAGGTTTATATGGAAATTAGCAAGTGGCTGATTCTATCTTCCCTCTTAAACAGCTGGAAAATAAACCTCACTGCCCATCCATGGATTATACTGAAACAGACTTTTAGGAGCCACTCTGAAAGAGCTTCTAATACTGATAAGCAGAGAAGAAAGGTACTCACTTTACTACCCTCATTTTCATATTCATCCTCTCAATGATAATCTCAACAAGACCCTTTCTATTTAGTTATCAACTCTCTTTCCAATGGGATACAGTCAAGCAAAACAACAAGCAAGGAATTAAGGGTCCATGGGGATTTTGGTAACACTCATAAACGATATGGAAGTAAAAAAACAACAAAATTTGATTTTTTTACTGCATCCCTGGGACATTTCAATAACAGATCCAGCAGAAATGAACACTCTTGGCAGTGCACAAATTTTCCTTCACAACCTCACTCAATGCTTTCAATGTACTTAACATGTTTGTTACTTATTGCCTGGGCAGTAAGGATTTATTTTCTTATTTTCTTCTTAACTAAGTGGCACCGTCTTTCTTTCAATGACATAATTTCTAGTTTAGAGATGCAGAAAATAAGACTGTGGAAGAGCCATCTCTTGTGGAAATGCCTTTGACTCTCTGGAACTCCTTGAGTCTTTGACTCCCAGTCTACTTGGTTTTGTTTCAAAATGAGGACTTTTCCCCTCATTTCTAAAGAAATCTTCAGCATTGTGTTTAGTTTCCACTCTGACTTTCCATTGTGTTTATTCAGGTATTTCAACTCTCTCTGCACGGGGCTGCACGGCAGCAAATCCTCCGTCTGTCTCCATCAAGGGTGGGCTTTGCCACAGCCTCCTGCCTCCATCCATCCTAATCCCCCGGCAGCAGTGGGAATGTTCCTTCACGCAGCACGAAGGGAGTGAAAAATCCCACACTGCTGAAAGAATCTTCTGTCCCTGCTGCAGAACTTTGCAGGCAGGTGCCTGGTGAGGACGGGCGTGAAGGAGCCTGGGGACGGTGCAGGAAGGGCACTCTTTGTCAGGGGAGTCTGGGTGAATCACTCAGCTCTTCTGGCAGCCCAAAACGAGCATCAACAAAGCCTCAGTTCCCTCCTTTACAGAGTTTGCAGGATGCTTTGATGTACTGATGTGCACTTCTCCACAATTCCCAATAGCTGAGTGAAAACCTCTGCAAAGAATAAATTATCAGCACAGACACCTCCCCGAGTCTTTTTCATGGAAAACACTGCCRTGTGTGGACATCACCTGCAATAAAGGTGCTGCTTTTCAACCAAGGACCCTGCCAGAGCCAAACAGACAATTAAACATGAACATTATTCCAATGGTGAGTTGAGCCCCTCTAAGAAATAATCAACTTTTGTTAAACAAAAAAACCCCTGCAAACGTTCCAAACCTATGTCTTGGTATAAACTTAAAGTGTATTTTCCCTAAGGAATTTCTACTGAAGAGAGTCGGGCTGACTTATCAAGGAGAGAAGTCAGCCCCCCATATTCTTCTGCAGAGGTTTATATACTTTCCTCTGCCTGGAGTGCTTTCTTCTAAAGATTTTTCCTACAAAGGAAAAAAAAAACAAAGAAAGATGTCTCCACAGATTGATTAATAATGTTGTTAAGCTCATCTGGCAACACTTTATCCTCTGTAAAAGACAGGTGCCCTTTGCAGAGGAATATTCCATTCTTCTTCCCTTCCTCCCTTTTTTCTCTCAGTGCAAGTTCTACCATCTCGGGAAAGCGAGTGCTTTGTCTTAATGGCAGTGATTGCCTGCTCTGGGAAGCCCTGGGAAGACAGAAAACCAAGGATGGGAGATGGAGAGAAGCGCACAGAGAAGTTTTACTGCCTTTAAAGGCCTGGGAAAGGCTCCCTGCTCTGCTGGCAGCTCYTGCAGAGCTCTGTGAAAGCGTCAGTCCTGGGACACGCGCGGTACCACTGCCACTGGGAGACTGAAACAGGGCAAAACTGGCAATTTTAGTGAAGCCTCCAGCAAACTGATGGGCCAGAGGGCTTCAGCTCAGCTTCAGGCAGTGCTTAGCATCGATTTACCAGCTCTGGCATGAATATTGACCGGTATGAATATTCCCTTCACCTCCAAGCAAGTCTGCAGCACAGCTCTCCTTCACTAAGCCAAATTAAAAATTCACAGTACCAAACACTAGGACGACTGGCTGGGTTGTCCCGAACAGATTTTTGAACAAACAGAAGCCTTATAAATAGAATATTAGAAATTGGCTGCTTGGAATAATTAAACCCCACTCTCCCCTAGCCCAAGCAGGGCTTTGAATGTGCCGACTTGCAGGGCTTTGTGCCGACCTGCAGAGCGAGCAGAGCTTTGGGTGTGCTGACTCAAGGCCCAAACCCATTTCCTGTGGAGCAGGAGGTGAAATATTGTGTTAATGCTGGGGTGTGAGCTCTTAGCTTGCCCCAGCACACGGCGTGTCCTGCTCTGGAGCCCCCTAGACACTGCAGGGACTGAGCTTTGGGATACCTGGAAGGGGGAACTTGTTAAAACTGATGGCACAGATTTGGAAGCTGCATTCCAGGAGGAATCTGCACACRTGTGGCTGATTTGAATCTGTCAGGGCCCTTCTGAACTATCAGTGACACTGCTGAAGTTTCTTTTCAGGGAGTGATGGATTTAGCAAGCAGCTCAGGGGGGAAAAGCTTCGGTTTCCTCCCTTCCTTYGCCTTTGTACATCGTGTTGTTTGTGCTGCAGTGAGTGAAGAGAAGATTAAAACACCTCTTATTAATCTCCCACCTTTCACAAGTGATTTAATGTTTTACAAGCCTGGGCAGTGATTGCTGATAAGGAGCTGGGGAACAGGGCAGCGTCCTTTTCCATTTGAATTTAACACACTGCTCTTCCCATAACTATCAGTAACAGAAATGAACTGAAGAATGCCGAGAGCTATCGGGATTTTCCTTATTGGAGTTAATATCTGCTGTCATTGCTCAGGGGCAGTGACACTTCTGTAGCGTGGGGCCCACAGAGGGACACACACCCTGACAGCACCAGGGAAGGGGACCAGGGTGGCTCGTGGCTGGAAAAGAAAAAGGGATTCTTGAGGTGTTCTTGAGATAAAGCATAAATAATACAGTTCCAGATAACAATGGTGGTTCAAAGAACAAAGAGAAGCAATTAAAAAACAGCAACTGCAAGTCAAGGAGAAAAAAATAGAACATATAAACCATCCTTGTCTCATACATTCTGCAACTACTTACTCCTTTTCAGTGCCTTGACAAGATCTACACTTCTGCCTTGGAGCTGAGAGGCTGAAATTGCCATCAAAACCATTTCCAGCCAAACCTTTGGATGCTGTGGGACCTGACAGGGAAATGATGCATTGACTTTATCTAAGGCGCTGGTATTTATGGCCTGGTCTTTTGAAGCAGAGATGAATTCAGTGACTTTTTCAGAAGAGAGAGCTGTAGGAGTTGGTAATCTCACTGCTGAACAATATGAAGTGGTTGGCACTGGAGTCATTCCAGAACAATCAGCATTTTTCCTGCCTTTAGTGAAGGTTTTTTGAACAACAAACCACCTTACAATACAAGTGACAGCTGTCCCAGCTCTGCAGACTGCTCACGCTGCAGTACCTCCACCAGCCCATGAATATTCAGAATATGTTCTGGGGATCATTTTGATCTCTTTTTAGCTAGGAGAATACTTCACATTGAAATTCAGGTCCTGAAATGCAATTTTATTTGTGTTTTACCAGTAAGCCCTACCCAAGATCTATCACACCAAGCACTGTGGTTCCTAACTGGGGAATATGGATGAGGTTATCCTTGATTACCTTCAGCAGGAATCACAACACAAAGTGTTGCAGGAGGTTCTGCACTCGAATTTCCACGGTCCAACTCCTGCACACCAGTCACGGACTAAACTGCTTCCCTGGGCATAAAGTATGGGATTGCTCTAACATAAGCTGTTAGCTTGAATGGAATGTTTCAACAAGATTAGTCTCTTTACCTGGCTCTCTAATGCCTTTCCTTTGTTCCATAACGTGTCAGGGAAAAGTGATGTACAATTGCTGCCKTGTGTGGTGAGGGTGCAGTGTTTCTCCAAAGAAATGATAAAAAGCACTTCTCCTTTCCCTCCTTCTGCTCCTGGCCAGGCTTCCAGCAGTAATGAAGCCTGTCATAGGCAGTGATTTGTCCAGAGAGCACTGAAGGTTAAAAATCACATCTAAGGCCCTTTCTGAAAGTCCATTTCAGTCACATTTGCCTGCTGTAAAGACAAGGAGGCATCAGGCTCTACATGGCTGAGCGCTCAGTCCCGTCACCATTTCGCCCTCACAAGGGCTCTGGTCTGCACCTGTGATTTCCCCTCCCCTCCAGGTGCCAGCAGGGTCTGTTGGGTGCATCCTGTATGTGAAAAAAACCTGTGGTTGAAAAGCCTTCCACCCATCACTGCCGCAAATTTAACATTTTTGCACTCAAACCCCTGAACGAGGATGGAATATTTGATAGCAGATCGTTTCATCTGAAATTACACCTGAATTAAGACTTATTTTTGCTCCACATTGCCGTCCTGATGTTATAACCACAGGCAATGACACTGCAACACTTTGCCTACAGAATTCTGTCTCACTTTAGACCAGAGAGATCGCACAGAACTCCTCAGAGTAAGGTTTTCAGCAGAAAAAAAGCAGGAAAYATTTGGTCTAAATCCATGACGTGGCACAAACCATTGGAAAATGCAAAGGCCATGTTGACACCACGTCTTTTCCAGTACTCTGGATTCAGAGTCCCAAATTTTACATATAATCCTCATATAGGAGACTCTGATTTTAATTAACTTGATTTTCTAAAAAAATATTTATGGACATCTAGGACTGGATTCATTTTACTTTATTTTGCCTAGGAGGGAGGAAGGAGGGAAGAAGGGAGGGAGGGAGGGAGGGAGGGAAGGAAGGAAGGAAGGAAGGAAGGAAGGAGCAATACTTTGATTAAATGAAAATACACAGTATATGATAAATTGCTTGTGATGTTGTCCTACAAGTGTAGGAGGTTCATAAAGGATTCCTTTCACTTTCTTCAGCCAATAGACACCCTTAGAGATATAATGTACCCCATAGACACCTAAACACCTTCAGGAGACTGGTTTTCCTAAAAGGTAACATTTTCTACAGCAGTCCTAGCCCATCAATTAAATCTATATTGAAATATAATACAAAACCCCCCCAAACCCAACACATCAACTTCTCCCTCAGAAGAACCCACCAGCCCRAACTTCTCACCGAGGTTAGGACACTCCTACAAAGTAAAAGTTTTCTCAGCAGCTCCCTGGAGGCGACCCCAGGTGAAACAGGAACATCTGGAGTGTTTACACACCCGTGAGCAGAGGGAAGTTCTGACCCACCCCGCACCTCCCAGGGTAAAGCGCTGTGATCTCCTCAGTGCAGGCGGGGATCCCGCATTCAGCACCGCCAGATTTCCAGCCCTGTCTCTTAAATACCTGAAACCCTTGGAGGGCTGGGTGTCTGTGCTGTTGAAGAGTTCCAGCATGTCCCCAGGAAGCCCTGGGAAGAGGAAGGAGAGGGAAGGAGCTGCCTCACGGCCACGTCAGAGCAGAGCCATTTGTCACAGTGCTTTCCATTGCAGCGTATCGACGTTACACCGCGAACCATAAACTTCACAGAATGCACGTGTCAATATCCTGGGGATAAAATGCAGCAGCAGGGAGATTATTATGAGCATTGAGTGAGGAGTTCTACGTGGAAATTTAGTATGATGGAAATAATTCATTCAGCAGAATGGATAAGGACAAGGAAGAATTAAACTCTGAGTATTCAGGATGTTTCCTCCCAAGTACAGCCTTCAAGGGCATTTGTGCTTCCTTTGGATGTGATTAAAAAACCCCACAGGTTTAGGATAAATGGAGAGGAAAAAGTAGGAGATAATATGAAACTTTTAACCACAGGTCACCCCACAGAATAATTTAGACAGGAAGAGATCTCTGCAGGTCATCAGATCCACTCTATCCCTTAGAGCAGGGCTGACTCTGGGGTTAAATCAGGTTACCTGTGGTCACATCCACTCACATTTTTAATGTCTACAAAGGCAGGGTTTCATCAGCCTCTGCAGGGCCATGTTCCATYACCACCATCACCACCACAAAGCGGATTTAGTCCCTGTTCATCCCATTGAATTCCTGAGTTAAGAGTGGAGGAAAGTATTCAGGGAGATGTTGCAAACTTGGAACCCTTGGAGGTCAGACATTTGTCCGAATTCCATTATCAGAGTGAACAGTTTAGACAAAGAAACCTCACAGAAAATAAATCTCAGATTTTTACATTTAGCAAAAAATAAGCCAAATCTCAGTCTTAACRTGTTCAGTGAAAAGCAAAATAATTGTTTGGCCAACATTTTACTCCTAGAAACATTACTAACTTCCTGGAGTTGTATAAGCACTTATTCATAAACAGAACTACAATACCACGAACGAAGGAAATCATTCTTTTAAATCTTTACAAGAAAAATTCTTTAAATATATATGGCTTGTGAAACAAGCAGCAAGACGATCTTTTATTAAACAGATTCCTTCTCAGTGGTTAAATTTTTAGAGCTCAGATGGTAGAAATAACTGATTTTCAATGACAGCATATATCTTTCTCGTGTCTGATTAGCTGTTGCCRTTATTTATGGCTTTGTGCATGTGATAGAAACATAGAGAAGACAACATGAATCTTTCTGCCTCTGCTGACAGGCCAACTAATCCATTACTAAGTCTCCTCCATTCTTATTCCACTTACCTGTAAACCAATAGTGTCAGTGCTGAATTATATTTGATATTGAAACTATTGATGAATTGCAAAGGTTAAAATTAAAGTGTGATTTATGTTGTGATCGGTAGCACGGTGTTAGAGCACCAAGTGATCTGTGCAAAATTATAACCATAAATACACTTCAGGCTCTGCTTTAGAACCTCTGCCAAGCAGCTCCACTCTTCTTCTGTTTCGGTCTCTGTCCCCTTCTCCTCTCTCTSAGGCTGGAGCAAAAGAAATGCAAATAGTTTTGCTGATAAAGATCATAAGCTGCCCGGTTTTGATGACTTTCTGGACAAAAGGATGTTGCTCTATTTCCCTGGGGACTCATCTGAAATACTGCTGCAATCAATGGGAAAAACATTGAGTGCTGCAACAGGGACTCAGCTTCTCGTTTGACAACAGTTTATAAAATTCCAGGTATAATTCACTGCAGTTCAGTAGTGCTGGACATCTTTACTATGGCAAAAAATACTTAGCAAATGAAAGAATTATTTCCTCGAACTGGAATAAAAAAGTGTCCCTATCCATAAGCCTCTGCTCCCTTCGTGTAGGCATCTCCAGATGATGTATTTAACAAAAGTGAATGGTCCATTTTCTATATACGCAATACTTTGCACGGAAACATTCCTAAAATATCTTTCTCAGAAGAAGGTTGGAAATCGTTATCCTACCCTTATCTCCATTTCTGTATCCTTTTTCACTTCAGGGGCAGCACCAACAATGCAAGACTGTAAATACCACTAAAAACAGGCTCATCCTGCAGATCTGCACCTCGAGGAGAAAGGTCAATAAATTCCCTTTCCTCAGTAGATCTCTCAGTCCAAGTTGCACAGCAAAATGGAACTTAAAATGCAATTTTTTGGGYGTATCTTCAGCCAATTCCTCCGTGGCACGATGTTAGAGAGCTGCGAGTCCTCAGCGTGCAGATTGCAACTGCTGGAGAAAAGAGTCGGAAAAAGGCAAAACTACCAATTTCTGGGARCAGCAATTCCAGATCTGTTCATCCTTTCCTTGCTAAGTACAGAATTACAGAATCACAGAATGCCTTGGGTTGGAAGGGACTTCCAAGGCCACGTAGTTCCAACTCCCCTGTTACAGGCAGGGGCACCTTCCACTATCCCAGGTTGCTCCAATCCTCGTCCAGCCAGGCCTTGGGCACTTCCAGGGATGGGACATTCGCAAGATTTCTGTTCCTGTGCCTCACTTTCCCTTTAAAGCCATTTCCCCCTGTCCTGTCACCACCTAGCACAAAAACATGTGCTGATTAAAACCTGAGCAGAGAGCACAGACTGAACTTAGTGAGAAAACAGCAAAACCCCACGCGTCTCTTACCCTGGGTGACAAAGGTGCATCGAAGAGTTCCATTGGGAACTCTTTGCAGATTTAGAATGACCCAAAATCCCAGGCTGGGTTCCTGGATCTGCTGCTAAAGAACTCTTTTCATAATCTAATCCCCGTGATGCTGAAAGTCGGGATGTTCCGTAGTGAGACGCTCAGAATGTGACACGTGCAGCACCAGGCGTGACTTGGACAGACTGGGACAGCTCTAAATCAGATCTTAAAGAAATATCTCTCCTCATATTCCCATGCTTTCATCTTGCTGAAATTTGTGCTTGGCTTTCCTGCAGTAATTTAGTGGGTTTTTTTAATAAAGAAGCAACCTCTACTGGAGAGCAACCCAAAGGGAGAGATTTGTTAGCACAGCCCTGACTTAATTGGTTACACGGAGGTTTTGGACTTCTACAGGTGGTGGAGGAAAAGTAGAAACAATGACAAATGAATAAATTCAAAGTGCACGAGGAGTATTTATTTCTCTGTTTACAGTTTCCAGTCACAGAAGATGCTGTATCTATCGATCCTGACATTCTGTGTGCCAAGGATGAGTTATTTCATCCACTGCTCCTCAAGCGCTGGTCCACACCTTCCTGACAGAAAAAAATAATTTATCCCTTTAAAAGCGTTGCCTGGTCATCTTTTGGGGTTTAAAGGCCAGTTGATCTACTGCTCTGAGTTCCCATTAAAGGGGCTGGATGGCTCTTTGTTAGACACCAGGAAAAGGGGAATATACAGCAATGTATCTGCCTGTCTTTGTATCTGTCTCAGTTCAACAGAAAAAAAATCCCCACAGCCAAAAGCTATGTCCAGCAGAAAGAAAGTGTCATGGGATAAAATTAATTCCCTCACAGTTAAACACAACTGCCTAAATTTGGGTGATTTACAGATATCTGCAAATTTTTTTAACCCAAACTAGATTATCTACATTTACATTAAAAAAAAAAAAAAGTGAGGCTTTGACCTTCATAAACATTACCAGGATCTTTGCCTCATTTTACCCTAAGAAGAAAATTCAGATTTTGGATAAACTCATAAATCTAAACTCTATGTATAGGTTAGAGCAAGAACTATGCACAGCTAAGAGAAACAAATGGTATTTTGCACAAAGAAGGAATTGAACAAAGTTTCCTTCCATTTGTTTTTAGAACAGTTCATTTGGGTTATGAAACAGCASAACAGCGCTGGGCCATCCTTTCAGAGCAAGGCCTTAGTGCACCAAAAATGGTGGAAGTTTATARTGAATATGAATGAGTGAAAAATTTCTCACTTAGCCCAAGGAAGGCTGTTCCCTGAATTGCACAAATGGCCATGGTGTAGCTGGAATGTTACAAATATGGAGTTCCTCRTATGGAAGCCCAGGGAAATGACACAGTCAGTGACACACAATTTATAAAGTAAACAGTAGGGTTTTTTCCCCTAAGTTGTATCTTGAACTGCATTGATTAGCAATTCATCATCCTATTTAAAATTCAATATTAACAAAATTGTAATGGATCAGCCTGACTCTGAAATCAATTCCATAGTCATAGCCATGCCCTATTATGAAGTAATGGCAATGCTAATTTTATTCTGCCAAATGTAAATTGAGTGATTTATCACACCATTATACACTTCCCCCGCTCCTTCAATTGGTTTCAAAATAAAAGGAGGCAGAAAAAGAAAGCTCAGGGTCACAAGTCCCCATTTTTGAGTTAAGCAGCACTGAGTTTAGCCAGTCAGTCCATACAAAATGCAACAGAGGATTTTAAAAAAGGAGTCAGAGCCTGATCCTGCAAGTCACTCTGACTTCAGCCTCCCTAATTGCCTCTSAGAATGGCTGGGTTTTACGTCAAGTGAGAGCCCAGCCCTCAATCTCTGTTACATTTCAGGCGGAGATTCAATAAATATAATGCAGGACTGAGAAACAGAAGAGATTATATTCCGTCCCTGATTCAAGACTAACTTGCTGGCAAGGGCCTCAGGTTTTTGCTTTACGGTAAAAGAACATCCCAAGAAGGCGCTTCAGGAATTTTTGGAGATTGAATTAAGAAAGCTTTCAAAGCAGCCACAGTTCTGGAAGTAAAGCAKGGGTGTTCACAGAGGTTGCCATCACCATCCACTCACCAACRTTTTTGCAGACCAATTGTCCCTCTCAGCAGCCCAACAGCCCAAGTTTAACCGACTGGAGCTGAGTTAGGAAACCCAAAACATCAACAAAATGGAGCCTGATGGAACYAAGGGGGTTTTTTGCCAAAGTGAAGGCAGGAAAACACCATGGCCAGAGCAGGCAGGGAATGATTTAATGGTCCAAGGCCAGCTGGAGCCATGGTGCAAATCAGGTCCTGCCGTGCTGAACCACTCTGTGCCCCACTGCTTCTCAAACCCGCCAGTCACAAACCCTTTACACAGCACAGATTCCCACTGCCTGGAATATCAGGAAGACTCCTCTGGCTGCGAGCAGCGAGCTGGGGCAGGCGCTGCCACCACCCACCTGCCACCGACGTGATTCCACCCACACAACAACCCCGGCAACCCGAAATAAAGTGCTCGGCCTGAATTAACTTCTAGAAAAAAACCCCAAATACTCTGTTTACAAAGCACAAAAATGCCCCAAGTTTCAGCCACCCCTAGTTGCTGTTGTAAATCATCATTCCCAGGCCTTTCTCGTATTCTCTAMATCTGTCTCTTACCCCGACTTACTGCATATCTAATTTGCTGTGGACAGAAGAAACAAATAATATTACAGCTGCTAAAGGAGCTGGGATGCCTGAGAAAGTCCAGCCATTAATGTTTTGTGTTATTGAGCTTTGAAGGGGTTTGGCTGCTGGCATTATGCAAAGTGCACTCATTTCAGTCACTGCTTTGGTGGCTGCCACATTTTCACAAGGACGTGCTACAGGGCCTGGGGCATYTCTAAATAATGATAAAAAAGTCAAAATAAAAGTTATTTGGCTTATAATTATGTAAGAATCATTCTCAGCCGACCTCAAATGATAACATACMTTAAATAAGATTCTTGGATTCTTGGCAGAAGCYTCGGGGATTGATGTGWTGCTGTGACAAATAAGCAGAAGGRCAATTGTTAAAAAAGCAACAGGAAYKWCTTRTTTGGTTATAATGTTGGCCCTGTGTAACCTTGTGTTTGTTTCACCTTTTTCCCCTGATTATTCCTGGCAGGAGGAAATGTCTGAACCAGGCATTCAAGTCCAGGACAATTTTTGAACCCCTCAGAAAAAGCCCGATTTTGACATCTTTGAACCACAACCAAGGGCACAGGATGGCAAACAGTGGGTGGGTATTCCTAGAAAACTTTTGAAAGTGAATATATCCAGCAAAATTGCAATACCTTTGTTGAACACTGGAACATTTTTTTCATTTCGGTAACCTGAAAATAAGAGGGATGAGAATGAAATAGAGTCTACCCTTGAAAAACACAAGGAAGGGCAGCAAAAAGGAACAAAGGATGAGTGAAAGAATCCAAGCTAAGGCAGTAATAAGGAAAAGGAAAAGGGAAAGGGAAAGGGAAAGGGAAAGGGAAAGGAAAAGGAAAAGGAAAAGGAAAAGGAAAAGGAAAAGGAAAAGGAAAAGGAAAAGGAAAAGGGTGGATTCTGTGTTCTAGTTCAACACACAACCCCAGCAACTGCATTTATCCTTGAGATCTTCCAAAAAACTGCTTTCTAGGAAATCTATTATTAAAAAAAAAAAGAGCCATGGATTTGCCTAGAATTCCTGTGCATTAGCAGCAGGTGAGAAAGAGGTGACGTGCCCCATGGATGGGGACACTGACCCTCTGCTCTTCAGGACAGACACACCCTGAGGGTCTCCTTGCAGGCCCTCCTCCGCTCCTCAGCCATTCCAGGCTCTTCGAGGAGGCCTGACCTTCCTGGAGCTTTCAGGAGATGGGAAACCTCTGCACCCTCTGGCTCTGCTCTCTGGGTATCATCCTCGTGCTGGAACTGAGCCAATTGAGCTTTAAAAGCCATAAAGCCAACTGAGCTTTGAAAGCCCTGAACTCCTGATCTGCCAACAGCAGATGCTACGAGGTGACAGGAGACAACCTGGGCAGGAGATGAGAACATTCCCCACGAAGCTGACTCTGGTTTGCGATATCTCTGGGATGACTCTGGTTTGTGATATCTCTGGGATTCAGAGCTCGTCAGGATAGTAATTTCTCAAATGAAAGCTTCTGCCTGCACAGCGCCCTGGGGGCAGAGGGGCAGCTGTCCCCTGGGGCAAAGGGGAGCGTGGTGGTGCTCCCACGGAGGAGGTTCGTGCTCTGAGTCACTTCCTTTGTCACTGGTGGCTTTGGGAGTGACACTTTAAGTGCTCAGCCGTTTGTCTCATACTTGCAGATAATGCAGGCAAACGCTCCGAGGTGCTTTATGCAAAAGCTGTGGAGTTGTTTGCAATTAAAGAGCCCGTTTATATCCATATTCCTCTGGTTYGACCCTGCCTGAAAATCACTTCGTCGAAAAATAAGAAGAAGGAAAAAAAGCTGTTAATTGCGAGCATTCTGGGAAGCAGGATGGAAATATCAAGTTGAAGGTAAATATCCTCCTTAGCTGGCTTGATGCTGCACAGAYCTGCAGTCACAAAGTGTGGCACAAGATCGACAAAACATTTGTGGGATGAATTTCTTGCTCACTGGTGGACTGAATCTAAATCTTTACATAATACCTGGAGTTTTTTCATAGATTTTTGTGGCTGTGGACCAGGTCTGAGCCACTCATTTCTTTTTTATCCCATCCCAATAGAGCGAAAAGTGTTCTCAATCACTGAACTATTTAAAAATGGTACCTTTCTGCCAGGCAAAGTGGACAGGACTCGATTGTAGCAGGAGAGATTTGCTGTTGATCATCTTCTTTTCTTCTAACAACAAAATCCAGTGTGAGTAAAATGGATTAACTGAAGGAGGTTTGCAACTGAGGCAAAAGCCTGTCAGAAAAMCAGACTTTTTTGCCAAAAACTTAGAATTTCACTGAAGCAAAGGGTGAAGATGAAGTTCCTGCTCCCTGTGGGTTCAGATCACCTTTTGAAGGGCTAACATCAGTGTGCCGTGTGTCTCATGAAGTCCTTCCAGAGCTGTAAAAAAGCAGCCCTTAGCAACTTCCAGTGATGCTTCTGCAGAGGTTGGAGCCAATCACTTGCAGGSCTTGGAACTTGGAACTTTATGTGCCATAAACACCCAAGGATCACAAACCTCAGCCARCAATGCCAGCTCTGCCTCAAATTAGAAAAAAAATAGGAAAATAGAAGGAAAGRGAATGAACTGTGAAGCAGAGATGGTACCCAAGCAGCCAACACTGAAGGGATTAACAAAAAAAGTAGAAGAGGGGTGTGAAGGTGAAAACCCCAAAGAGATTCACTGCCCTGCCAGCTGCCCCTAAACTGGGGGGTCTGAGTGATAACTCGTGTCAGATAAGCCCAGGAAAAATTTTTTTGGGGGAAGAAACCCAAAACACAGTGCTCTGGGGAAGGAAAAACCTCAGTGCTGTCAGAGCACAAAGGAGATGCCAGGCTAAGCACAGCCCCTGGCACTGCTGAATCCAGCAGGATGTGAACATGGATTTCCCCTGACATTAAAGGGCAGATACAGCTCAGTGACCCCACCTGTGGGGACTGTCCTGCAGTCCATGGGAACGTGGGAAATGCTGGATCTGCTCTCAGCAGCCATCCACGGGATGCCAGTGGTCCTGCTTGGAGAATGTTCTTTTCTTTCTCCTTTTATTTTTTCTACTCACCAATATTCAGCAGAACTCTTTTTTTTTTTTTTTCTTTTTTTTTCTTTTTTTTTCCAGAGGGAAAATACTCTAAATATCATGTAGTGCACCTGTTTTCCTGCTCCAGCAAATATTCATCCATCCCCTACCATTTCAAATGCTGGCAATGAGGCATCACATTTATTTCCTACAAGGGATTAGCTCCTTATAAACCCACACTGCTGCTGCACTAACGGGGAACAACTGAAGGTACAAGTGCTGCATTAATACTTTACCATCAACAAGCTTTGATCCTCCGTGGCTGCAGTTCACCAAAGCCAATTAATTCCTGCTGAATCCCTGCCTGTGGGCTAAAAACACCTAAGCACAAGTTTAATGTACTCTGCCTGCTTCCCCTGGGAGGGTACCTGCAGACAGAAGCCRGTTTTAAACTAAAGCACCTCCTGAGAGCAGAGCAGGCAGAAGGCCCTGGTTTCCCTCTGGGCTATTTAGCCAGAGATTTTTTTGGCACCCAAATGGGTTTTCTGTCAGAGATGAAGCTCRTGCTGATGCTGTTGTACCACTACACGCTTGCATTTTATTCAGGGCTGGTGGAATTCTGCACAGATGCTTCTGGACTGCAGTGCAGGCACACGAATCTGCTTATGAGCTGGGGAAAATTTGGCTGAATATTTGTCCCAAMATACCTGAAAATCTTGGTGACCTGCAGGGAAAGCTGTGAGAACACCACATGCAGCGCAYAGCTCTGCCTCTCAGTCTTGCACACATTTTGTACCCTTCCCAGGGTGCTGTGATTCACATTTAGCCATTAATTCCCTGGAACTGGGCTGGCAAGCAGGCACACTCCATTTATATTTAATCCACCAACCCCTGAATGTTGATGTGTGCCAGCGAATCAAACGTAAATGCAAAGCAGTACGTAATCTGTGAGAGCTAAGGAAAATTATCAAGTGACATGCATTGCCATGTGAAATAACTAAATCAAACACGATTCCTTCCAAACGAACAGACATGAGCACACTGCACTGAATTTAAAAGGTCCAGCAAGCCAACAAAGGCTCTGTTAATGAATCAGGAGCCTTGTCCAAGGGGATATTGAAATAACCCAGCTCAGCAGCCCAGGGTTTCTTTCATTTGTTTCATTCATTACTTTGTTTACCAACACTAAAACCCTCTGCCCTGCAAGCTGGCCACGAAGAAATCAGAGACTGATTAATGGAGAAAACGAAGGGAAACCGGTCCCTCTGATTAACTGGGAGATAAACAGAATTCTTCTTTGTTAACCAACTTCCCTGACTTAAAATGAGACTCAGAAATCCTGACCAGCCCTGCTCTTGTATTAAACATCCCTCTCTTGAAGCTGGCATCTAATTCAGAGGCAGATTTCTTCAAAGGTTATTCATGTGTTATTTTTACAGCTTTTTATTAGTGGTTGCAGCAACTTGTTGGAGATGGAAGCTAGAAGAACATAACCCAGACACCCTAAAGGCTGTGAAAAGAGAATTAAGAAAAATGTAATGTGCACTTCAAAAAGGCCACAGTCTCACACATTCTGGGGTGGGTTTGTGCAGGGATGGAGCCAGGGGTGCTGCAGGTCACAGGACAAGGCAGGAGATCTGATTGTGCACATCCTCCACATCCCAAATTGCCCGAACTCAAATGATGAGTGGTTTGTCCTTCTTTTTGAAAAAATAAATTACTGTTCACAAGAATACCTGAGTTTCAAGACTGCCTCAGAAATTAGTTTCGCAGGCTGTGTAAATGCTGCAGAAAACAAAGTTCTGTCTCTTTCTGGCTTTTCCAGCCAGCTGAACGTGCTGAGATTTGGGCTCTTCTATCCCGATGTAATTTGAGAAGGGCATTTTGCACAAAGCCTTTAGCACTGCAAGATTAAATGTGCGATAAAGGCCCATAATGCACCCATTGCCTTTTCATTGAGTGCTTGCAGTAGCAGCACAATCCTAAATCATAAAACCTGTGCCCAAGTTTTTATTCTCTTTTTTTTTTTCCCAAATGGCATGACAACTGGAATCATTCCGTAACTGCACAAGCCCCAAAATACTTTCTTGATCTCAATTTAGGATTCCTGGAAAGGCTTAAAGGGTTATTCAGCTTCTCTGTGGCCATTATAACTCCACTAAAACAATAGAGCTGCACTGGGTTACATCCTCTTAAGACACAGCACCAAGAACTTCACCAAATTATCATTAATAAACTGATGGAAAAGTAGTGAAATTGTCACTAATACACTTTGTGTACATCCTAGAACCTCCTTCCCTCAAAAATCTATGAGAGTTGTGGACATTAGATCCAAATTCAAACATACTTACGATTTTGCAGTAGTAAATCTTTTTCTCCATCTTTATCTCTTGTTATTTCCAGYGAAATGAACTTGTGCTGGTAGAACTGAAGGATAACCAGAAACAGACTAATAAATAATTTATAAGTCTGATTATAAGGTATCGATTTGGGAATTCTGAAATAGTCTCTCTTAAAATGACTGTGCTGCTAAGTGGGATAACTCAGAGGACTGGGAGGGATCCTCTCCTGAAGAGCTGAAAATGATCCACTAGAACCCACCCATGGGAGGAAGACATGCTCAGTACAGATAAAATCGGACAAAAAAGAGAATTTATGCTCCTTCCCACACTCCAAATGACCAATTTTACTCATGGAGAAGCCATCAGACTCTTTCCCCACCAATTTGTGGAGCAAAACCTGCAAACCTGCAGACTCTCAAGCACAGCGAGGATGTCACTGAGGGGTAAAAGTTACATTCAGGTGTTTGCAAAACTGTCTGAAATTTAGAACACAGGTGTTTTTGAGCATGCCAGCTGGGAAAATCTATATGATTAGACTGTAATTTTAAGAATATTGCTCTGCCTGTCTGCTGTAATCAGGGGCTTCTCTGAGAAACTCATCTTCTCTGTATCAGCAAAGAGCTCCTTAATAATTASTGATTTATAAGACATCGTATTTGTGCTCAATAATGCTAATTTTATGGATTCCTGAACAGCTTCTTGAGTTATGTCATTATTTAATGTCAAAGGAGTTGGGAGTTCAAATAAACCAGCTGCATGCTTTCTCTATTTTGCATTCTGCCTCCAGAGGAGGATACAAAAAAAAATCAAGAAATTCGGCATAACTCACATCATCAGGATGGATTTACCAATCACACAGAACTGAATTATACCCCTTATTAACCAACAAATTCAATATTTAATATAAAGGCAACCTAAAGGAGATCATTACTTCTGCAGCATCAGCAGAAGATTGCAGCGTGCAAAGGTACAAACTGTCAGAAAAACAATGTTTTGTAGAAAGCCTTTCATGAATCATCCTCTGTCTGGAGTAAATTCAACCTCTCTGATTAACTTWGACACATGAAGGGGTTGCAAATGATTCAATTAATTCAAAAATTATTTTCATGGAAAAGATATGTGTTCCTCTGCCACTTAACTAATCATGAAGTCAGTGTGATGGAACATTGAAACCCAGGAAAACTTCTGCTGGAAGGATCCAAACAGCACCATAAGAGTTTTGTTCAGGTGGTACTTCCAGCACCTCACTTTGCAGCCAGACCTTACAAAACTTGTTGGGATTTGGGCAAAACTTCCAGTTGCACACCAAGCAACCTGCTGGGTTTTAATGGTAGATTATTTTACCCCATGAAAATCAGTAGAGAATAAGCCACTTTTCCTTCTTTCTGTGAGTTTCTCTTCGTTTCCCTCGGCACAACTCCCTCTCTCTGGTTGTTRAGCTCCAGGTGTGACCAYGGCCCTGCTCCCTGCTTTGCTGTCGAGGCTGAGCGGGTGCTTGGGTCATGTCCCAACCTCTGCTGCTCCGTGGCTTTTCCTTCTCTGGATTTCCTCTTTTTCTCTAAACCATGTGGGATTCAATGTCATGGAGGGATGAGGGATTTTTCAGTTCCCATATACAGCACATATATACATCACATGTATATGTCACATATATATATCCCAAGTACATATCCCATATATATTTCACATGCATATATCCCATGAATATATCCCATGTATATATCCCATGTATATATCACATACATATCACCTGTATATATCACATGTATATATCACATATATATCCCATGTATATATCACATATATATCACCTGTATATATCACATGTATATATCACATATATATATCACAAGTATATATCACATGTATATATCACATATATATATCACATGTATATATCACATGTATATATCACACGTATATATCACATGTATATATCTCATGTATATATCACATGTATATATCACATATATATATCACATGTATATATCACATATATATATCCCATGTATATATCACATATATATCACATGTATATATCACACGAATATATCACATGTATATATCACACGTATATATCCCATGTATATATCACATGTATATATCACATATATATATCACATGCATATATCCCATGCATATATCACATATATATCACGTGTATATATCCCATGTATACATCACATGTATATATCACATGTATATATCACATATATATCACATGTATATATCCCATGTATCTATCACACGTTGTTCTTTCTAAGAGGCAATCCTGGCCCTGCAGACTCTCTGGAAGGCACATCTTGAGTGGATCTGCACTGCAGCTGTTCTCCAGAATGGATTTGGGAATCACAGAATCACTGAAGTTGGAAAAGCCCAGCCAAGGCCATCGGGGCCAAGCTGTGCCCARTCCCCACCTTGTCCCCAGCCCAGAATTCTGAGTGCCGCCTCCAGCCCTTCCTTGGACACCCCCAGGGATGGGGACTCCAAACCTCCCTGGGCAGCCCCTGCCAAGGCCTGACCACCCTTTCCATGAGGAAATTCCTGCTGGTGTCCAACCTGAGCCTCCCCTGGCCCAGCCTGAGGCCGTTCCCTCTCCTCCTGTCCCTGTTCCCTGGGAGCAGAGCCCGACCCCCCCGGCTGTCCCCTCCTGTCAGGGAGTTTTAGAGAGTGAAAAGCTTCCCTGAGCCCCCTCTTCTCCAGACCAGAGCTACCAGGCTCCCAGGTTCACTTGTTAAACACCTCCTTTTTTTKGGGAGTCTAAAGTTCTGTCCACATTTAAGTAAAAAATTTGCCATTGTGAGAACAGAATTGCAWGAAATCTCTCCTGGCTGAATTACAAATGGGGTCAAACCCCACAATCTGTATTCAAAAACACCATCAGTGACATTATCACCTTAGCGACTCCCTGATTTGACCCCATCCCTCTTTACCTCAGATTTCACCTGAAATTCCTCCTGGAAACATAACTTGGAGTGTAGTAGGAGCTCACAAGCATCTATCTGAGCAAAACCAGGCTGAGATTTATCCCATGCTGTCCTTTCTGCAGAAACTCCTGCCATAAGCAGGTTGCAGGATTAAAACCCCTTCCAGTTTGCAAAGCTTCTCCCTTAAAACCACATTTTCAGCAGTAAATGTGCTCTGATCTCAGCTTAACACATCGAAGCTGCTCTGGAATCAGACTTTCCCTTGTTATTATTACACATTTTTAGGTGTAAAGATGACAAAGCCGCCCCAGGCTACCTTGAACCTCTCCTCCTGCCCCTCTGATGCCCTGGGCTGATGTTAGAAAGAGCAAATTGATTGCAAGGGAGTGGGATGAACTCATGCATTTGGTTTGTTGTTATCTCCAGGCCAGCACAGCTCAGTGTAATTCACCCAATTCTGTAATTTCTGCCCAGGAAACTCCCTGCAATGAGATTACAGGAGAACTGAAGGTCACTTCTGAACTGTGCCATCCAAAGGAAATTCAATGTATACTCGCACTATATTTATCTCCAGTGAACGTCGTGCAACAAATAGGATAAAGCAGAGGTGTGCAGTGGGCAGAGAGATAAAACTGAGAGAGAAGTGTTGGCCTGGGAGGGTTCATGGCAGGGAAAATCTCACCAGGCTGTTGTATAAAGGATATTACTTGAGATTATAAACTGGTGAACAAGCTGCAGTTTAATGGACAGGATAAGGCATGAGGCAGATCTGGGATGCTGGGGCTCGGTAAAGTCACCTGAACTCTTCATTTTTTTCAAGAGTCAGTTGTGTTTAAAGTAGATTTTATGGTARAAAATGAATTGTTGCACATAAACACACGTGGGACAAAAATTAGCAAGCAAAAAGAGCTCCCAAACCCATACCAAAGTTACAAGACACTTACTAGAGGTAATGGTTTTTTAGCTGAGGGCTCCATGTCAGCCTCCCAGGCAGGCAGAGGGTTTTGTGTCTGTTGGAGGAAGCAGAGAATTCCAAATACCTCAGCAAATGTCTGCTAAAATCAGGTTTTACCTGGAAATGTGCACTAAATGTTAAACAGCAACGGATTTTCTATGTAATCAAATCGTGCTCCTATTAAAACTTCTCATGAAACACATTTTACACCGAATCCCATTAGCTCTCCTTTGTGCAGTTAATTTTTTCTCCTCCTCTTGCAGAAAAAGCAGGGAAATATCACTGAGTTACAAATTCCATTTTTGTTTCCATCAGCTCATTATATAAATTATTCAGAACTGTTTTATAAAGTAGGGACTTCAGCTTCCTTTACAGAAAGAAGGAGAAAAGACAGTCTTAAAAACAAAACAAAAAAGGTAAAAACCCCCCAAATATTTGATGCAACTTTAATTATCCTTTCCATTAAACTGCAGCCTGTTCACCAGTTTATAATCTCAAGAAATCTTCTTTATAAAATAGATATTACTCAGAATATTTTATACAGTTACCACAATTACCATTCCAAGCCTTCTAACTCTCTGTCCCCAAAAGGAAAGAGGAGAGARAACAACAAAGGAACAATTCCCAAGGCACAATATTTCCTGTGGGCTTGAACTCTCAATTTGCATATTCATCTCCMACAATCAACATCTTCTGCCACCTCCACAGTTACCTTTGACAGCAAAACTTCCTCTGCAAGCCAGAAGCCACCACCTTGCACGTGGCCAAATGAGGGATTTTAATCAAAGAATCCCAACCAGTGACACATTTCTTAATTAGAAAATATTTCCAGTTCCTATTTTGAAAATAATCAAAGGAGATTTCCAGTGTTTCCATCAAAACCCTCATGCTTCTGAGGGTGCAGGGAATGTCATACCAAGCACCAGGAAGAGTTTGGGAGCACTTTAACTTTTTATCAATATTCATTTGCTGTAGCAAAATTCAAATACTGTGTTAGCAGCCAATGGTCATTTGGCAATCCAGGAAAATTAATTCACTTTTTTTTAGACAGAGATCTGCACCATGACAATAAGAATCCCAGGCTTTCCTTTCCTTGATTTATTTAAATCAAGTGTCTGCCACTTACTGAAAGGAAACAGATAGAAAAAGGAAGTTATGATTAATCAGAAAATCTTTTTGGATTGTTCAAGGTCAGACAAGCTTTGGGGTTTTACTGCTGGGATTACACCAAAGTTTAGTTGTGTTCACAGTCACTGATCTTGATTTGGGGGTCCAGCAGAGAATGACACAGGGATTGAATCTTCCTGCCTTGCTCTGGAGAAGGGGAAGCTGGAAACTTGTGGTAAAGTCACCATAAAGCAGCAAATTTGACTATTCTCAGATGTTTAGGTAAGAGAGGAAATAGCAGAGCAAAATCAAGGTGGTTTGTTCCAAGACAACAAATGTCAACAGGAAACTACCAGACAAGATTCTACCAGAAAGACAAATCCTGGAAGAAATGCCTGGAACAGGGAAAGATGAGACACACGGGGAAAAATGAGGGATGATATTTAAAGGCAAAATAACAGACAAGATGTGTCTGAAGGTCTTTCCTAACTCGATTTCCTGCTGTTTAGTGTAAATTCTGCTTTTCAACTGCAATTCAACAACAGAGAAAGTGTTGTCCACTGTGAGACACAAACCTCAAAGATTAAACTCATTTAACTTCTGTGTAATTCCTCACTGGAGGATCAGGTTTGTGGAGAGGGATCTCCAGATCGGTGCAAGTGTCTGGGGAGCCAGGCAGAGGCTGAAATTCTGGGGCAAAAAGGAGGCAAAGCAAGAGCTGGAAAAGGAGCGTGACAAGGGTGAAGCTTTGGAAGTTAAGAAGTCAGTAAACACCCAGCACACATCAGCAAAGCCATCCACATCAGAAGAAAACATTCTGCCTTCTGAAGATGAGAAAGGGAAGTCAAGAAGTCATAATTTTCATCTGGAACATCAAACAATAAACTGATTTTCTTTAGATAAAACCGTGTTAACAGCTGGATTGTTAATTATGAAGCAGATGTCAGCTGACAGCAGATGTCAATAGGGTATTTAGAGAGGATGCCACTGATTGAGAACTCAATGTTTTATCTCCCCAAATAAAAGACACATAAAACAGATTCTAACAGTGTTGCAGGGGAATGAAGCAAGTTTAAAACTCTGTATCTAGAAGTGGGTTTTTATAAGCTTTCATATTAAACTGCTCATAGACACCCAGCACAATATTAATAATGGAAACATGCCTGAATCCTTTCAGTCAACATCACTCACTGCTTCGTGGGAATATGATAAAAGCTGTCAACAGAATTATATAAAGGAGTCAGGATTAGTGGTGTCTTTTTGTAAACTGATAGCAAAGTTCCTACTGAACAAAGTTTTTTCATTATATTTTCTGTCCGTTCTTGCTCAACTTTTCAGTAGCATAACAATGGGTGARCATCCAAATTATTATTTGCACTTTGGTCCTTCCTCCAATAAACATGTTACAGCTTGGTTATTGTTTTCTTAAATATCCTTTTACTTTGTTTTGCTTTTRGTGATTTGTTTTTGGGGGATGAATTGTGCTGTTCAACAAGGCTCAGAGGCTGAAATATTTTATAGCTGTTATTCATTACTCCGAATTTCAATAATCTGTGGCACCTCCTTGTCCTTTAAAATATTGGCAGCGCTCTGTGGTTTTTATTAAAATATCTGTGATGCTTCTTTTTAATTTGTCAGACAAGGGATGGCACAGGTGGCAATGCAGAATAGGAGGATTCATCTGAAACAGAAATAAYCTCCAAGGGCATTACCCTGCTGCCTGTGTTTATTCAAATCCTACTGACTTTTGTGAGAACTCTGAGTACCAGTCCAGGTTCTTTTCACCTCTCCAGCAGGCAAACAATGATTTTCATCTGCTCTGATAAACTCCCATCATTTTATTCCCACCTTGCTCAGGGATATCTGGAAGGAGTAAAAACACCCACTCAGTTAAAACCTGACTTAATAAATCAGAACATCCCGAATAACCTTGGAAGTTTAAAGGRTGCCTGTTCCTGTTCCCGCCACCAACCCCAGCCCAGAGCTGAACAGATACCAGCCAAAGACATGAATATATCAGACARGCCACAGCAGCCTGGCCTAAAACAATAATTACTTGCTTGGAGAGCTGAAAAGCCAGCAGAAAGGCAGGTTTTTCAGGTAAATAAACATGTTCAGATTGACTTGGAAGCATTTGCAGCTGGGGCAGAGTTGTCATCGGAGTACAAATAAATTAGAGTTCTCAGAATTAATATAAAGCCTCATCTCATCTTGCAGCCTGAGAAAAACTAATCAAATCGAATAATTTATTCAAGGAATAGCAACTGGAGGACAGCTGTCATCGCAATTAAAGGAACTCCTATTGCCAGTCATGCCACATCACTCCTCTCTCGACCCCAATCCATCCATTTATGTAGTCATGAGTTAGAGACACTCTTTAAAGGTAATTCTGTCTTCTAGCCCCATCTCTGCCTTCTGGGAATTTAGTTTTGTCCCATCAAACTCTGTTTCTTGTCTAACCAGYGTGTCTGATAACCACCAGCCAAACCTGGCAATCTTTAAGGAGCCCACAACTATTTGACCCTTTTTATATCTTCTTAATATACATTTGACCTTTACATGATTTTTTTTTTAATATAGGAGTGAAAATAAATTYCATAAACATGCAAAATGAAAGGACATGTTGAGAATTTGAAAAGTTTATCATGTAATAGAGGAATTCTAATAAAGGACTTGTCATGATAAAAAATAAAATCCCATTTGATTACATAGCTCTTCTGAAATTATTCAATCTTTTTGTTCACTTTGGTAAATGAATTTTTTAGTACCATAAAAATCATGGAATATCCTGAGTGGGAAGGGACCCACAAGGGTAATTCAAGTCCAAGGGAGTTTTGTCAGGAGCTGCTTTATCTGCCAGAGTCATTATCGACTCTGAAGTTTTGTTTCGGTGACGGAAACACCAGGGAATTCTATTTCAGATTCCTAACTGAATCGGAACTCTTAGTTTAAAAAAACCCAAAGTGCTCTTGTCTACTCTGGAAAAAGTATTCCTTAGGGTTTGGAGGATGTGCTCTCAACTGGGTGCAATATCAAATAATCGTGGCATAGCACATCTGCTTTCCAAACAATTCCATGAATGATCAGATACAAATTATCTGRAGGCATTATTTTATGAACTGGCTTACCTGAACTTTTAAAACAGATGAGCTTTTCACACAGGARTGGTGACTCCAAATTTAGCACATTTTTAACAATCTTATTTTACCAGCGGATTGGCAAAGACATCTTGGGCTTCTCCTGGATTCTACAAGAAACAGATTCAGGAACCCGCGAGACAAAATTAGGAATAACAGAGCACAAACACCCTGTTTTCACTCAGGATTTGGAAACTTTAATACTTTACCTTCTCCAGTGTCTCAAATTATTCACTAGAATMGACTTTCTTGTAGAGCAAACGAGATGGGTCACTCCAATTGTACCTTGGGGATTGGTAGAAGGCAAAGAGCTTTGGCTAATCAAACATGTATTTACACATGACCTGGTACATAGATTTTACTTATGATAAGTACAAACATTTTCTTATTAATTCACCTTGCCCTTAAAATTCAGAAATATTTCTTTTTTCTACTAGGATGATAAAATGGTGTTATCATAGTTCTAATAAAATTACATTCTGCCAGGGTGAGCAACGAAAAAAGGAACCAGAACTTGTGATGATCAGGTAGATCTTTCTGACATCCAGGTGGGAGTGCACAAAGCCTCCAATCCAGGTTTCTATTGAAAGATAACATTTTTCACCATGGCCAAGCACTGCCAAGTAAATTTTGCAGAACACCCAGGAAATTAAGTGGCACAAGTGGAGAGGCCGCGAGGCTCCGTAAATCTGGGAGCAGGAGGTGGCTGTGAGCTCAGGGAATATCACGGCTGCTTACCCTGTTATTGGGTTTCTTCCTTGATTTATTTCCTTGGCACCAATTATTGGCCACCATTAGGGATAAAATGCTGGAGAACTCGTGCCTTTGGCGTGCCCCAGCCCACACAGCACACAAATAAGGGTAATGTCCACACCGGGGTGAAGCTGAAGGTAGGAAGAGATGGGGATTCTTCTCTTTTATGGCTTTTCACTGTGGAGAGAAAAAAAATGAAATTACTCTTATGAAGGAAACGAGGAAGAATCCTCACAGCACAATAAAACCACAATGTCTGATTATCTTAAATAAATTGCAGCATTGGAAACTCCATCGAAGCCCTGTATTAGGAAATTTTTAAATATTGCAAATTGCTGCAAATTAATTTCTCCAATGGCTGCCAAAATCATCCAAACCCATCTAACGGTGCTAGAGTTGTAAGAAACTATTTGGAAAAATGTTTTGCTGACTTTAGCTTGTTAACACTCACCAAATCTGATCTGTCAAATTCAAGCTGTTCCAAGTACTGGAACAAAGAGATGAGAGAAGAAAGTTATCGCATGATGGAGAAGAGAAACTCAGACCTGGTGAATAATCAAAGAAAGAAAAGTGACTAAAAGCGTGGCGTTCTATATTTGTATTTTTCATTTTGAGTGATTAGGGCCAAAGGATGAAAATGATGTGATTTGTACCTTATAAAAAGGAAAGAATTTCTCTTTGCTTTGTTTAAACAATAAAACCAATAGAAACCAGGAGAGCAAATTGATGTCACCAAATGTTTTTGTCTAGATAAAGTTGAAAAGGAAGGAGGAGGACTGGCAGGAAACTTTGTTCTTTGAGTTTATGCTCTTTTTAACCAAAGTTGGTTTGCTGATCTTTGTGTGGTTATTTCTAGTGCTGTGAAGTGATTTAAATATGATGGCATTTTTCATCTTTTCGACAGGGGAGGATTCATTTGACAGGTTCAGGACTGGATATAGATGGATGCATAGGAACTTGATCTATTTTCGTCATAATCCAGAGTATTTGAAGACCCAATTCAGTAGCCTGGAGTTGGTTTAGTGACATTTAAAATCCAATTATTCTCCTAATCCATTGCTCTCATATTGCTGATCAATCTCTACCTTTCTCTACCTTTGTCTTTAGCATATATTCACTCCTAGAAATCCAAGGGTTACTTGACTTCCTTTAATTTGAGTGGATATAATATATATATATTTGTTTTGCTTCAGCTGGTGCATTATTTCTCCCTCAGTTTGATTCACAACATGAAAATTAACATTTACTACTTTTATTTACTGTTAACATTGCCAATAAATAATAAATGTTGCTACAGAGTAAAAGTTGTGGCTGCTTTCCATGTAGATCACCTTTTTAACTAAAAACAAAGTCTTTCATCTTCCAGTGATATTGTAGAGCTCTCACTGAGCTTTTCTAGGCAAGGGCTCTCTGGTTTTCCAAAGAAAAAAAATTAAATTCTGGATGAAAGTCACTGAAATTTAAAATGAATTGAGAACGTTGCCGTATTTTCAGTTCTTGACACTAATGATGGCTTTTAAGCAATTGTGCTCCTCACTTAACACCAGGATATTGTGGAAGGCWGTAAGATATTTCATTCCCCCTTAGTTATACTGCAAATGTTTCCTAGCAACATGGTACTGGGAAGCTTCAAATGAAAGATTAAACCTTCCTGGGATCACAGAAATGCTCTCCCAGGGTCCTCCTATCCATGTTCCACAGGCAGAGCAGCAAATTCCAGCCTCGACCTTCCCGACCTTGTCCTGTGGCAGGGTAATTTTGAAGATTTTTGTGCAGACCATTGGATGGAACCGATGGATATTTGGGATGGAACTCCCACAGCCACACAGGATTTGTCTGTAAGCTCTCATCACTGGCTGATCCTCCACTCTGGGCTGGAGTACCTGTTCCCCTGGATTCATTCTTGGACTTTCCTGGGTGATGGTGGCAGGATTTCAGCACTGCACTTGTGCATAYTAAATGTATCTGCAGCGTTTGCCGTGATCTCTCTACAGCTGGYTACTCCCTGTCTGCCTTTGGCACAGGAGGCTTTTATTTCCTCACGGATGCTCAACTGCTTGTTTTGATTCCCGGGAACTTGTGTAGCAAACATTGCACTCCCCCACAATTCCGAATGTACTGGGTCGGCATGAGACTGTCTGTGGGATGATATTTACTTTAGAGGTGGTTATAAATAAAAAAGTCAGCATTTTTTTTTTTTTGGTTTTCATGATCCATAGATGTATTTAAGAGTGTATATCCTGTAGAACAGAATCTCTTGGCTGTAGTTGCTGGCTTGGGATTGCCTTTGCTTTCCTCAAAGGAAACTGCRGGGATCAGACAATGTCACAGCAGTCACTCCACAACCTCAGCTCTTTTTATCCTTCTATTATCCTGGTCATTAGGAATGTGTGAACTTCATTCCAAACTCTGGCTGTATTCAGGAATATGGCAGCAGCTGCCCCAAGTCCCTCGAGGTGAGTGAGGAGAGAACAGCTTGGAATTTCCAGCAGCAATTTTTGACTCCAGCCAGGAAACTCAGGGCGCTCGACTGCTACCTGCAGTTCCTGCCTTCAGGGGGAGGAGGGAGCACAGGAACTTTCAGCTCAGCAGCTTCTCATTCTCCAGCTCTGGAAGAGCCAATTTGCTTCTGACAGATGAACCTAAATGGAGCAGAAGGGGCTGCGCCCTCAGGAAAAGGTCGGGAAGTACAGTCAGGAGGGAAGTCAGCCAGCAGTTCCTAGAGGATCCCACTGCTAAGTGCTCTTTGAATTTCTGGAGCACAAAATTTCTACTTCAGGCAGTTCAAAGTTCCTGCTGCACAAAGCCTGACACAGAGGAAAAGCTGGAGAGGTGAAGGAGAGGCGGGAGGAGAGAAAAGCTCTTCCCAGAGAACCCCTCCACATGGAACCTGCTGCATAAACTCAAAGCCTTGATCAGAAGAATTCTTTAGTCACAGGAATAGGATGTCATGGGATACACCAAAATCTCCATTTCTGTTGCAGAGCAGAATTCAGTGGAAAAGCAGGAATTTTCACAGGAAGCAGCAGGTTGGAAGACGAGCACTTGTCTTAAGATTACGTCCTGGAAAACTCTGGATAAGGTTTAATGAGCTCCCCTGGCTGCCACAGCTGCACTTCACCAAAGAGATCTTAAGGAAGAGTGGCTGTTCCCTCACTTTCCCCCAGTTAAAAAGAATCAGAACAGATTTATCCCATTTCATTGAACCTACAACAGCTTGAAAAGAAAACAGTTGGTTTATGAAAATGTTGATGGATCAGTAGAAAGAACAGAAGACTTTGCAAGTTTCTTGAATTAGCCCTTGAAAACGCAGCCAATTTTCATCTTCATTTATCCAGGCACATATGGATGGTTCTATAAGCAAAAAAAAAACCAATTTATCTTGGTCTGTTTAGGGTATGAGACCCAAATGGGCTGAGATTGAGGCCTCTGAAGTCTGGCTCATCAGGGGTGAAACCTGAGGTTTTATTCTTCGGAAAACTTTTCATCTTGGGAGAGCTGATATATTCCACGTGTGCTGTTAAAGGTGGGATGCAGAGAGGTTTTAATCAAATTATGATTCATTAAATAATAATCCTGGAGATTTGTTTTCTGTGTTTGTCATCAAAATTAGAGGCATGGACGGAGAGTTTGAAGCATTGGTGAGTTTTCTGGTACAAAATCGTGGGTTTTATTTTAATTAAACCCAAGTTCCTTTTTCATCAGATAAAATTACCTGAAGTGAATTTCTAAAATTCCCATTTTTTTACCTCAACATCCCAAGGCAGGCTTGTTCTGGGGATTAAAATTCATGACAAATGAGGAAATTGGCACTTCAGAGTGTGCCTGAAGCTGATTATCCGTATGATGATGTAGGACCTGCTGTACATGGACATCTCCTCACGGCTGGGGTGCTCTRGGAAGTTTTACAGCAGTTTGATTTCATGACAACTTTCAACCCATGTCCCCTGAATATCAAAATACGTGTTGGGCTGTAAATAGATCTCAGTTTTGGATGTAAATATTCAAACCCCTCAAGGCTGAGTTAATAAGTTAGAGAAGCTCATTCAAGGGAGAAGAAAGAGCCTACTTAGGCTGTCAATACAATTCACAAAATGAATTTTTGTGCTCTGTCAAGGGAACGTTGGAGTCAATATCTGCTGCACAGAAAATGTCAAACACCATAGGAGCACAGAGCTGCCTTTCTTGCACCACTGTTTTCAGAAAGGTGGCAACTCTTCTGCTTTTGAAATGACAGCAACAGTTTGGAAGTCTTTTAACTTTTGTGTTGAAGGGCTGGGAAATTTAAGAATTTTTTTCTTCTCCCCATTTTTATTTTTTCCCCCAGAGCGTGGGCACATTGCCGAAAGAGCAAGGGTGTACTGTGGTTGAYATGAACAAGACTGAAGCAYCCAAAAGAAGAAATGACCTGAAAATGCAGGATGAATTTCCACAGGTAGCAAAGGGCTCMGGCTGCAGCTCCACGCTCCTGATTCATGGTGCCCTCACGGGGCAGGATGGATGGTCCTGGCGCCTTGGAAGGACGCGATTGATCCAGAAATCCCACCTGCCTGCAGAGGTGCGTACGTCTCTGACTCCTAAACATCGTGCTTGTCAGAGATGAATGACAGAGGGAGAGGAATTTCAACTGGGAATAAAGAAAGCCAGAGCTGAAATAGGCTCCTGTCCTTGTGGAGGCCTTAAATTCGTTATTCCCTGAGACGGCAAAGAGGAGGTGGCGGAGATGAGCTGCATCTCCCAAGCCAGGGGCAGAGCTCTGCTCTGCTTGACACCTCTGTCAGCTCAGGGAGGAGCACGTTTGCCCGGGATTTTGGGGTCCACAACCCACTTTGGGAGATGCTTGTGACAGCCTGAGTGGGATCCAAGCGTGACTTGGGTGACACAAGCACCTCAGGAAATGTCTCCATGCACTGCAGTGGCACGAAACTGCCTCCAGCTTYGAGGGATAGGAAGGAAAGAGTTCTTCCTGCTCTGCACCAAGATCCCCCCTTTGCAGGAGCTCCCCTTTAGCCCAGCAGCACCTGCAGCTCCAGTGAAGGTCCATCCACAAGCACCAGGCATGGGCAGAGCTGTGGAAAGGTCTGGAAAGAGTCAAACACCCGATTTTTTGTTGTAATAATTCTTCTTTTTCAAACTTCATCCCAGTAAATAGCGAAATCCAGAGTCTCCCCTTTTAGGATATCCTGGATTGGCAGACTGTGTAAGATTTTGGGTAAATCATTTTTACCTCAGAAAAACAACCAGTTGCACATTCCAAACACCTGTTATGGCTTTTGGGAAGGTCTGTGGCATTCCTTTCAGAGGTGGATGTGGACACTCAATGCCAGTTTGTCCTGGGAATAACTGCAGGTCTGTAGATCTGGAGAGCTGGGATCATCTGTCCCCTTCCTTTAAGGGATTCATTCTTGCTCTTTATGGTACAAAGATTTATCCTGTGCCTGTTCAGCACCATGCTCTTATTTCTGCCCAGTCCTTCCAAGTGCCACGGAACGGGAATACTAAAGGCAGCACTTAACATAACTGGAATTAATCCACACTCACTCTGGGCTTTTTTCTCCACTCTTTCTAGGATTGTGCCATTAGAATTTTTCTTTCCTGGAAGTCTAGTCTTAGACTGTCTCTTGGAGTCAGAGAGGATCTGAAAGCCAGTGCAAGACTCTTTTTTCTCAGAAAGGCAGTAAATTTCTGACATTCCTCTCCTGCCTAACTCCTTCCAGTCCATCAGATATCACAAACATTCCTCACTTGCTTTTCTTCATCTTTTCCTCCACTCTTCCTCACCAAAAGCTGTAAGAGCCTATCCCACAGACCAATTATCTGCCTCACTAAATCACACTGATCAATTAGTCCGTTGGGTCCCTGGGTGTGCTCTYGGTTCACAAGGAGTGTGAGGTAATTGGGTTTAATTTAAAGGCAGGACTTTAGGCCAGGCTGCATGACCTCRTCCTTGTCTGGGGCAGGACTGTGCACGTGAGCTGTTAGTGCTGGGTGCCTGAGCTGAGCTTTAACTCACCTGCTCCCTGCTCAGAGCCCACAGGATCGCTCCGTGCCCATCAACGCCTGGTGACAACAATGCYGCTGGATTTTGCACAATGTCAGGAGCAGTCACAGTTTTATCTGAGTTCCCCCTACCCAGCTCAAGGTTTTCCACAATGGCTCATTCACCTCCTTCAGCAAATTTTGCCTGGTCCTTARGAAAATGAACAAGACAACAGAGGGGGAAGTCCACCCTCACCTGGCCAGGCAGCAAAAGCAGCTGCAGTTTTCTCATTTGGACGTTAGAAGAGAGAAGAGGATAATTATTTATAAACTGGGCTTAGCACACACCTGTTTTAAACTTCATTTAAGATTTTCAGCTTTTGGATCTGTGAGAACAAAATAGGAACCAATATTTTTCAGCTTTCTGGGGAGAAGCCTTCAAGGATAYGTGAAATTACTGAAATTCTTAGTTCAGCTCAAACTGGTTTGATGCCTATAACCCCACAGATCACCCTCCGTGGGCAGARCCAGGAGCTAGGATTTCATCAGCCTGGGTGCATTTCATTTTCCTCAGGTGAATCTTGGCTCTCAGTCCCTGAGGCACTGCCTGAATCTGGAATTCTTTGATCTGGGCTAAATCCCASCGAGTAAAACAGCCTTTACAGAAGTCTTCTTCTGCGTGAGCAGCAAAATCTTGTGGTTTGGGATTGAAAAATTCAATGTGAGGTTTGGCATTCATTGAACACAGCAGATCCACAGCTGGTATGGATTTGATCAATGTTATATTCACAGATAAATGATTTTATTTTCATTTATAATTCCTCTTTTGAGACAGGACTTCAAACTACGGTACTTTTCTTACTGTGACATAATTTATGTGATTCCAGCATTTTACATAAATAAATTGTAAAAGTGTTCCTTAAAGCAAGATGCCAAGTACTGAGATAAGTATATGAGGTCTGAAAGAAATGAAAACTCTGACTTTCAAAGCTGTACTCTGCTGGGCTGACATTTAACTTTAATTTTCTGCAAGTCAGTCAAAAATATGGACTCCAGATCCCATGGAAGGGACAGGCAAGAACTTATGAGAGGGTCAAATAGCAATAGTTGCCAATAGTAAAATTTATATTAATATTTGCCCTCTCCAGCTCCTCCAGGCAAAGATCTCTCCAGTGAAGTCTATTTGAATTATATAGAAAAAAGAACATGATTATTACAATCTGGAGAAACAGATTAACATAAAATCACGAAGAGCTGTACTTACCCAGGAGAGGAGATAATGGTCCTTTTCTTAAAAAATGACCTAAAAAGTGCTACTTAGTTTTGAAATATTACAATGACTTCATCTATCTGAAAAAAAAAAAAACCAAAAGGAAGAAATGTTATAAAACCATTAAACTGTGAATTTTAAAGCAACAGGGAAAAGCAATAAATTATTCACTCAAAACCAGGTAGAAAAAAAAAATTAACAAAAAAAAAAACCCCAACAACTTCTTACCTTTTACGAACAGAGCTCTGCCTCCCCACATGAAGACACCCACAAGCTCCTCCTTTTCTGCTCCTTCTCTTCCACCTCCCCCAAAGTCCTCGGGGCCGCCGTCCCCATCCCCAGCATCCAACACCTGCCTGCTCCCACCCCATCCCGGCTCCATCCCAGCTCCTGCTGCTCCCCACGGCAGGGCCACGTTCCCTCCGCGCTGGCCGCAAGTCTCTTCCTCTGTAATTAATTTTAGCGCTGGAGGAATGGCCYGGAGCAATTAAAATTAGGAAATCAAACAGAACAGTTCTCCAGATAACATTTAGCAGCCTCCAGCCGGGTGAGAATGTCAATACGGCTTGGTGGGGGTTCGTTTGGAGCAGAGGAAATGAGTTAAAAATCACAGAAAGCCCCCGATGCTACCACGGCAAAACAATCTCTGAATGCACCCGGCAGAAGCAAATAAATCATGAGACGTGGCCTTTGTAAAGGTCACAAAATAACAAGTGGCTCAAGATTAATTGGTATTGGCACGTCTATTGTAAAGAGAGGGGGAAAGTGATCAATGATCAAACGACACAAAGAGCCCCAGAAAACGCATCCATCATAAAATAATGGCAAGGTCGAGGGAGTGACCTCTGAGTGAGCAGATGAATGCGAGAGCGGGGAGGAAAAGGATTAGTGGAAATAGTGGTTCTAGGATGGAAAATGGTGAGTGGGTTTTCTGGTGAAAATGACATGTTAAAAGAGCTCAGTTCAGTGTGTTAGTGACACTCAGAGTGTCAGTGAAAGGGAAAATGAAAGTTAAAACTTTCAAATCCTAGCAAACCTGAAGTGTTCACAAAAACTCCTTTGGGATGCAGGGATAAAGAGAAAATACCAGCGAAGAATCATTATCCAATGGAGCCAGAATCTGATAGATAAGTGGGATTGGTTGTTTGCATGAAAAAAAAAAAATCAATAAAATGCATTTCTATGGAACTTTGTGAAGTTTATTTTTCTGTTTGGCTTTTTATTAATTTTGCATTTAATGAAGATCCTTTACAGTACSTGGGAATTTGAGCCCCTGAGGGGTTGCTGGTGCATTTTTATGGCAGTGAAGTCACAGCTGAATGATAAAATCCCACTGATATCCCCTGGGATTCCACATTTACTCACACAGATTCCCAGGATGGTTGAAGTTGGGATGGACTCTGGAGGTTCCAGCAGCTCGTGAGATTTCCTTGCAAATAACACAGTGAAAACTTTTTCCAGGCTGCATTCTGCTCCCAGGTGTCCAAGTGAGTAAAACCAAACCTGTAGGAAACACGTTTTGGAGTGAAGAGGGACATTTGCACTTTAGGAAGTTTCAAAGGGTGGTCTAAGTTTCCGTACTAAATTCCACCATCCCACAGCACTCACAAATATAATCCTGTCACTCCTGAAGGCGTTTCCAGGAACTCTTTATGGATCTTTAACCCTTTTGGCTGAGCAACTCTTAAAGCAGCCTGAGGTTTTTATCCCACTGTTGTAAAAGGAAATTATTTACTTGGAAAATAAATAGATGGAGCTTGGAGCACCCTGGTCTAGTGGGAAGTGTCCCTGCAGGGTTTGGGGTGATCTTTAAGGTCTATTCCACCCCAAACCATTCTGTGATTCTATAATAGCACTATTAGGATACCTGTCCTAAATAGACAGCTAATTTCTTCCTTCAGTCTTAATTAATCACACTATAATTAAGTTAGAAATAGACATTTTATGAAACACCAGACTAAAAGAAAGCCACAAATCAACCAAGCAAACAAACCAGAAAAAGACACTTCTGTGGTTTTCTCTGATTATTGCGGAACACTTGCAGAAAATTTAGTCAGAGTGTTAAAAAGTCCAAACACCTGAGACGTGAATGACTGAGTGATATCACATTTCTGCTTTGATCAATAACCATCTGTGCAACCTTCAGCAAAATCATTACTTGGTTCTGGTCTCATTTTTGAGCTAAGTTACTCGTACTTACAGAAACCCTGAAGACATGAACGAAAATGTTCAGCTGGGTTTTCCTCCCAATGCAGGGAGCTGGTTAGGGTGGGAATCTCAGGACAGGCACTTCCAGTTCCTGAAAAGGGCTGCTCAGATAATCACACGGAGCCAGCACGGGAATTCCTCTTCGCTGAGCTGTTGGTGTGCACCTCTGAAGCACTGGCACAGCRGGAATAAAAGGAGAGGGAAGACTGTAACATCTTGAATAGAATATTTCATCTCCCTTTAATATCAGCTGCTTTGCCTCATTCTGCACCAGTCTTCTTCCCTGATCAGAATTCACTCCTTCAACACAGAGAGACACAAGTCTGCTTTGGACAAATTAATGAAATAAGAGAATGTTTTCCCATTTACAAGCAAGTGCATTGACCACAAAATATGATTGTTCTGGTGTAAATTCCTGCTCAATTATCACACAACTAACCCACTTCTACCCCGTTTCTTTCTTTCTTTCATTTATYTCTCCCTTTCCACGAGGCAGAAGCATTTGCTGCAGTGATCACTGCACAGATTCCAGTCCACACTCTGACCATGGCCAGTGGGAAAAAGTGCCTGGAAATTGCAGCATTATGGCTTATTAATGACTTATTATTAATGATTATCAACATTATCAATCTGAGAAGAACAAAGCTCCACTATAACCTGCCATGATCGATGATTCACAGTGACCACTTTGAAAAGCCAAGAGCAGCTTGTGAAGACAGAAGAGGAAGGAAACACTTTATTTGTATGAACTTCCACATCTTATTTCAAGAGCTACAAAATCTCTGCACTGACGCAGCCTGAGGAGCTTCTCATTGACCATCTCGAGCAGAGACTGAGGCACCATCTCCTGTGTCTAAGTCAGGAATGTACAAGCACAGGTTAGAAGTGGGGGCTTGTTTTAGAGCCAAAATCTGGTTTACAGACCTTAAATCTCAGTGCAAGTTCTCTCTCAGTTCACACATCACAGCAGTGCAGGCTGGGGTTGCTGCAGGTTTTACACATTTCTTACATGAGCTCGTTCACCCTGCTCCTGGGCAGGAGAAAGCTCTTCCCATCATGAGAACTCCAGAAACCATTCCCATCGTGACAACTCCAGAAATCACCTGTGAGAGACGTGGGTGGATCCATGCTGTTCTGATATTAGTAATTATTGATAATAGAGGAGTATAAGATAACATAAGCACCTAAAGGGGCTCACAGGGCTGGACAGGGACTTTTCACAAGGGAATGGATCTCAGGAAAAGGGGGAATGGCCTTCAGCTGAACTAGGGAAGGTTTAATGGGATATTAGGAAGGAATTCCTCCCTGTGAGGGTGGGCAGCTCCTGGCACAGGGTGCTCAGGGAAGCTGTGCCTGCCCCTGGATCCCTGGCAGTGCCCAAGGCCAGGTTGGATGGGGCTTGGAGCAGCCTGGGACAGTGGAAGGTGTCCCAGGAGGTGGAATGAGATGAGTTTTAACGTCCCTTCCAACCCAAACCATTCCATGATTCTGTCTGTCATTTACAACAATKACTCTTGGTACCCAAAAGTGAACCCCCAGCCCTTCTCTCCTCCACCTYCTTTAAATGATTGATGCTGGAAGAGCCAGACTCACCTGCTCTGAGGTCACTTTGATGTGTACCACGGCACCGGGACTTGGGTAAGGATTAAAGATTGTTTTCAAGAGAGGTTTGGAGGGGCAAAGCTCCAAGATTAATTTCTTTCCAGACAGACACCAMAACAATGAGTTTAAGATATTCTCCCTTCCTGCAGGACAAAAATAAACAGGAGGAGAAAAAGCAATAAAATGATTTTTTTTTTTAACCCCAACCAGTGAGCTGTATTATCCCAAGAGAGTTTTGGTGAAGGCTTAAAAAATATACTGAGTTAAAAATAAACATTTTCCAGCTTTTATAAAGTGAAATTCCCACTTTCAGCTGGGCATCCAGTGGAAAAAGATGTAGGGATTAGGACTTGATCCAGGACAATGCTTTGGGGCACCTTTACAGTCACTGATGTGTAAAGGACACTGAATTTGGTGAATCCCCTTCCCCCATGTGCCTGTGCAGAGGGACCATCAACAGAAACATGGGGAAATGGACTCAAGCTGCAGCAGGGCAGGCTTGGAGTGGATCTCAGGAAGAATTTCCTCACTGAAAGGGTGGTCAGGCACCAGGACAGGCTGCCCAGGGCAGTGCTGGGGTCACCATCCAGGAGGGGYTTGAAGGACGTGGGGATGTGGCACTTGGGGTCAGGGGTCAGTGCTGAGCTGTGGGGCTGGGTTGATGATTGGACTTGATGGTCTCAAAGGTCTTTTCCAACCCTAACAACCCCAGGATTCTGTATTTTCCTCTTGTTGGTGATGCAGCAGCTGGGTTTAGTGATTTTTGTTTATTTTAGCTTTTTGAGCTTTAAATTCACTAAAACGTTTTCCCTTTTAGTTTGTGAGAGTATTTAGGGGCAGTGCTAAATTCCATCCGGGCTTTTTTCTCTTTTTTAGGATAACTTTCAGACCAGATTCGAGTTCACAGGACTCCTTTAATTATCCCCATACTAACAGGCTGTTACAGTATCACAACACAAGCAGTAAAATCCTACTTGATGCAAGATCATCTTCCTATGCAAATGACTTTGGTTATGAGTAGATAATTCATAATCATAAATAGGAAATTCAAACAAACAAAGCCTGAACATTCCAGAGTGCAGTGGGGAATGGAGACTGCAAATCATTGTGGGTCAGGCTTACAGGAAAAGGTCAGTCCCTCTATYGCCTTTTCTTTCTGTTTCAGGCAGACTAAAAGCAATTAAAGAGAATTCAGGGTGTTATAAAGGAATCCTGCCCTGCTATTCGGMAACTGAAGTATTTTTGAACCACAATTTTTATTCTTTATTTAATTAAACTAGSACAGTTCTGAAAAGAAAACTCCTCTGCTAGTGACAAATCTAAAATAATTGGAATTGTACATAAGGTATAGCTGTGTTTTGATGTGCTCTTTTTCCAGCTGCACCTCAAAAAATTGTTCTTTTTTTGTTGTTTTTTTTTTTATTTCACTTCTTAATTTTGTTGCATTCACAAAAGAATTTGTGGTAAAATCCGTGAATTCTGTGAAATTCAGACTTCACCTTTCAGATGTTCTCACTTGCTGCATTATCCCTTGAAATTCAATCCATAATTATTCAGTAGRAACATTACCAGGAGCCACAAAAGCCTTTTTTTACTGTAAATTATTCAATTGGTGAGGAGATACAAACAGTATTATTTATCTTTTGGAGACTTCTTTGCTGTAATTCAGTTTACATTCATCTCAAATGCACTTATCAGTCAAAGGGAAAGCAAGAAAAACCAGGTGTGACCACTCTTAAATGAATCTTACCTTGTGAGTCTGGGGTCACACTGCTTTGGCTTTTACACTGTTTTTGGTTTCCAACACTTTCCATCGTGGGTAGAACTGGTACAAACTCCGAAAACAGGAATCCCAGACCATTTCTAGGGAAAAAATCAATCACAGAATGGTTCATAACCCACAATTTCACAGAATCACAGGATGCGTGARGTTGGACAGCACCTCTGGATTTCCTCTCGTCCAATCCCCCTGCTCAAACCCATTTAACTAAAAACCTCTTTAATTAAACCATTAAACTAAAAACCTCCTTTGCTACAAACTTTATTTTCCTTCTTTCTCCCCCTTAGTGCAGGACTTGCAGTTGCTCTCTGTGTTTATGGGACATCTTTATCACACCTGGCAATCACTCCAGAAACGCTGATTTATTTCCTCTGGAAGAGCAGAGACTCCTGGGCAAGAGGAAACAGCCAGCTGCCAATCTTAGATTTCAGTTTTTCTGTGTAAAAATGACGATGTCACCTCTCTGGGCACGGACCACCTCTGTCCTGTGGTGCCCAAAGGATTTTTGCCTTTTCAAAACTTACACCAAAAGATGACAGCTACACCTAAACTCATTTTTCCTGTGTTGCTGTTGCTGCCTCCAGTGCCAACTGAGATAATAATTTTAATAAAGAATCAATTAAATATGCAACAAATGTCTCCAAATCCAAGAGTCATTTAAAATACTGAGGATTGCCAAGTGTTACTAATCTTCCCTTAATTTGAAGCAGCTCCTCCACAGCCTGGAAACTTGGAGCTGGGAATTTGCAGTGACCAAATATCCATTGCCTCGGGAAGATGCGCTGGGAGTTTACACAAGCAGCAAGCAGCCCTCCCTGATTGATTTATTGAGACTAAAACCAAAATACTCCATAAATTACCCACAGGTTCCCAACCCAAATCCGTCTGCTTTCTTATGGCTCAAGTGGTGGATAAAAAATGAAATTATTCACTAAATCTAAGAGGAGCCATGGGGCAATGGATGAAATTGGTTCATGAATCTGCCCCAGTTGGTTTTTAGGAGTAAAACTGCTTAATTAAAGGTGTACTTGGCCTCCAGATAAATTCTCAATCAAAACATTCTCCAAAAAAGTGAACAAAACCCCCAAAACAAAGCATTTGTGCTCTATTTGAAGTTTTCTTCCAGTAGAAATTGTGTTTAACTCTGCCCTGGCTAGAGGCAAATGAGAAATTTGTTAAAAGTCTGGGGATTTTGTGACAAGTGTCTAAATTTACTACCAGCTACCACTAATTTTAAGTGGTTTTAGAAGCAATTTTTTATTTCATGGATTTAACGCTATCTAAATGAAAATTTAAATAGAGTGGGGGTGTAGGGAAAAGACAGAAAATTTCTTTCAAATCATAAATATCTGGTTCCTGACTTTTTGGTGTTCATACAACCGTAGGCTTGGGAAATGAAGAAGAAATGTAAGATATCACTTGAACCTAATATTAAAAAACCAGCAAATAATCTGTAAAGGGTAGCTGAACAACAGTTTCATCTCTGTGGTGATAATCAGAACATTTTTCTGAGGCTGTGTGGGTGCCCCAAAGTCTGTGTTTAATATTAATAACCACGTTGTGGCAGGAGCACTGTGGATAAGGAAATCAAATGGGGGCTGTGTGAGAAGGGTCAGGACAAAACACAACTATTAAATACAAAAATAAATTTCAGCAATAAAATCCCTTTCTCTTTCTTGGCTTGAGAGATGCTTTTGTAGCTTCTGTTTCAAAGCAAAAGCACAGAGTTGGTGTTAAATCTACACAGAATCACARGTGAATGTTCTCTGTGATGTGGTTTTTCTGCTTCCCCTTCTTTAGAACCAGAGCATTCTATTGAATTCACATTATATATGTGTATATTCATATTTGTGTGTGTGATGGCTTCATTTATGCAAAATAAACAACTGAAAATATACTGGTTTCTACTTCACATTACCTGGCCTAAATTGCAAGCCCAAAAAGTTTTATGTGCATCAGGACAAAGGCAAATCTTGGCACGAGGTTCATGTGGTGACTTTAATGAGAATCTGTGGGTTTAAAAATCCCAAAATCTTTTCTTCAGTCAATGCATTTGGGGTGATAATTAGAAAATGAAGGAAAGAAGAGGGTTTATTGTGACTTCCACCAGCCCATGTCAGTGTGTGCACCATTCCTCTCGATAATTCAAATTGAGATTTAACCCTCTGAAGCCTGGTGACAATTGGAGTTTCCTGGGCCAGCAATGGGGTGGGTTAGGTAAGAGCTGTGTGTGTGAAAGAGCTGTCAGTGTTTTCTCCCCAGGCATAGCAATACCCAGCACGGATTTTCACATAAATCAGGCAGGAGCAATTGTGTGGCCTGTGGGCATCACTTTTCCCACTCCAACAGACTCGGCATTTTTGGGCACTTCCCTGAGATCAGTGCCTTTCACCCGCCCTTCAGCACAACAGCTCCACCAACATTCCCTYCATCCCTGCAGCTCCACCTCCAGAAGTGTGAAAAAACCATCCTGAGCAGAGCAGTCTCTGCAGGTCCTGAACGAGGCAGAACTGAGAGAGAACAGAGCAGATTGTCTAATAAAAAACTCCATTTTGAAAAAATATATCCTTCATGTAGCTCTGCTAATACCACAGGAGAAACATTACAGATGTGACTCTAAGTGCTCAGAAGAAGCGATGTGAGAGTTATTTCTATCCAGTTTCTACTCAGAGCAGTGTGAGAATTTAACATTTCTGTATTTTTTTTATCATCACTCCACACCATCTGTATCCACCTCCGTGAGGACTGTGCATAGCTAAAGGCTTTGCTCACTTCCTACWTAGTGGAACGACTTCCTTGCTATTTAATTCACGGGGAGAATCCATAGGGATCGAATTTCCCATCATTTCCCATCATTTCATGCCTGTTCTGATCCCAGTTTCCTGACTGAGCCGGGCAGGAATAGCTCACGATGGAAAACCTCAGTCCCACTGCCAGGGACAGCAGCAGATCCAACATCCACACACCTCCYTGGGCTCCCAGGAGTGCAGAGTGATTCACAGAAAAAGACAAATAAATCTCTCCAAGCAGTGTCTAATGGTCATAAAGAATTATTAAATAAAGATAAGCCACCAGTTAAATAATTGTAGTTAAATATTGTGCACATAAGGACAGATCCTTAATTCCTTCATTCCCTTTCCCCTCCCAGATGCGTGGCTGCCGTTTCATTTGCATTAAGATTTGCAAAACACCACAAAAAGAGCATTTTAAAATAGCATTTAAAGATATTTTTCTTTAGGTGGAAGAAATTCCAGGAACAGGTCAAAGTGACCCTTTTCCTTCCTGCATTTTAGGAGCTGTCCAAGGCTCATGGTGCTTTAATCGACCCAAGGTCAGATAATTCAAACCCTAAAGCAATCCATGAGCACTGAAGACCCCAAGCACAGGCACCTGTGTTAAATATTCCTTTAAACACTTGATTTTAAGGCACTCAGGTCTAAAAATTGGCTTTAGTTCCAATCTAAACCATCTCACCTGAGCTTTTAAAGGTGATTTAGGGAGGTGAATWATGGTTTTAAAAGAGCTGGTGCAAAGTTTAACTAATCAATCAGTCGGGGGTTTTTCATAAGAAGTTACTTGTGCAGTCTGTTGCAAATGGTTTTAAGGATTTACAGCCATGTAAATTGTGTAAATCACACAATTTAAGGAATTACAGCAATAAATGTGCTGAATCTCCCCTTTTAGTGGATGTGGTTGTTCAGATTGTGGAGTGAGGAAAATTGCCACAAAATCAACAAGTTCAAATTTCCCCCTCTTTGTTCACCAACCCAGAATAAATCCGAGAATCAGAGAATCATCAAGGCAGGAAAAGAACTCCAAAATCATCAAATCCAACCTTCAACCACCATGGCCATGAAACCCTTTTTGTCTGAAATCCACTCATTATCACAATTTCTGAAATTCATGCTACAAGATCTCCAGAAGCTTCTTAAATGGGAGTCCAGGGAAGAAACAAAATAGAGGTTAATTCAGTGATCAGCATTTCAATAACGTAAAACCAGATTTAATTTGTAAAACTTTATGAACATATGCCATTATGCCTTGGATTTCACACTTAATATGTTTTCAACGTGGTTAATTTAAGAAAAATAATTAAAGTCAAGTGAATAACCTTAATAGCTGGTAGTTGCAGAGATGAATTAGTATTTTCAATTGCAAATTGAAATATTAGGTCCATCTGTTTTCCTCCGAAGAAATTCCTGAAATTACAAGGTTTTTTAGTCAATTTTTCTCTGTAATTAGAAATTTAATGGACTTCTGTCCATTTAAAATAGTAATTTTAATAGCAAATAATCTTTAATAGCAAATAATTTTAACAGTAAAATTAATAATTTCAAAAAACCAAAACCAAACACCCACCAACAGGGAGGAAAACTGAACGCTGGTAATTCTTTCAGATGTAATTGTAAAATTAACATGAGTATAAATTAATACCATTGAATTCCTCCAAAGAAGTGACTGCACAGATTTTTATCAGCTTGAAAATCCACGTTTTCCATGCAGGGCCTTTCCAAATTTGCTCTTAATAAACTGCTGGAACTTCTGCAGAAATTAACCATGGAAACAGTGGAAACAGCTCTGGTTTATGGCCCATTCTTTAGAAAATATACATATATATATATATAATATCATCTGTGTGTATTTGTGAGTCGATATCTGAGACCCTGCCTGGAGAAGTCATAGATCATTTATCTCACAACACCCAAATACAGCAGATATCTCACATTTTACATTCCTTTCTACTTAATGCCAGAGTAAATTAGAACTTTGAGTCCCCACATCCCCAGAGCTCAATTAAAGCCGGTGTTTGAGACGCGGATTCTGAAATCCGTTTGTCCGCGTGACATTCCAGCCTGTTTTCCAAATCAAGCAGAAGGCAATTTATCCCAGGCCCTGTGCTCTGCATAATAAACTTCTTCTCTTTGTTTAACAAAGTTGTCTTGAAAACAGCTGGGTCTGGGGTGGATTTGCACCATATCAGGGACAAGAGCGCCCAGAAAGTCRCATTCTGTTAATGCTCTGGGTAGGCCTTTGTTGTTCAATGTATCTCCTACCTTCATGGTATATAATGATTTCATCCAGTTCGTTTATTTTTATATTTCTTTATGGTTTTCTTATTTATTTTTTATATATTTAGATATTTATTTAGATCTTTATTTATTATTATTATTATTATTATTTATTTTCTATTATCTGAAACTACAGCACTCGAAAATCTACAGCTTTCTTTAAATCCCGATGCGGTTTAAAAATTGGTTGTGTTTAGAACACTGAAACTATAAATTCCTTCTCTAAATACAAATCCAACACGTTTATTTTTTCCTCTTTTTTTTTTTTTTCCTCTCCCAATATCCTTGTTGCTGGTGATCAAATGGATGTTCCAGCAGATTCCTGTGGGAATCCCTCTGCCACCTTCCTGGGAGTTAATCAGCATCTCCACTGCCTGTGAAGTGTTCCCCAGCATGAGCACGAGGGGATGATCAATAAATGACCAACTCAGCCAACAGCTGGGGACACCTGGCAGGATGGGAGGTGGTGCCTGGTGAGAACCCAACCTGGTGTCACCAGGCAGGGATTTGACAGTAATTAAGGAATTGCTTTTACTCAGACAGAGCTCTCAAATAACCCTGTTTTTYATTCGTGCCAATAAACTTCCTGTTTCATATTCCACACAAACTTTCACGTTCATAGAAATACCATAGGCTTGAAAAACACTGTTGGTCAACCCCATCTAAACAAAACAAAATCACATTTTCTCCTGAAGGAGCTGCTGACAGTTTCACCATTTCTAAGGATGTTCATCTTAATCCATACATTCATTTTGCCTTTCACCAATTTGGACAGTCAATGCTTTTCAATAATAAAGATAAATTGCATTCTTTTTGCATTATTAATTAAAATTATTAATGTATTATATTAATTATTATTAATGTAATTTTAATGTATTATTAATGAAAATTATATTCAAAAAATACTCCCAGAAGAAGCAAAACTGAACTTTCCAAGTCTACCATTCCAGCAGTGTGTTAAGTAAGGATCTGTTTCCAATCTATGACTCTCTCAGGTCATTGCAGGGTAAGATTTGTGAAACAAGAGCTCTGTGGTTCACCAGATTTGTTGCAAGAATGCAGGTGAGCCTTTATGAAASTCTTACTGTCAGCCCAGGGATCTCATCAGAGAAATACAATTGCTTTACCCTGAAAAAATCCCAGCTGAAAATATAAGACAATATATTAAATAGTATTTAGACTTAGTAAGAAAATTTTCTCCTGTCCTAGAAGAATATAAAGAAATACTAACTATAATTCAGAGTTTAAAACTCATTAAAAGGAAAATTTTAACCGTCTGGGCACTGCAATTTAATCTGAGTTTCAAGAAGAGGAAAATACAYTTAAACTTTAAAAGACCATTCTGGTACAATTAATTCAATTAGACATGAGAACAGGTGCAATAATTTATGGGAATATTAGTACAAATAAGGGTAATCCACCTTAAAAAACAATCWTTTTTATGATTGGAAATATGGTTTTAAATATGTGTAGGTTTTCAAAGAAAACCAAGTTTACTTACTTTTAAAAAACCTGAATCCATTTCAGAGTAAACCAGCACGAGTTTCTGGAGCTATTCCATGTTTCTGCACAGTCATTGAAGAAAAAAASCTGGAAATAACTCAAAAAACATAAGAAATAATATTACTACTTCACTAGTGATAAAGACACGGATTAACCAGACAAAKTCTGCAGAGTTTTTGTTACACCTTTGCAGAAATCCTGACAGATAAATGAGAACTCAATTATCAGCATACTTACAAAGGAGTTCCGTGTGCAGCGTCGTTTTCCTACGAAGGATGGTTTTTATCTATTTATTACTGTGACAAGTGCTGCAATATTTAATAAAATTTGCTTGATGTTTCGTCTCCTTTTGGAGTTCGGGGTTATTTTCTCTACTCAGAGTCGAGAGCTCTGCAAATCCAAGGGTCACTGACACGTCCTCGGGTGGGAGAGCCCTGGATACATCCCAGGCTTTCCGGGAAAACCAACCCAGAGCAGCCTCTCTGAGGTTATCTGAATTATTGTGCTGGCTTATCTCCACCCCACTGACCTCTCGGGGTTTATCCCTATCAGACATGGACAGTAAGTGACCCTAAACCCTCACTCTAAACTGATTATTTCAATCATATCATTTAAATGATTTTTTTCTCCTCTCAGTGCTCCTGCGTGAGTTGATATACAGGTAAAGCTTGTGGCTCTATCTGATTTATTTTAAGTTATCAGGTGATCTAGAAACTGAACTAAGTATTTACGAGCTGCCAGTGACAAATGAGAGGTAATTAATTTAATAATTGCAGTGAGTATCAGATATTTGCTGTATTTCTGCAGAAGAGCAGTGAAACATGCACTGGGACTGCAAATATTGGTGGCACAGGGTACAAACAGTGGCTCCAAGAGGTCCAGAGATAGGCTGGAGCAGAATGAAACTCAAAGTGGGGTTATCACACATCTATTTCATTCTAAAAAAATCTGAATTTGTGGTTTGAACTCTGAGTTGAAATTCAAAAAAAAAAACAAACCCAAACAAATAAAACCCAGCTAAGTTTCTACAAAGAGAAAGTTCTGAAGCATCACCTGTCTCGAAAAAAAAAAAAAAGAGAATTATATATAAGAAATTTAACCGAGCCTAGAAGGAATTGATAACTTGTAGCTGGAACTGAGAGATAAAAGATTTAAAAGACACAATGTTTGAGGAAAAAAATGGGCTGGAGAATTTCTGTCTCAGTGGAGTCAGATACAATGTTCCACCAGAGAAACCCCACTCAGGAACTTTGGTTTAATGAGCAGATTTTCATTCCTTTCTCTCCAATAAAAGGTTTAAATATAATCATTTTATGACTTTATCGCTTACAGATTCTATAAATAAAAGAATGAAACAGAACTTACAAACTTGCTGAATTAAGAGTTGTGTTTGAAAAGGAAGAATTTCTGTTCAAACCTTGGTTTCCAATGGAATGATCCCATTACTGAAATGATCTCTTTTCAATATACATCCTTATTGTTGAAAATGACTTAACTTTTAATTGAAATGTATAGAAAGATATCTGAAAAAAATATGATTATTATATATATTAACTTCTTAATTAGTCCTTCATAATGAATGTAGAGAAAGCATCAAATTTCAATAGCATGGACGTTACTAGAGACAATATTTTATTGGCTTCAATGGAAAAGCCACGTGTTGAAATCCAGACACTTTCCCTGTCAGGAGATAAATAGCTTTTCATGCCTCGGTGGTATTTAAACCTACAAAAACATCTCCTTCATCACCCAGTTGTGAAAGAGCAGGTTATCTCCAGCTTTTCTGCCACTCAGACAAAAGATTATTATTCTTATTTTTGTTGCCTTTGTGATGTTTTTGCTGCACTCAGAATCCCTGAAGCATTGAATTTTACTGCTGTTTGTAACCCTCCCTCACCCCTTTGCTCTAGCAACTGTTTGAACACTCATTTAAATGGAATTTTGGGGACCAACACCAACAGAAAAGTGCAGAAATGCATCCAAAAAACAGCACCATGGCCAGGAGCGTCTTCAYATTCTAGAAAGCAAAAACATCAGTGTTTAGCTTGAGAGTTCACCACGTGAAAACCAAGTTTTCCACATTTACTCCTGATATTATTGTTTGGTTAATACAAATGGTTAATTGTACGCACACACTGAGAAGCTCTCCAAGGTGACTGCCTGGAACTGAGAAGGAAACAAGATTTATTTAGCAACTGAACCTTTTTCAGGAGTGGCCAAGGAAAAGGTTCAGGGAAAAACACAAGTCTCTCATGACACAGAACTCTACTAAGAGCAGCACAGCTGTGGAGARCACACCCCAGGAGAAAGCTCTGCTGGCCTTCAGGAGTTACCTGGTTCCTGAAGCACTTCCACCGTGTGGGTTGTAGTGTCAGGACTGCAGAACCAAAGGAATCCCAAAACACTCCTGTTCTCTGTTCCTCATCAATCCCGTCCTTGCTGAGAGATTAAAAACCCAGCCTGCAGCTTTAGGATATTGAATTTCCACCATGGATATTTCTGTAGAGATAAAATTTCTCCTGTGCAGGACATGCACTCCCCACCATTCTGCCCAAACACCTCTTGGTTGTTGTCATTTACTTATTTTCCCTTTTTATTAGAAGTATTGGGGCAGAATATTTGGTTTAGGATAAAAAGTCCCCAAATATGGAAAAGTTATCACTGGGTTCTGTGCTGTTTCATGGCCTGAATTAATCAGGAAATCAAAACCAGATAAGACCTCATTAACACTTTTGCAGTTTTGATAAAACCTCACTGATTTATTCGTTCTGCATTGTGATGTTGTTTAAAAAACCTGTGAGACCGAGGTGGAGTCATTCCCACCACATGAATTTTTAAAATTATTTATGTCTCATTCTTATATCCATGGACTTGTTAGTAAAGGAATTAAATCCTCCTGTTCCAACAAGATTTGTGGTTGTTACAGCTACAATCCATTCGTAGAAACCTGGACTAGCTTGTTACAGAAGCAATGCAACAAAATGCCTTCTCAAATTAAATATTCTCTAATTCTCCAGTCTAGTTGCACATTTTAATTATGACTCTAATGAATTGTAAATGTGACATCGGAATTCTCGTCTGACACCAAGAATTTGGATTTAATTAAAAAAAAAATAGAATTATTCTAGGCAGATGTGTTTAATGATCACGGTGCAATTAAAACACGCAACCGAGCTTGCAAAAAGTACATAATCTCAGGGTATATTTGCACAATGTTCTCTTTGTTTCACTGGAAACTGCGCTGGTTTCTGACACCGAACTAGAAATGTGCCTCGGACCTCTTCAGGCAGGTTTTGCATTGGCCAAAAAAAGGCAAATTTAATTGAAACAGAAGAATTTATGGGTCCTACTCATATTGTAGGCAAGGAGGATTTGGCATAATTTAATCAGGATTTGGGTTTTCTTTCTTCTCTTCGGCTCTTGGTCTGGACAAGAACAGCGTTTTTAGATATTTGCATTAAAAATGCTGCGGCTGCTTCAGAGATGGGAGGGAGGGATCGAACAGAAACATCTCAGTGAACAAAAAGTGGATTTTCCCACACGTTCTATAGAAACTGCACCTAATCTCTGGCAGGGCCAACCACCATTCCATCCCTGCTTTCCCTCTGAATTCCTTGGGAATGGACCTCTCCGAACAGCCCAGAGGTCCTGGAAGGATGAACATCAAAATCTTCAATTCAGGTCGTCATTGCAGGAGAGAAAAGCTGATTAAGGCACAGAGTCATCAGCCTCAGCCAACCTGCAGGAAAAAATACATTGTGTTGCATGAGGGCTTTGAAAAATCCTTTCTGTTTACATCAGATGCTTGAGAGAGCGAAAAACGTCGGTCAAATCTCTGAAGATCTGACTTAGGTGGAATTGAAATCACTCACCTTCATGGGAAATAACTCACAGTCACCTAAGTTTTGGTCATTTTTGCTATATCCAACCGAATATAGGAGGATTTAAGAAAATCCCACCTCCTCTGGCCATGCACATTTCCTTTGTTTCTCTCTTTCTTAATTAAAAATATCTGTACACCCAAAGGTGCAGACATAATGGATCTGAACAATGACCTTGAGAACAGAATGATTAGAGATGCACAAACTGTGCAATGCTGTTAATATCTCAAGAACTGTGATGGGTAAAAGAAAAATAAATGAAAGTTTAGAGTTTATGCTTGTTTGGGGGGGGAAAAAAGAGAGAATTCTCATAAGTGACTAGAGACAAAAATAAATGAATGTTTAGAGTTTATGCTTATTTGGGGAGGAAAAAAGRGAGAATTCTCATAAGTGACTAGAGACAAATCAATTATTTATTTCCAAAAATTACAAGAGGGAGTTCATGGAGAGAAAAGAGCAAAATTCCTTCTCATTTCCAAAGTATTATTAAAAAACTTGAAGCCCCATGAAGCAAAAAGTCATTTTTGTGAGGTCACTGGGTTGTGTGCAAGTCTGGTTAAATGTATCCTGTAAGAGTTAACCGTATTTCTAATAAAGCTATTTAAAAGTATTTGCCATGAAATTTCTGTGCCCTTCAGYTCCTTTTTCCTTCAAACAAGGGAAGGGGTTGTTCGTTTTGCAGATCTGCTGGGTGCCCGAGAGAGGGAAGACGCCTTCACCAGCACAATTAGCTTAATTACCACATACGTATAATGACTCGTTAGGAGATGAACAGGAGTCCAAAAGGGAAGGAGCAGAGCTTGTGGTACAGCTGGAACAACTTCCTTCAAAGAAAAACAATCTGGGTGGGCAGCACTGTCTAACACAGAAGGAAAAGCCATTTGGACTCTTCAGCATTGCTCTAGACACTGCACATAAAAAAGGTCATTTTTTAAAGAGACAAACCACATCCTTGAGCCATAATTTTTCTCGATTCCCTCTGCTCAGGCAGTGAAATGCAAGTAATTAAATTCCTACTGTTCTGCAGCCCGGAACCCACAATGGATTATGCTCTCAGAGGGTTTATTTTTCATTTGGGTTGCTTTGCATCGCCATAACTGACAGGAAATTTCTGTGAGTATCTCCCTAGCCCAGGACAGTGGCTCTTCTTTTAATAATGCACACGAYGGTTCTGTAAGAAAATGTTCTCTTTAACACAGGAGGTGTTGTTGCATTTCATATTTTGAGTCACAGGAAGGTCCCTGTGTCTGAATCTTTTCGATTCCTCGTTTAACAAAAGCTTCCAGCTCAAGCTTGAGAGAAAGAAATCAAACAAATCAGCCAAGATGAGAAGACTGTGAATTAAACTCACAGATTAAACAGAAAACTAAATTTGGGATTGGGGAAGGAATTTGATTTTAATAAAACTAATTTAGATGTTAAAATTGTCAATAAATTCCTCTTCCTTCTGCAAGGACTGTCTTCCAAACTGGAAGGTTCCATAAAATCAGTCTCTCCATTACTCTGTTCCCTTCCCAGAGTCCGTAAATACAGGTGCAAGAACTGAGAGCATTGCTTGAAAAATTTATGTAGATTGGATGAAAAATATAAATGACTGAAAAAAAATTAAAATTCTATTTTAATGTAYTAAGCCTGTTCTGAATTTTTCAAGTTTTTCAATGGAAASAAAATAAAYTTTAAAAAAATTCAAAGAAAAATTTTTWAAAAACCCAAAGAAAAATTCACTTTAAAAGAGCAGTAATATATTTCCATGCTTTCAACTGCACTTTTATGGGAAAATTAAAAATGTGATAGCAACAAGAAGATAGAAATCTTTAGCTTAGAAGAAAATGTAAACTTTTTAGGTGAAAGTCCATTTGAAATGACAGCAACATTGATTGGATATTTTTTTACCTTATGGATTTGACGAGTTTGTACTGTAGAACTTGGATGTTCATTTACAACCTGTTTGTGAAAAGAAAAATTAAATAAAGACATCCTTTCATGAAGCTATTTGGATCAGCCAAAAGTCTCGATGAAATGGTAAGCTGGTTTTGGGGTTTTGCTTTCTGGAATTCTTAATTAAATAAGCCCAGATATAAATATTAAAGGGAGCACTGTCCACACAGTGTGATCCATTGAAATACACTGAATTTCATGCCCTGGTTTCTATATTTTTCTTCTCTTCAGGACTAAAAGGTCATTATTGTACCATTAACATGAATTGTTTTAATAAGAAATTAAGTCATAAATACTTTTAAAACCTGGACTTCAAAATCATCCAGATGCTTTTCAAGTACAACTCTCCAGCTGCATTTAAGAAATGGTTTTCACTCCATTCCCATTCAACTTCTCTGTTTCCTTTTTATAATGGATTGGAATAATATCCATTTCAGATCTGTCATGTACCTCTATAAAAAGTCAGATTTGATCTCCAGCTCAGGCTTTGGAGACGGTTCCCTTTCTCTGCTGGTTATTTTATCTGACTGTTCCAGCAATGCAGAGCTCAGCTTGTGGCAGCCAGGGTGATAAAGTCCTGGGAACTGGGAATTGTCAGGCTGATTTCTGAAAAAACATCTGATCAACTCGCCATTTYCTCTGCATGTGTTCAAAATAATGGCTCAGAGATTCCCATAAATATGATCAGGAGGACTCAGACAGAAAAGYGAAGCAATGTCACATAAACTCTGTAGAAAAGCACCACCAGTAAAAGGCAATAAYTCAGGAATCTGCACTCTCTGAAGGTAAATCATAGGAATACTCCCTGCAATGTATGGAATGTGGGAATAAGACTAAGAACAATTTTCTCTTGATTTGAATATAAGCTCTAAGATCTATAAAAAATAAAATAAAGTTTAAGTTATGAAATTATTTGCAGTTCTTTTTCCTGCGGCAGCTTGGAATATCCCTCTGTGATCCCAAAAAACTTTACCTTGGAGAACACAATCCGGAGAGGTTTCGTGCAGCTGAGAGGGGAAGTGGAAAATCCCCACTTCTGTAGATTATGGATGCTGGAGAGCAGCAAAATGCATCCCTGGAGTGTCAAGAAGCTCCAGGTCCTCCTGGTGCCAGTTTTGTCCCCAGACAGAGCTGGATAACCCCAGTAATTCCCCTAAATCACCAGGGGAACGGCTGAGAGCAGAGAGGGCCCCTTTGCCATTTTTGGCTCCTAGAGAAAAATGACTTTGATCCCTCCCTAATTAAAGAGCACAGGGCACTTGTGGGCCGAGTGCTGGGCTGGTGGAAGATAACTGCAGACCTGTTCTCTGGGCATGCAGAATAAKGGAGCTCTGCTGGCATTTATTTAAAGCAGTGATGAACCCTTTGATCTCTCTTTAATCACATAATCCAGAGAAAATGATTCTTGACCACTCCAAGAAAAAGTTCCAAATGATTTGTACTCGACTGCAGAAGATTTGTTTTTACCTGGTTTGCCCTAAAGAAACTCTGCTTTCAGCTTGGGAAGGTTTTTTTAAACCAAAAAAAAAAGGTTAAATTCATTTTCATTCTAATTTGTTCCATTTCTTTTTCATTAGCTGCTTGCTTGCTTTTTATAATACTAGAAGTGACTTAAACTGAGCTGTAGCTCGAAACTTAAAACACTTGGGATCAGTTCTTTCAGGTGGACTTTAAGCAAATTATGCTCCTCTAATTTATATATTTTTTTTAATTCTTTTTTTAATCCAGTCTCTAATACACCATGAGGATTTAAAGGAACAGATTAAAAATTGTAATTATAATTATAAACTGAGGCTTTACAAATGGAGAGCACCAACCCAGCAGCAGGGTTTGGATGGAAAGTGTATTCGAGGAAGCAGAGTCCCCAGCCTTGCTCCTAACAGAGGAAAATATCACAAATATTACATCTGTAAGGAGCATCTGTGGCAGTGGCTGAGCCTTGCTTAAAATTTATAAAAATAATTTTGCTTGCTCCTTGTTTTCTCATTTGTGACTTTTTTAATAAGGTTTTCAGAGGAAGAAATTTTAATTGTTGTTAGGAGACATTTTTTCAATATCTGATTCATCTCCAGCTCATTTCACTCCATGCCAAGGTTTCAGGAACACAAAATTTAAATTATTGTATTTCTTTCATGAGTCTAAAAGTTTCATAGCTCATTAGCATCACAAGAGTCTTGGATATTTGAGAGTTACTAGGGTCAGTCATGAGAAAAAAAAATAGAATCACTTTTTCCTGGTGAAATATTAAATTTATTTCATGAGAAATATTTTTTATTTATTACCRCTCCAAGAGGAGCTGGCAGMTAATAAAGCACTCGGGAGCTCTTTGTCTCTCCTTCCATCTTCCCATGTTGAAACTAAAACTGTTGCTGRAGGGATTTTATACATTCAACAGAAAAGCTTGGGAGTTGCTTTAGAGAACATTGTTTATTTAAGTGTCTAAAATATTTTACTTCTCATCTGTTAAAACAAATTTGCTTTCCTTTGCTTTTTACTTTCTGTCTTTGCTTCTTTGTTTCTTTGAATTAAATGTATTTTCTCAYATGTTCTAACCATGAGGATTCCTTAGCCGTAATAAGAATTTTACTTCATGATATATTTATAACTTTCATCCTTAACAAAGTGATTACAGATTAGAGTTGATTCTTATAAAATTGTCTAAAATACAGTGGACTTGAACTGCTTTATTGTTGGTCCTAGTTCAACAGGTTTTATAAGTCATGGATGTCCTTTAGGTGAATAATTCCCTCTGATTTGTGTTTTGTGCAGGTGCAGAAGCAATGATYGAAACCACAGGATCAGAGAACAGTTATGTGAGAATTAAAAGAAAATAATTGGYGTAAAACAAGACATCTCTGATGAAAACGGGCATTTAGATGAGTGAAATGTCAGGAAAAGTGCCWGTACATGAACTGAATGGAGGATGGAAGATGCAAGGTGGAGTTCTGCCAGATTTTCTGAGATGAACAGGATGTGGTGGGAGCCGAGGTGTTTACGGGCAATGCATGGGCTTGGAACCTTTATTTCACATTCTGTCTTTAAATAAAGCTCCTCTCCCGCTTTAGCAATCACAAACACCCCTCTCAAGCCAAGRTTTTCATGCCATGTTTGTACACAAAGCTCATTCCACCACGGCCTGAGACGCTGCAGCTTCACAAGGTGACAGCAGACGAGCAAAGTCCTTGTGTTGCAAAATTGGATTCCCCGGGAATTAATTGAATTTCTCGACTGAGGAGTTAAAACCCCGAGTGATGCATTTCATGAGCACAATTCTTGCACACAGTGGGCTCCACGTCCCTCTCCTGCTAACAGTGGTGTTGTGCCTCTGGTCTGCAGGGCCCCTGTCACTGCTCCGTGGTGGGGAAGGCTCTGAGCTGGGAGAGGCAGGGATTGGGAATTCTTCACTTCCCTCCAACACAGCCACACCAGCTGCCTGGTAAAGCCCCTCAAAAGAAGGAACTCCCAGATTTGTAAGGACAAACACAAACCAGAGATGGATTCTGGACAGAGGGTTTAACTTGACGTGACAAAAAGCAAGGATAGACTAAGAATTATCCTGAAATCAGTTTAGTGGTGTATTCTGGGCTGTGGAAAATTCAAAGAATTCATGTAACGTGTTTCTGCCATACTGAGCTGTGAAATGTTTCCTTAGAGGAGCCTTAAATACCAGTTACACCTCATTATTTTTATTTATAAATTCAAATTCTGGCCTGGATTCAGAGGAAATTGGCACTATAACTGGAGTTTCAGGGAAAAGCGTAATTTAGTAGCAGAGATAGAGATAAACACAACCATTTACTCATTCTGCTAAGGCCAACCTTGACTCTTTAGGGATGGGATCTTCAAAAAGCACTCAACACTCCCTCATGCTCCCCTAAAGTCAGATAAAATCCCCACTCCGTTGATCAGACCATTTCTTCCTACACTCACTGCTGTTGGCAATCATTAAAGGTGATTTGATGCTGCCTTGGCCATACAAAAAACACAGAACTTTCTCTTTCTCATGTGACTTTTTCCAYCTGGTCAGTCACAGTTACCCAAAAAACTCCTACTTGTTCCATGAAGTTCCACACCTTCCTGCCAAAGCAGGAGTAGGTTAGAGCACAAGAAATATAACATGCAAAGTACAAGCTTCCCTCAAAAGTCAAATTAGATTTCGCACCTCGGCTCTCCCTCACTTGTCCCCGAGTGAGAGCATCCAGACAAGTTTATTGACGCTCATCGACTCTGACATCTCAGCAAAATTCACACGAGTTAACCAAGGAACTCCAAGCCCACAAGCCCTTGGAGAGAAGCATCCAGTGCCAAAGACAGCAGGTACAGTCAGGATCTACACTTCCTGCAAACCCTTGGAGAGAAAACACTCTTCAGGCTGCTGCTGGTGGTATTTTAATTCCCCTGCCTTTGTTTTGTGTGCTCCTAAAAGCRAATGTCAGCTAGGAGGAGTTATTTGTAGGAACTCTGTTTGTTTGGCAAAACTTACGTACTGGATGAAGTTTGGAAGCAGAATAAATTGTATTATGTGTCTCTTATCAAGGGCAGAAGAAATCAGCATTAGGGCCTGCCAGGAAAACTTTTTCAAGCAGCTCAAGATAGAGCATGGAAGACTTAACTCATGTAAAGAAAACCTGTTCATTAATTAAGCTGTCAAGCTCACTTCATAAAATCATTTATCTTCTCGTTTGTCTTTACTGGGCACTTTGTTTCACTGCACTTCAGTATTCAACTGAATTTAATAAAAGCAAACATATTTCTGAATAGATCCTGCCCAAACCCACTCGTGGAATGTATCTGTAATTATATGGATATATGCATTAAAAATGTTCATGTGATGTTAGAATTTCAGCTGTTTGGGTGCATTTYGTTATTTTTAATGAATGATGAAAGGAAATTTTCTGTTTACATAGATGTTCATGAATTTTAATGTAASACTAGAAGGAATTAAACCAAAAAGCACATTAAATATGGCAAGATTTCCCACAGACAGCTCTCGATGATATGAATATTTAGTTTGCATTGTTTTGTGAAATGAGACAACCAAGAGGCTGCCTCAGTCTAATACTGGGATAATAAGCAACGAACTGAGGATATGCCACAAAGCCTTTCTATAAAATTCAGAGATACATTTAAGCTTTAAATAGGTTTAGAAGAATTTTAATAATCACAACTTATCACAATAACAAACAAATTGAAAACATGAAATAAAAAATGTGAATAATAGTGATCATAAACACACTAAAATTTCATGGCAGCATCAATTAATTSTTTTGTTTAGAGCAGCCTCTAATTCTTCATCTGAGTTCGTGCTGGTTATTTACGGAAAGAAGAGCTTTAGAAGTTCACTTTCTTAATTCCTCTTTCAAAACACAATTGTCATCATAGAAAGCTTCCAATTTTACTTCCATGTAATCATTTCTAAAGTTAATACAAATTATTTATGTGCTCTGAACCAAGGTACATAAAATACTGAGATATAAATGAGTTCTGAACTTCAGCCTGAAGCATTTTGTTTAGAACTAAAATTGGGAGTTAAAAACTTGGATTATATTCCATTAACTGTATTAAATAAGTCTTTTCTCCTGTCGATCAGCATGGAGAACATCACGAAAAGGTGTGTTCATTGCTTTTCAAGAAGGTTTGATCTGACTTGGCTTTGCTTCAGAGAAGTTCAGCATCCCGAGGAAAGAAGGAAAAAAAAATGTTTGCTAATATCTTTTAACTAATCCTAAAACAAGCATGGATGGAGAGAAGAAACCAAAGTAAAWATAATTACCTCAAGACAGGACAATTCCTACAGAAGCTCGTGATGGCATCAAGCTTCTTGCACGTGGGGCAGCCCAAAGGTCACTTGGAGTAGATGAAGATGTGACCAAAGTCCTCCATCAGGTTTGGGAGACCTAAAAGACAGATCAGAGCAGCCTTGCTTGGTGTGATGATCAGAAAATACTTCAGTGTAGAAGACTAAGGAAAGAGTTACATTTACCTATAATTATCTGTCTACAAAATTGGGAAAAGAAGGCGAAAAAATAAAGCTTATTTTGAACACAGAGCGGTAATTCAAATAACTCCCCAAAAAATGTGAAGAAATGGGAAGAATGAACAATAACACGAGGAAGAAGCTGGTTCTGCAGGWCTTCTGTAGACAACAGGTTTGTACATGGTGGTGCTTTGAATCGACATCATTTTTTTGTAGTCGCCAATCACTTGTGACAGGACTCACCAAACATGACAGCAAAAAGCGAGGGGGATCTTCCCAGAAATATCCCAACTTGCCTGAAGTGACGTTTTTCTGACAACACAAGGAGCCTGCTCACTTTGTCTGGCACAAGAGTTTCTTTTAATCAGATCTGCACTGAGTCACTGCAGAACACAGGAATGGCCGTGGACCAGTTTGATCTTCTCTAAATGATGTGAAATAACAGATAATAGAGACAGAATTCTGTCTGCTGCTCATTTCTCCTGGATGTGCTGCATATGTTCAGCTACTCCTTTTTATGTAAGGAAATTCATGTTCTCCTCTTTCTTAAGGATGAGATGAGCCTCATTTAACAAACATAACAGGAACAATAATTATCATTATGCCTTCATTAACCATAGGCCAGCCGGGGTCAGGCTCTTTTTGGAYAGAAAGGGATTTTCAGGCTRAACTGCCCCAACAATCTGTGCATAATGTTCTTTTCTGATGGGCTCTTTTCTAAAGAACTGGAGGGAACAGTAATCTGTGAAATAAAGACAGGAAGGAGCAGCTCTTTAATAAATTGCTGCCTTATGTGGTGTTTGCAATGCTTTCCTTCTTATCCCACAAGACTATTTTGGACATTTGGAAAATGATCAGATCAAAAAGTCCCCCCAACTCTGGTGTAAACAAGACTAAATATCTCATAATATAAGAGTACCAAAGCTCTCTTGCTTGGTTCTTCTCACCTGTGGAGAAGCTTGGAAAATTCAAGTTATCTGTTCAAGCAGCTATTGATTGGTTACAGCAGATCCATGCCACAGAGCTAAAGGAATGTCCATATTTTCTGTATTTTTAAAAAATATTCCRGTAAGGGATGGTTACATTTCGTTCAGAGCCTTTTCCATAATGATGAATTTCTTGTTTAAATTACCAGCCAGTCTGGCTTGAAAGGACAAACACGTTCCCAAATGCTAAATTCTGTCATGTTTCTCATCTTTATTTCCACTTCAGTGATTTTTTTCATTTGTAAACAAAACCCTGGTATTTTTAGCCCAAATTATTATTAAATAATTAACAATTCATTGAGATATAAATATGGCTAAGAGTATGAAGTTGTTTAATTGCTTGTCACTGTTGGTTATTTACGATTCTTAACATTATAAGTAAAAAACTTGAGAATTCACAGCTGAATTCTGCTTTGAAACCTCCAACCTGAGCCACTACAATTCTTTGTGCAACCTTTGGCATTGATGAGGCTGCTGAGGGAGTACACCTGAGAATTTAATCTAACCTGCCTTCATGATAACACACAATATTTGCTAGATTTCACTGGGATTTATACCCACTTCAGTAAATTCTTACTGATTTATAAACAGATTTATCTCGTGTGTCTGCTGCTTGGCACATTACTCACCATTCCGAAGGCTGAGATTACCATATTTACTCCAAGGTACGGTTTATAAAGATGCACAGGGTTCTAGAGAGAAAAAGAGGAAGAAAAAAGTTTTCAGCTTTTCCGACTTCTGGTACATTTGAGAAAAGACCACAGCAGCTGTATCTGAAATTTATCTGCCCAAACATCACATAGTTATACAGGGGCAGGATTGAACAAAACCAACACCTCCACTCTGTAGTCAAGGAATTTTCCAAAGGGAACGTATAGAAGACACGGTTTAACACCAYTTGGATGTGGTTATTCCCAGGGATGGTTCCATAACTTGTTGAAGAAAACCAAAACATCCTTTAAATTGAGTGCAAATTTCTTTTCCTCAGAAGAGCACAGCCTAAACTTGTGATCCATGGCTGAGTTTTCTCCTGAGCTGCAGTTCCTCTTTCCTTACAACTTCCTTTGCTCCAAGCACTTCAGTTCCAGCAGTGGATATAGAGGTAGATGGAGCAGGGGGTTGTGTTGTGTTTTCTGTTTGTTTGTGCTCCCAGATCCAGTAACCGTGGCCATCCAATCATGAAGATCATCAAACCATGTACAGATGTTTGGAAAACACAGTCCCTTCCCTTGAGAAACATTTTTCATTATTAAATAGAAGCGTGGAAATCCCTTGTGTCCCCTGATCCAACTCTGCAGAGACACGAATGCTCCATCTCAGCTTCCCTCTCTGTGGTACTTCAATCTAACTTTTAAAAATTAATTCCTCTCCAAAATTACAAGATCTTTCTGATTTTTATTTGTCTTTTAACTGGAAATGAGCTGTGCTTCAAGGTCTTGTTGAGTTATTATGACAGTTTCGATGATGAAATCAAAAATTAGTCATAACAATCAGCGGTGATGCCTTGGCCAGGGTCGTTTAAATAATGGCAGCGGGACCTGAGGGTGCTGAGCAATGGTGTTTGAGCAGAATGATTTATGTGTGACAGAGACATTCAGTCAAATAATGACTTAGAGCAGCAAAGAGGTAGAATTGGAAAGAATTGAATGCATGAATGAGCAAATCATTCTTTTAAACTTTCATCTTACCTGAATTTTACTCGTTCTCTCTAAATTTTCTAAAGATGTATCGGGTAAGTTCAATATTTTCTGTATCAGAACACAGGGAATCACGGAACGGATTGGGTTGGAAGGGAGCCTAAAGCTCATCCCATCCCACCCCTGCCATGGGCAGGGACACCTTCCACTGTCCCAGGCTGCTCCAAGCCCCAGTGTCCAGCCTGGCCTTGGACACTGCCAGGGRTCCAGGGGCAGCCACAGCTGCTCTGGGCACCCTGTGCCAGGGCCCCCCACCCTCCCAGCCAGGAATTCTTAATTCCCAATATCCCATCCAGCCCTGCCCTCTGGCACTGGGAAGCCATTCCCTGTGTCCTGTCHCTCCAKCCCTTGTCCCCAGTCCCTCTCCAGCTCTCCTGGAGCCCCTTTAGGCCCTGGAAGGGGCTCTGAGCTCTCCCTGGAGCCTTCTCTTCTCCAGGTGAGCACCCCCAGCTCTCCCAGCCTGGCTCCAGAGGGGCTTCATCCCTCAGAGCATCTCCATGGCCTCTGTGGACTCATTCCAGCAGCTCCACATCCTTCTAAAAGCAAGGACCCCAGAGCTGGAGGCAGCTCTGCGGGTGGGTCCCACCGGAGCAGATCTGGGAACTTTGCGAGCGCACAAACCTTTCTGAAAAATAAAAGATGAACCACAGAGTCGCCCAAGCAGCCCTCGGTGMCGGGTGTTATCTGTCTCTTCACATCAAGCTGATTCCTGCACCACTCCGTATTTATGTCTCCTGTGCATTCCCTTCCTCATTTGCCTTGCTCCTGCACATTTCCGAGCGAGTTGCTGAGCAGAGATAACTGCTTGCTTATAATTTTTCTTTTAGTCATTCAACTTAAACGGGTCTCCAAAAACAAAAATCTTAACTTGAAAAGTGGCTACRAGAAGATCACAAATACCTCATAAGGAAAGGCTTTTGTGGTTAAACMCCAGGCAACAACCAAGTACCACATTGTGGTTCACTCACTCCCACCTTCCCCTCCAGGGGATGTGGAGGAGAATCAGGTAAAGGTAAAACTTGTGGGTTGAGATAAGAACAGTTTAATAGCTGAAATAAAGAGAAATCTAAAAATTATAATAGTAATAATAATTACAGCAATAATAATAGAATAAATTAACTCTAGCCCAGCTGAAATCAGGAGAAAGATAGATCAATTTTCCCTAGAAATTGAGGCACTTCTGGAGCCAGGCAAATAGCCAAAACTGTCATTGGAAACGTTCTTCATGCTGCTTTTTTGCCTGTTGTAACATTTCCTTGCCAACCCGCCCTCCCCACTGCATGGAAGTGGAGCTCCAGTTCCTCCTGGATCATGGCTTCCGAAAACKGGAAATTTTCCTGAGGAAATTTGGTGAGAAAATCAGTTCATATCAGAGCTGGTTCCGGAGGTAAGAAAATTATTAAAATATTGAAAACTAAAATTGCTGCTACTGTGACCTCCTGGGATTCCACTGGATTTAGCACTACTGACAGTTTATTTGGATAATGAAGTTGTCCACAGTTCTTTAATGCCACGTGGCTCACCCTATAAAATATCAAACAAATGATTTTACCAGTAGATGGACCCAGAACTCCGAAATACTTTTGTTCTGGTCCATTCTTTGGTATCACAAATTCTTTCCTTACAAGGACACAGAGAAGTCTCATTTATGAAAAAAGAGATGTTTTCTTTCTTACGAGCATTTAAATTGGGAAACTGCCGTACTGTCCTGTGTTCATATTTGGGTTTCATTACATTTTCCTTCTGTTTAGTCTAACGATGGGTGAATTCAAAGCCTGTTTTCTGTGAGGACTCCAAACATGCTGGTTCACAACCAACAGCCAAGAGACCACCTGTTATTTCCTTTTTTTTTTGGAGGAGCTGAATGCCAGACTTGCTTCTTCCCCCTGTTTAAACTGGGAAAGAATTCCCTGACCAGCACTTATCCATTCATTATTCATCCCTGATATTCATTCCTGATTCACTCGCGGTGCACCTCGCTACAGACACTGATCTGTCCTGGAGCTGTGTCTGCTCCCGAGGAGCTCTGGGGTTTGTACAAGTGGTTGTGGGGCTGCAGAAGGGGAGAGGTCTCCTGGAAACACCAAACCAGAGCATCTGTTCTCCACTGTCAGCCCCTCCCTCCTGCCYGGGATGTACCTGGGGAAAAGGGAACACAGATGGGATTCCCAGAGCACCAGTGTCCCCAGGCTTCCCGAGGAGCAAGCTGGTGTCAGCAAAGGGCAGACAACAGGTTTGGGAGCAGCTGTAAACCAGGGTGAACAAAACAGTTAAAATAAAAAACATTTTAGGAAAATGAAAACAAACTCTGTATTTAACCCCCTGTAGAAATAGCCCC
>RAHM01000009.1:1485628-1636872 GCA_003713295.1 Parotia lawesii
CACAGCTTCTCTGGGCACCCTGTGCCAGGGCCTGCCCACCCTCAAAACATAATAAATTGTGTAAGTTTAATATAAATTTAAATGAGATTGTKCATGGGTTGATGCAGTAATTCAAATGTGTGCATTTAAAAGGCCAAGTGGGAAGAAAGCCCACTCTGGACAGCAGAGCTGTCAGAAGTCAGAGTTACTGAAGCAAAGCTGAGATAAACCTGATAAACCTGCAAGCAACAAGTAGAAYTCAGAGAGGAATAATTAACCACATCAATCTAAAATTGAGGTAAACCACCAAAAGTTTGCTATTAAAAGGAATTTTGTGATTTACAGAGAAAGATTCTCCAGTTGCAGTCATTGGTTGCAGAAGAGCAAAGGGAGGTGATGCTATAGTAAAAAATATGGGAATGTTTTAAAATATTTTTAAAAGAGTAAAAATATGTAATAATGTTTAAAAATAGTAAAACACAAACAGTAAGTAAAAAAGCTAAAAGTATTTTTAAGATGGTAAAACATATGGAAAAAATATGGAAAGTTTCCTCAAGAAACAGTTAGGAAGAAAGAAAAAAATAAAAACCCACACAGAAAAGGATAATTATGCAGAAAATGGGGAGACAGAAGAAATGATCTCTTCAGGTCTTTCCAAACTTGTCAGTCTAATTCCAGTCACTGTCACTGCTGGTATTTTCAAGTTCCTGGTTTTTTATGCAAACATTTGTTCAAAGGACAAATAAATAAGGCAGAYATAGACATAGTTCTGAAGTCTGTACAGTCTGTTCAAGTCTCAATATTTTAGGCTAAATATAAATATCATGTAAAAAAATCTGTGATTGGAACAAAAAATCTCCACAGAATAGCATTGCTGGAACAGAGACAAAGGTATTTCTTCATCTCAGTCACAAACAGAATAATATATTGCAGAAAAAAAAGCCAAAACCAACCCACAACAACCACGGCAAGCTCAGAATGCAGCTCTGTCCTCCTCCCATATTTCAGGGTATTTGTTCTAAAATCTGAGTGTAACAGAAAATCAGGGAGATTTTTTAAACCAACAGCACTGGTTTGATGCTGCCTTTGTGGAGATCCATCGGATTTTGCCTCCTGATAAACTGGGACGGCGTCAGAAGCCATCAATGCCTGTCTCAGAGTGGGAGACAGGAACACATTCCCAGGTTTTTCTGGAGATGTGGCTGCAATAGGGCAGGACCTGTCCCAGGTGGTGCTGGCAGCCTGCAGGATGAGATTTCTGCAGCCTGGACACCAACAGCTGAAACAGGATTGGTTTGAGCATCTCCCACCCCAAGCCACCTCTCTCACGCCAGGGGTTTTATCCTCTAAAAGGTTGTCCAGAAATTCTCCCCGGAGTCCCCTGGCATGGTGAGCTCAAGTTCCAAGCAGTTTTCTTCCTCTCAACACAGATGATTTTAACCTTCTCTGCCTTCAGCACTTGGCAGGAGCCACCCCACAGCAGGCCCTGTCTGCTCTCACCGTGCTGGGGGTTGCACAGGAGAAAATCACAATATTCCTTTTATTTGCCTGGCTTACGGGAGCTGGTTTATCCAGTCACTCATTCCATGCTGGCATTTGTGCCTCTTTCTAACCCCCAATCGCTTTCAAACCCACCAGCAGACTTCAGAAATTTCGTGGAAAAGGAAGAGATTTAAACATAATTAAGTTGCTTCAAGTTTAATAAAAATAGAGGTTTGAAAAGCACGGTCAGAGGACGTCGAATATTTCCTAGTTTAGCCATAACTTTTGCTTTCTTTGGGCAATTTTTTAACCATAGCAGCCGAATCTGTTATTGCCAAATTAATCTGGAGTCAATAGCTCCAGAGGCTCATGGGGCAGCCAGTTCTCAGTTTCCCTGAACTGATACAATCACTATCAATTTGGGTAATTTCCTTACAAAGTAAAATCAAGCTATCCATTTTAATGCCTTTAAAAACAAAAAATTAATAAAAATACAGTTTGGGAGCTCAGCTACACTTTTAAAAGAGTTTTATAATGGTGTAACTGCAAGGAAAGCATGCTAGAAATCTGCTTTAAAGAGATATAACTGCACCCACCGCCCTCCTATGCWCTTTTATCTCCCAATAGATCATATTTCTCTTCTAACCATTTTTACAGAAAAATAAAATCAGGTGTGAATAGGCCAGAATAAGAATTAATCACAGAACTCCAAATTATTAAATGTGTTTGATTTGAAATACRCCACCTGGATTTATACTGGTGAGAGCCAAAGCCRAATCCACAAATAATYGTGTTTATCATAAYATTCCTTTAATATTTACAGAAAGTRATTTATTYAATTCAACAGTTTTGGGGGGTTTGATTTGGGGTTTTTGTTTCTGTAATTRTGAAGAAACTTGGCAAAGTGAATAAAAAAGGCCACTGGTATATTCTGTCYGCTTTTTACAGCTCTGCCTGTGTGATTACACCACTTTAACTTGAAGAGAGAGTGTCTGGAAAAAGAATGATCTACAACTTCTGCAATAAGGGCTCTGCTCTCTCACTAAAACAGGGAAAAATAAGAAGGCAAGCAAACAAAATCCAGCCCAGAAAACGGCACTGAAAGCAGGATCTTTCAGCAAAAATGGATTGTAAATACATGAAGCCACATACAAGGCATGTTTAAAAGTAGATACAGCACAAATGCTCCATAAAGTGCAGCTCCACTCAAATTAACAAAATAAATAGTAGGAGAAATTGTGATAATTACATTATTTTCAGTACTCCTCTTCCTGCAGCTTCATACAATACTCAGCCTCCACTCAAACACCGAGTAAATCAAAGCAAAGTGAATTTAATAGGTCTATTAAAAGTGCTCTGCTAATGCATCTTTATACAACTTAGAGCAGCAGCAGCACTTCCAGAGGAATCAGGATAAATATAATATGTCCTCCCAAATAGCAGTAACTGATTTTAACAGGTACTTAGAAAGAGAATATTTGTTTAGATCAATATCCAATTAAGAATCCAGCTACTCAGAATCTACTCTTTGGTTTCTCTGCAAATTACGAAAGCAAGAGCTATTAGTAAATCTTATTAGTTTCATGCTGGCCTCTCGAGATTTTATTTTCCACCCGAATACTTTGAGTCCCTTAAAAGATAATTTTAAACACAGTGTGATATTGATTATTTCGAGGCACTAATGTGAACTGATCAAACACAACCAAAGAAGATTTTACTGTATGCACAGGCAAACTGAGGACCAAGATCTGTCAACGCCACAGGTTAATATTTCCACTTTACTAAAAAATTAAAAACTAATCAGTAACCCAAGAAGAGAGTGGAGCCCCACTAACATTTGTAATCATGGGATCTGCGTAACGTTCCGGTGAGTTAGCTGCAGGAACATCATAAAATATGAACTCCAAAGGCTGTGAACATTGCAGGCCTATTACTTTGAGGGAAGGCAGAAGGAAAATAACTCCTTTTTCTGTTTTCTTCCTGCATTCTTTGTGTTCCTTCTGCCTAAATGACTAATACTAATGCACACCATACATGCTGATTTCTTTTATGTACTGAATAATCACAGCAGATGAGAAGTGAGACAAGAACCAGGTTTCTTTACAGAAATAGCTGCCTATAACCTTCCTAAACACGGGAATAGAGGGAAGGTACTGTAAGATGCAATGTTGAATGAAAATGATGAGATTTCCTGCTTCCAGAAAAGAGCCTGAGATCCTGGAATGCCTCTCTATCTTTCCCTTCATGAGATGAGTTTTTGAGGAATAGTTTATTCCTTCTCAGTCCTCCAACATCAGTCTTGTTCTGCAGGAAAAAAAAAATCCTCCTGGGCTTCAGTATTAAATCCACAGGTAGGTGGAGCAGTCCAGGTAAAGGATTCAAAATTAAGCACTGCTAATTCCTCCTTTTCACTCAGTTTTCCTAGCTAAGAGCTGGACTGAGTCTCCTGGGGGATGAAAAGCCTTCTCTGTGCCTCTTGCCATCCCTCAGCTAATAAACATCAATTGCCATAAGTGGCCTGGTGCTGTCTGCTAATTGGACTCTCACTCACACCCTTTAGCTGGAGCGGTGTGCCAGCATGAAGGAAAGGATCCTGAGAATGCAGCAAAAGAAACGTTCAAAAATCTGCTTTTCTGCATCAAATACACACCCAGCTTTAACATACAATCATTTTTAGCTTAAAACAAAGGGATGGAGTTATTTTCACTTCACGAGCAGAATTCCAGCACATCCCATCATGTTTCCACGTTAATAATTGCTGTGATGAATGATACGAACAGAACATCATTTAGTTTCATAACTCCTCCTGACTGTCAGCCCCTTGATGTCAGACAACGTTCACTATGGCAACAATATTCCATAGCCCTGCAGATGCTGGAGCAGTGAGGAAAAGGGGGGGGAAAAAGGAAAAAAAATGCTACTAAGATCTAGATGGTAAAGAATTATGACAACAAAACAGAGTTGGAAGAAATAATGGAAAAACCGCTCTAATTTATTTATGTACTACTAAAATTTTTTCTCTGCTATCACCTGTGCTTTTCAAAAATGAGCCTTTTAATTTTTTTTTTTTTTACAGAAATTAAAGGCTTCTTTAGCTGGGTGTAATTCCAGGCAAAGCAAAAGCCATCACTGACTCCAAGAGGTTTGGGATCAAATATTCATTTTATAGACAGCAGGGGAACAATCAAACTTATTTCACTATCAAGTACAGTCTTCTCACTTCAGTGACATATTAGTGTCAGCACAAGTATATGGAGCAAAAATTATCATTTCTATTACAGGATACCTCTCTTAGAACTGCAGAATCCTGGAATGGTTTGGGTTGGAAGGGACTTTAAAGATCATCTCATTCCATCCCCCTCCCACGGGCACCCTCCACTAGGCCAGGTGTGAATGGGCCTTCATTGCTTGTGAAAGAAACAAATCCTGGTTTCAGAGTCTCCAAGCTATAGAAATAATGGTTTGTGTTATTCCTTTGGTTATGTTTTTTACACTGCCCTTCCCAGGCAGGACCATGGGATTGTCAGCAGAAGCCACCACTGGAAATGAGAGTTCAGGGCCTGTTGGGGCACTCAGCACTGCCCAAATCAGTAAATCAAAAAAGAAATGGCCTTATATGGATGTCAGCAACTTCCACTCTGACAAAACTGAAGTGAACTTCATCTAAGTGGAGAAAAGAATTCTTCCCAGCCGTTGCCACGGTTCACACTTGAAGGATGTTTGTTCAAGCAAAAGTGAAGTGTTCTGGTGAGGGAAAGAGCTGATGTGACACAAAAGCAAAACCAGCACGCTGACCTACTTTGGCTGTTCTGCTGAGTGAAGTTCTGATTCCTCCCGCCTTGAGAGACTGTGAACATCACGACTTGTGCTACCCACCACTTGTGCACCTCCCTTCCACAACAGATCAGAGCCGAGGGAACACAGGGACAAAAGCGTTGAACTGCAGTGACACAGCAGAGCTCTCTGAGGAGGTCACTGATTAAAAAGGAGGAGAAAACAGTATAAAATATTGCTGGGGGTGCAGTGGAAGACACGGAAATGATCACAAGTATTCAGGCTGAGGGGGAAACACACTCTTGTTGGAGCTGCACCCTGGTGACTGCAAAATTCCACCAACTATCCTGAGCTTTACCACTCAGTGAAGGGGCTGAGGTGGCACAAGTGGACACAGTGGAAGGGGTCAGGTAATTCAGACTTCTAAGAGAAACTGGTGAGCAAAATAAGACCTTTTAAAGAGCAGATGGCTTTGGCCATGCTGTTGGCCATGCACTCGCAGCACTAACAAAGGCTCAGCCATCCCAACTCCCAAAGGGGGCCTCTCTTCCATTCTCACCTGTAAAGATCTTTAGGAGAAGGACAGATATACAACCCCATCCTGCACTTCAGATTATCTCCAGCCATTTACAGCTGTGAACCTAATCTGTGCCGGAGAGAAGTTTTTAGAATGAGGTGGTGGGGGGGAACTGAATGAGATTGTGAAAGAACGAAGTTTCCTCTGGGACGAGCCCAGAGTTCCTGACACTGCACTTTGTGGGCATTGAGGTATTTGCTATTCAGTAACCTTTAGTGCACTTTAGAGTGTAAAGGACATAAAATATCAACCAAGGCAACCTTTTTTTTTATATCTCATATGACTGCATCTGTCACAAAGACCAACTTACTGATTAATGTTCTCGAAAGAGGTTCCACAAAATTCTGTTCAACTTATTGATCATTTCCTGACATTTAATTATTTTTTTTTCTTTTACATTCTATGCACTTGCTGCTTGCAGAACATGAGAATATATTTTTTACCATGTATAAATACAATAATTAAAGCGGCATCTCCATTTATTTGAGATATTAAAATAATGGTTTAATTAATGTTGCACCAGCAGATGCAGGAGTTGTGTCTACATCATTCAGCAAATCAGTCAGGGGCTTCAGTTCTGCTAAAAAATGACAGAATGGCTCAAGAGGTATGATGCTTACCTTAAAATGTGTATATCTGAAGCAAATTGATTCATTTTTCACCACTTGCATGAATTTGGATTCAGTCTCTAAAATCACTGTTCAAACACAAACAAGAGTTAAAACAAAGAATTTATACCATGGAATATTTATTTACTTTCAATAAAAACCTTGTTCTCTTGAACTAAACTAAAGGCTGGTTATACAATTGTATTTGCATTTGTAGATGCAGAACTTTACCTTTTTTTTTTTCCTCTTAAGAAAATAAGTAGTTTTGGTATCTCAAACGCTCTAAATTGTCTACCAGCTGTTTGGAGCTGGTTAGAGAACCTACCAGCAATATTAAGAGTATCTAACTGTAGATAAGAAATGGCATCTGACATTTGAAACACTATCAAGTCTAGTCATTATTTCCCCTTCTTCCAATTCTGCTTAGCTATATTTAGAATGTAAAGAGTACAAAGTCTGTCGAAAGTATAAAGTGTACATAAATCTCCCCAAAAAGCCCTTTCAATTTCTGGAGATGAAATTTTTACCTATATTTCTGAGATGCTACAGAAAAAAAAAATCATAACAAAAACTGTACAGACAGCCCAAGTCGTGACACTTGTACTATTTTGTGTTAAAAAATGCTCAAGCAAATAATAATAATAATGCTCAAATTGTCACCTGTCACCTTTTAAAAGGGTAACACTCATAAGCTCCTCAGCAATGGCTGACTTTGTGCTCTGTCTTATTCCACAACAAGCGTAAGAAAAGTTATTTTACGTCCCAGTGTAGCTGAGATGAAGTCGCTGACACTGTTTGTCATGGTTTCAAGACGCAGCAAGCTGTTAACAGAGCTCAGCTCGGGCTTTGTGACTTGTCATCAACTTCGTCTTCAGAACAACCCCAAAGAAATGGAGGTCAGCCAGGCTTTGTTCTACACAGGCAAGGCCCAATTTGCAGCTCCAAGATTTTGGAGCCTCTTCATTTAGCACTTCTGACAATTCCGAGAGGGAGAACTGGATGCCAACCAGGAACTTTCAGTTTTCCATATTTAAATCGCAAAGGAGCCGGGCGGGTTTTTAATGACGGGTGTCATTGTCACCTTGCCAAGACACAGCTCAACCCCCAAACAGTGGATTTACCCACATTCAGCACTTTTTTAGTTGTAGTTAAATATGTCAGGGCTCTGGTTTGGGATTGGACTCAGAATCGTTTCCAAAGCAGACTGGCAGCAGGTGTTTTCCACTTGCATATGCAATTTCTTTAAGCTCCATATGATCAGCTATATATAATTTTTACTTATATAACAAAACAAGGACATTTCTCAAATGTATCAGCCTCCAGGTCTTTCTCATTTAACAACACTCATCACTGCAACTAATACGAAGTAATTTCGAACTTTGAAGACACAAAATTCTGTGTGAACACTCCTAAATCAAGGCTTTTTCCACGGTATTGACAATATTCAATCTCTGAGGTGGGAAAACTAAAGCAGTTGCCAAAAGAACTTTAAACAACAGGAAAAAAATTAATGTTAAAGTCCTGAAAACCTTATTTAAAAGTAAATAAAATTATATGCTAGACATTCTAGACTGCAGATTCTTGAGGAACAAACTTGAATTTTTAAAATTAATTTAAAATAAGATCCCACTAATAGGTGCAGTCACATCACGAAAAATACACAAAACACTGAACGTCCAGAGAGCAGAAAACACATCTCTGTTTCATATAAGGTAAAATGGGTTTTATTTGTTTGATTTGGTTTTTCCACAGTCCTCAATTAACGAATTAATGACCTCTTTGAAACCTCAAACCTTAGCTAGGGCTCAGCTTTTCTCTTTGGGATAGAACAATGAGCCCCTTGGTGAGTGTAGCCTTCCCATTTAGATTTCTGGAACATCCAAGAAAGATTTTCCTTCTCCTTTAAGGGCTGACTGATGCCAGCTGACCCAGCAGATGTGAACTCTGTCAGCTGGTGATGGCCAAGAGGGCAGGAGTGACCTGAGAGTAATGATTTTAACCAACAATCACCAGATAAAGGCAGGGTGAGCAAAGATAAACAATGTCAGCTCCAAGTGGTGACACGATGAAAGGCAGATGATAACGAACATTGTCAGAGATTGCCAAAAAGATAGGGATGAGCAATGTCCTGTTGTTCAGCCAATTTAAGTAAATGAAGATAAATGACACAGGACACTGATTAGTGAGGAAATGGACAAAACATGGGTAAGATGTTGGCTGTCAAGAAGAATAAAAAAAATGAACTTTTAGACTTTTTTACATGTAACACACAGTGCAGCATGGCTGTACACTTTCGTTTTTCCTCATATATTTCTGCTGTAACTCTGGGATTACAACCCCAGCCCAACATGGTGCATATTCTCACCTAAATAAATTATTTTCAATTTCACCCACACTGCCTCTACTTTCAAGACATTTTGTGTTCATTCTCCACCCCTGAAGACTTTTAATTCTGGTTCATCAGAAAAACAACAACTCTGTGGTGCCCTTATGGATTCCATGGGTTGAGTTTTCTTTTGAAAAGTGTTGCATGAAGGAGGTTTAGTCAGGGCTTTCAATGAACAATTTTAGAAACAGTACCTGTTAAAACTAACAACTGCAGCTCTGAGAGTGACGGCTGTGGAATACAAACAACAGCAAATACTCCCTCAAGTTTATGTAACTCATTCTCTGCTAGGGATGGTCTCTGAAATGTTGCCCAAGCAATGCAGGAAAGCTGAACTTTTTTGACAGAAATGGAATCCTGTTAAGGCTGGTGGCTGGGCTGGTTCGTGCGCAACAGAGATTACAAGTGAATGATTCACAAAATACTGCTTCCTTTGATACACATTGGCTCATTCAGCCTGGCACATCAGCTTCGAGAAAGATTATTCCATAGCCTTGTGGAGCATTACACATCAGTGCTGGGGAGTCTGGGATGGTTTTCAGGAACCTCACAAACTCCATAACTAGTGATCAAATGAAATTACAATTCAGAAGAAGTGAGCCCTGTGCTGGCTCTGAGTCCTGAGCAGAGCAGAGTACAAATTTCCAAAGTTCTAAACTCCTCATATTTCCATGTTTGGGGCACCCAGGACAGCAGTGGCAGCAATGCCAGTGACACAGAAAGAGGGGCTCATCTCTCTGCACAAACACGAGGTATGACAGAGCTCGAGCACCCTGGGAACAGTCACAACCAATTTCATTAAGAAAGCACTGAAATAAATATTCACTGAAAGGAGATAAAGCAAGAGAGATCAGCTGCTGGGCTGAGAAGGGACCAGAAGTATGTTGCTCTCCCATTTTAACATCACTCCTGAATGGCACACTAATAGTGAGAGGCATTGAGAGGAAAAAAATATCTAAGTAATTCCTTCAGTCAGGAAGACTGAGAAGTCTATTTTTTGTGATGCCGTTTCTCAAAAGAGCGAAATGAAGACCTTTGCTTGGGCTAAGATTTACTTGATGCACTACTGCAAGCACTAGCATTAATGTGAAGTATTCCAAAATTTTATACAAGATCTCATCTTCAAATCATCAAGTAGAGGTAGGGAAGGATTCCATACAAAAGGTCTGTGAGAAGTGCCGAGGAGCCAGCTCCTACTTCCCTCATCTTGGAAATACAGAAGTGCTTGAAACTACTCAGAAACAATCAAAAGCTGAATTCCTCTCTGACACCGTGGCAAGTTTTCTTGTTCTTGTATTTTGTCATGCTAACGAGCTTCCAGCAGATGAAGAATTAGTTAACGTCTTTCAGGTAGCAGGTCCAGAGCAGTAAAAAAGAAGGAGGATTGTATAGAACCATAATTCTACTGAAATGATTATAAATGGATGAGGACAGTGTTTTAGCAAAGAATTATTGAAACAATAAATAAAAACAATACAAAAATTCAGATTAAAAAAATAAAGTACAAAGTAGGGGCTGAGGTTCAAAGAGGCTGAAGGTCTGATTCTGCTTAGGTGCCTACATAGTCAATAGAGGAAAATAAACACAGATTTCAAGTTGATGAACCTCTCTGCCAGCCAATGAAGGGCGCCCATGATGACCAGTTTAGATGTAAACATCCAGCTTTTAAATGCCTAGGGAGATAAATTTTCCACAACTCCTCTGCCACTCAAGTGTGGCAATTCTCAGCCTAACCTTTACAAAAATCTTGCCAAGAAGAACCTGGGCAGTGAGTTAATGTCACCTTTCCAACAGTTTGAATGTGGAGCTCACCCTGCCTGGCTGAGCAGAGTGCCTGCTCCTGCAGGCAGAGAGCTCCATGAAAGATGTCCTGCATGGAGCACGCACTATTTCCAGGGAGAAATTTATTAAAAGCATCCTAAATGCCAATGAAATCTCCTTTCTGTGAATGAAAACCCAACAATGATCTCTAAAATCCATCGTTTGGTCAGTCACCTCAGCTTTGGTAATACCATGGTAGTTTGAAGACCAAAAGAAGCTCCAGGCTCGGTGGTGGCCACCACGCCACCTTTGAGAGTTTCTAATCTATCCTTAATGTCCTAAATGCAAAAAATACCCCGGAGTAACGATCAAGAATGTGCTGTAAAATACTTTACCCACATCATAAAAAAATAAAGAAGAAAGCAGCATTTAAGAAGCCGTAAATTCCCTTATTTCCAAGGCAGTGCACATCTTTCATGCTCACACAGATTCCTCTGGGCATATCTCAGACCAAGTGGCCCTTCCTCTTCTGCTTCCTTGCACAACATTTGTGGGCAGTCACTTCAGAGTGCTTGAATGAATCATGCTGGAACGCTTATGAACATCCCTTTTCCTCTTGGATTTTTATGGGACGAGCCTCTCTACAGAGATATTACAATTACCTGAGGTAAGCAGCCATCTGTGGATCCAGACCTCAAACTGCAGCGCTCTTTTCATCACATTTTCTCCTACACATGCTCCGCCTCGAGTGGGGTAAGGATAACACAAGACCCTGACAGCTGGTGTTCAGTTGATGTGAAACGTTCTTATTTCAGCAAACTGAAGGGTCTAAATTAGCAAAGAAAATGGTGAATTTATTTTTTCATCAGCACAAGATGAGAGGAGATGACCCCGGGCTGATCACAGGTCAGGTTAAATTGAAGGGCCATGTTCCTCATCTTTTGGCTTTGCTGCCTGTCTTTAAGAGGTTCCAAAAGCCTGCTGCAACTGCAGCTGTTCTCTTCTTATTTTCTTGACTACAGCTCCATCTACATCACGTACATATATATAATTTCTAATTCTTAGAAATCATCCCACCTTTAAGCTCGGAGTCCAATCTTTAGCTCTATCTCCCATGAAATGGATGTTTGTATCAATGACAGATCTGATGCCGTGTGGTGGCTTTAAACCCTTTTCTTCTGATGTTTGGACTAAAACAAGAGAGCTCCTCTCCGCTGTGAATTGAAAAAGAAAATCAGTGTGAAATTTCATCATCTCTTTCTTATTAACCTGTGATAACCAACTGAAATGTGCTTCAGTGGTGTGCTACTAGAACCGCCTGCAAAAGCATTAATGAGTCTATGATTTTAAAAAGGCTTTCAGAAAGAAGGAACGCTAAAAAAATTCATTTACAGCGTAGCAACTCTAATTGGTACAAGTTACAGACTGATTTTACAGAAGGATGCTGAGTTGCCCATTTCAGCCTGCTAAAGCAATGTATTTCCAAAGCAACATTGCACCTCATTCTGGAAGATTCTTTAATTAATTTGAATGCTGAAGCACTGCAAAAACAAAAAACGTGTTATGCAACATTTGGTTTCACTGAGCCATCCAACAGCATAATTTTTACCAGTTTCTCTATGTTCCCATTGTGTTTAATTCTGTTACTTGTACGAGGCTGCAGATGTCTGTGCCTTTTCCCCACAGCTAAGACTGTTCTCTCGTATAATGTAATGGCTACAATACAACCCCCAGATCCAGGACAATTCACTTGTTATGGGAGGTTAATAATTTTTTTCTTCCCACATTTTTATGGAACATTTACTCTCAAACACATCCTAGTGACTGAGGTGTTAATTCAAACCAGGCCTTGGAACAGCTAGTAAGAAAATGAGAAGGGAAATCCAATTTCAGAAAATGCTTAAAACTGTGCAGAGGGGGGAAAATATCATTTTTAGGGAATTGTCCGCGGATGACTTTGAAATTCACCTCCCAGCCACGTGGTGATGTTGGACAGGACGGAACCTGACTGCTGTGCCTCATGCAAAACTCGGCAGCCAAACCCTGAGGATTTGGGAGGAACAGATCTGCAGATGAGGGCTGTGCTGTTCTGGTCCAGCTCGGTGGTTTCAGACGAGCTCTTCTGCACAGGGCCCTCGGGAGCTCCCACACCCAGCCCAGCCCAGCTCCCGAGCCCCCTCTCTGAGCGAGGATGTTCCTTCTCACAGAGCCACCCTGCTCTGCTGGTGCTACCAGAAATAGCAAAAATCCTTCTCCATTCAGCACATTTCACTGGTAAATTAATAAATAAATGTTGGGTACTGGGAGAAAGGGGGAGTTTTTAAAGTCTGCACTCAGATATGAAATTTCTCAACTTTGTCTGCTGGTCCCAAACATTATTCAACTCTTTGTCATTATTTTTAAGGCAAAGATATTGCTGATGCAGTACTGATTCTGCACCCTTTGCTGAGCACAGGAGGCTGTTCTGGCAGGCTCTAGAAGGACTCATTCTTTCCACTCAATGCTGTGGCTGGCATTTGGGAATAGATGTTTATTCAGAGTGAACCGAAGAAAGGAAGAAATAATCAGTTTATCAGCAGCCAACAAAGCACACATACTGTGATGATTAATATGCATTTGAGTGGAGAACTGCTCTTTTTGCCATTAAAACTTGTATTACTTAAGTCACATCTTTCATCAAAGTCTTCTAATTGCACTACAGTTTGTGATCATTTAATTATCTGTGTTTTCTTTTCAAGATGGTATCTGGAAAATGTACCGTATATATCAGAGTACTCCTCTGCTTTTAAGTGTAACTTGGCCAAATGAATTTCTCCTAGGAAAAAAAGCAATTTCAAAAGCATTTTCTTCTTGTCCACTTYGGGCTGAAGCAAGTTAAAAATGCAGAACATTCTCAGCTCTTCATTTGAAAAGGTAGACACTATAATTATAAATTCCTGCTGCAGTTTAAGGTTCACAGGACAAACTCACAATTCCTTCATTACAAATTCTCTGTGATCTCTTCATACATTTTAAGCACCTGGAATATTTGCATTTCTGATTTTACTGGTGCAGCCTTAACAAGAGAGAGATGTYCTCACTCCGTGTGGACTGGATAAGGCTCTGAACAGAAGTTTTTTGTTGATTCTGGGCGTAACTGAAGAGAAAGAAGGAAATAGAGATGAAAAAGAAAGGTAAAGCCTGGCTGGCCATTGCACTGTGACTTCCATTGTGACTTATTTCAACTCACCTTTTAAAGGATCACCTCTTCTTAAAGCGAATGAAATTATATTTTTTAAATGTTCTTTGTCCAGCTCCCAGTGAGATGTCCAGGATTTGAGGGTTCTGGCAGGTCTGCTTTGAAAAAAAAGTAAGTGAAAAAACCTCCAGTTGAGTGTCTATACACTATAATGCAAAACAGACTTGTTTAGGCTCATGCAGGGGAATAGAGATTTGCTGCTTTATTAAATGGAGTAGAGATTTTCACTAAAGAAGATCTAAACATGCTGGGGAATCAATTTTTATAAATACGACCCTTTGTCCAATTAAGAGGTGATATAGTTCTTTCCATGGGATGATTATGCATATATTGTTTTCTATCTTTTAATGCATATGTRTGTGCATAAAAAACTGCAATGGCACACAAGAACAGCACATTGTAATTTAAGTGGTTCCGTGAAAAATAGCTCAGAATAAAGCTAGTTACAACAATTTTCTTCTTCTCTGTGAACTTTTTTTTTGTATATTCAATGCATTTTAACAGTATTTGGTGTCATATTTGGCTGGAGATCACTTGATTTGCCTGATTAGAGCACGAGACACAAGGGATGTGTGAGAAAATCTGTGTGTGATSAAGATATACGTATACAATTTCATAATATAATACAAAGATAAGCTGATAAATGCAATTTATAAGAAGATAATAGATTTTCTTCTTACATGGGTAAGTATAAAATACATGTAAATATAAGCATTCTTCCAGACACTTTAATTCCTCTTACAGCACCATCGGAGCTGGCACTTCTATAATGACAATATCATTCTTTGAAATATTTTTACAATGATAAAGAAGGATGAGATTTAATAAAGAGGTAATTAACAAGCTGTAATACCTAAACATCCCTGTTTATGTGGGGTAGCAGATTTTTTATATACTCATTTTAGTCAGCTCTGACAGCAAGTCTGTGGCTGATGGTTATGCCAGTCATAATTAAAACTCTTTCCCATTACATTCATTATCACAACAGATGGGATGATTTTGAGAGTAAGAGGTATCAGTTTTATATTAAAAAAAAAATTACTTGTTCCACTTTTCTTTCTGCTTCATCCCTTTGTTTTCTTTTCAAAGAAAAGGAAGGATTAACTTGAACACCAAAGCTCTGGTATTAATATAAAGGCATTATAGAAACCACAAATAGGATGATTGGAATCTGAAAGCTAAACATGGGAATGGATCCTAAGCCATGATAATAATACTCTGCTGCAAGCTGTATTTATAGATCAGGCTTATGGAATAAAATCATAAAAGTAGAGAATTATGACCAGTCATCTGAGATAATTAGCAACCAGTCACTTAACTGACTTTTACCGCTGCTCTGAAGCCGCTGATACAATCTGGGTGTGGTGCCTGATGGAGAAATCAATGTCAGCCTTACCTTAGASCTATTGAGTGCTCAGACTTTAATTTCCAATAAGATAATGTCAACTCCATAAATTAACTGGGATTCTTTGGGTTTTTTCTTTTGGAGAAACAAAGACCATCCACCATGAATAAAGCAAAACAAAGCCAAGACCAAATAAAGACAATAAAACACAAATATGGAACAGTGTCGAGTAACAGAAGCTGCCTGTGTACTTGAATGCCTTTGGAGCCCTGACTGCAGCCTTAAAGTTCCTGTGCTCTTGAGCCCAATYCACAGGTTAGAAAAAAGATATTCATTGTTCAAAACCCCTCGGYGTCTTGCACTCTGTCATATTTGCATTAAACCAAGAAGGGGTTTAATAAGACTGGCAGAGTTCCTCTGAAGGAACAGGTGGGAAGCCAACCGTGTTTTCCTTTTAGATCCAYGGAAACCAATTTTACTTAATTACACAAGTATCCAAACCAGCACTTTTTTCCTGCCTGAAAGGGAACACAGAAATGTACGAGCTAACAAAGTGAGGAGATGAATGGTTCATTTGCTCAGCATCTTATTTTATTGGAATGGCCAGGCCTTGGCATTCCGGGCAGATGTACAAAACACGCCGCAGCAAACAGGTGTTGAACAATTTTTCCCTTGGAAAGGTTTCCTCCTTTCCCTCATCCTCTGTGTGCTCTCCAGAACTGCCATTTCAAACAGCTGCTGGCTCTGTGCCTGTGCTCAGTGGCTGTAGCTGGGAGCAATTCATCACTTCAAAAAGCCAGCTCAGCACACTTGAGCCATCTGAACTATTTCCACCATCCCACATTATATTTGAGAATATAATTGGGGGGGAAGAGAGGACTTCAACTCTCATTGCTGTTATTGCTGCTCCAGGAGAGGGGCAAAGAGTATTTCATTTCTATTCTATTCTATTCTATTCTATTCTATTATCTCATTCCTATTATTTTCCTATTGTTTTATTCTATTAAATCCTATTCTATCCTTTATTAATTTTTACACTCTTCAAGATAAAATTTTGACACATGTCCTAACTCACACATGTGTAAGTCCAAGAGAGCTTGGAGAATGACTATTTTAACAGTGTAGCTGGTTGAGGGAAGGGTGGTTAGCTTAAAGTGGATGGAGAAAAAGGATATTCTTAGATAAAAGTGTAGGGCTCTTCTGTTTAATTTTCTCAATTTTGTTACCGTTATTTACACACAAGTATAGGTTAGTCCTTTAATACTTATTAGACAGTAGGAATGGGACACAGAGATGTCAGAGAGGAAAAACYACCATGATTCAGAAGAAAATTTGTATATTTGCACTTCCTGAGAGTCCTTAATGGAGCAGAGATCCTGTGCTAGGAAAAATTCCATTTTGAAACCCACCCCAATAAGTGTTACCCTTGCTGCTGACATTTGTAATCCTTTTCTCCTGCTTCCGTGGCTGAAGATTGGAAGTAGGTCATGCTGCAGCATTACCTGCTACAGATTTTCCACCGCAGATGGAAAAGGAGGAACTTGCTCAGCAATTCAATAAAGTTAATCAAAACCAGATAATCATAAAATATGAGGCTTTCTCCAAGACAAAATGAACACTGAAGTCACAAGAGCAACAAATAGGAGAGAAACTCTAACAGCGAAGTTGATACAACTCCAAAAACCTCCAGATGTTCATTTGCAGGTAAAAACTTGTAATTAAACTTTCCAGACACTGCATTTCCAGAGATTAGAACATTGAACTTTACATATGAAGCACTGATGAATATGAAACCAAACTAAATGATTCCAGTCAGATGGGAACAGGCTGATTCCAGCCATCTGTAATCTGGATATTTATAATCAGCCCTTACAGTCACTTTTACAAGGCTGTCCTTGAGAAAATGGAGCAGTATAACATTAATCAACATTTCACCTGAGGCTGTGAACTCAGGACAGAAAGAAATTGCTCTGAAATTCCAACCATCCTTCAAAAATGTGTTGGATCAAAACGTTTCACTTGTTCTGGGCACACACTTTTTGATATTTACCCGTCCAGTTTGGACTAAACTCAGTAAAATCTGGGATGAATCACTGCCACTGTGTGAGTGCCAGTTACTTCTTTTTGAAAAATATGTCTAGACATCTAAAAACTCACACATATGTGTGAACATTTATCATATAGGCACGGTGCTGTGTGGTATTTACACGGCAGGATGGGAGAAGTGTTATCACTAAATGCTCCAGAGAAAAGAGATTAGTGATAAAAGATCCCTCACCTGGCTCATCAGTGTAATATAACACTTCCACGTGACGGAATTCTTTACAGATTTACAACKACCCCACAACTTTTCCAATCTTTATCCCCAGCTTTTCCACACATAATGGATCCCAAAGCAACACTTCACTGAGAAACCTTTTAACTTCCCCTTTAATTTCGCTCCTGAAGTGTCTGCAAGAAGATACTTGGGCTTGTGTATGYTTTGCATAATGTAAACACCTGCACATAGGAGGGCTGCAACAAGGAGTTAATTATGTCATAAGAGTTGCAGGTTCTTCCTTTGGATTTTCTCTGAGAAGCAAAGCCAAGTCCCAGTTGCAGCCTGTCAGCTTTCCTTTGAATTGCCACAATAATTAATATTCTTTTCATCTAAAAATCTGCCACCAAAATGGGACAGGTGGTTTCAAGAGTTGCTAAAAGCTGCTAAATATCTCTGGCAATGGTGCCATAATGTCACTACAGCGATGGCCTTTTGCCCCCCAAAAAATTAGTCACAAATTTAGTTTAGGTGTTTTAAATGCAGTTCTACTGCTTTGCCTATACATTCRTGTATAGAAGGGTGGGTTTATACATAGATATAGAGATATAGATGTGGAAGGAACAGGGGTAATTRCTGAATATGAAGAAACAAAGGAGAAGATGACTCAATATTCCAAGAATACCTAAATTTCCGGCTCGCTGCTCACCCCAGAGTGCAGAGAGTCCTGAACTTGCAGGTTAGAAAAGGTCAAAAAACGCATCACTGTTCAGCAAAGCCCAACAGAGGAGGAAACGAGGAAATAAATAAAAAAAGCCACTGGAATGCTGGAAACTCACCCAAGCTCTGAAATCAAATTTCAAAGCGTAACCAAGCCTTCCTTGGGCCTTGCTTGCCGACACCCACGGAAGTTCACTCAGCCACAAACCGCTCCCGAAGTTTTCCGTCGAGATAAGCAAAGCTGCTGTGCCACCTGGTGAACATTTTCATATGCAAGAGTCTCTTTTGCTGTATTTCTCAATATAAAAGGCTAATTCAAGTGCTCTTGGCAACCTTTGTTGGTGCCTGCATTAAGATGGGTGAATAGTTGCAATCAGTAATGAGAGAGAGCGACTCCACTTCTGTCACCACAGAGGACTGGGCTTTTGTCAGCGMATAACTAATGTGCTCATTATTTCTCGGCAATACGTGTTTTAATTTTGGAGAAAATGAAGCAGCATCATTTGTGGCATATAGGGAAAAAAAAACCTACAGTGGTAATATATTTGAGTAAAATATCACTGTGTTTTCAGCTCGTGAATTGATCAATCTTGATCGATGATAAAATTGCAATTAGATGATCAGACTTGATCGTCTAAAATGTATTTGCTTTCAATACTTTTCCATTGAGCACTAAATAATTCTTGGCCCATCAGCTGCATGGATCAATCCATTAAAAATATTTAATAACACTGTGGTATTAAATGTTCTCCGAAGTGTTAAATCAATGCTATCAGACACCAGCCTCACAAGATGGGTTATTCTCAACACTTAAAATCAAATATCCAGAATAAAGGCTCTGTTATACATCTGAAATATGTTCTGGAAATGCATAGAGAGAGTGGTCCAAAGTTGCTGTTTTGGCCCATCCCTTTGCCAACCAACCCCAGATTTATGAGCATGAGCACCAAAAGTCATTAATTCAATCAAATTCATGACAAAATTACCCCAAATTTAGACAGGACACAGACAGGCCTGGCTTAATGTGCATCGTGCTACTCCAGTAAAGAGAAGRAAAATACAGGAATGTGGGATTCCTGATAATCTTATCATACATTGCTTAGTGGCTCTTTGCTACTCRTCCTGATTTTTACCTAATAGAAAATACATCCTTTAATTTGAAGAAAGTCTGGATTCAGATCAAGTCTTGATTCGCATTTCATGCTCTAGAAAATCCACCTTCCCAGAAGASTGAAGAAAATACCTTCAGAATTTAAGAGAAGGTCAACACTTAAAGCATGTCTTGGCTCAATATCTATGCGGTATTTCAGTCTCTTAAACTGTTCTTTTACCTTGAATCCAGTTTAGGGAAAGTAATTTTCTCTATATATTCTCACCAGTTTTTGAGGATTCAGCCAATACACTGATCCTTCTTTGGAATCGGTTAATTTATATTTTCTCTTGACTTCAATATAATTTCCAGTGTTGGACCCACTCCTATTTATTTATTATTTTCATCCTGGAAGTCTATAACTTCTGCACGAGAATAAAACTAAATTAACCCCTCCATACAGAGGTCTAAATTATTTGGCAGGATATTGTGTTTTCTGATAGAAAATAGCATCAGATTTTGGACAACTAAATGAACTTTTGGAATAATGCAGAAATATATTTTCTGCAGGACTTTTCTTAGGTGAACAACAGTGAGTTATAGTTTTCAACTTTGCTCCCATTTTTCATGTAGTAACCAAATAATATTTATTCACAGGAACATAAATCTTTTTGGGCATAGATGGAAAGATTCCATCAGATGGCAGGTGTGCCATTGGCCATTATACACCTGTTAAAGGCTTTCTCTCTGGTATCTGAGGCCTCAGCCCTTCAGAGAAAGTTAATTAAAGTTCAAAACTTTGTGACAGAAAGAAAACACACRTTTTCCTTTCCAAAAAATTAAAGTTTCTGGATGAAAAATTTACCTTATATTAAAATGAGAAAGGAAACTGAGGGCCTCATTTGGATGATATATTGGAATTTTCTGCTTTTCTTTCTGTTTCTTTTTCAGATATTGCTCTCTCGCCTTCAGCTGCCCAGGGTTCTTCAAAATGTAAATATCTCCAGTTTGTCACTGATTATAATTACAACCCCAGTCAGAAAGCTCCAAAGCAWCCCGGTCACTCCCAGGTCTTTGTGGTATCTGTCAAACCTTTTTTGCTTAATTTGATATGAGACACAACCTTCATATTATAGGGTAGAACATTCTGCCTCAAAGAGTCTCATTGACCACCACCATCAAAYACCATTTCTAGGGACTGATTTTCCATAAATCTGGGACTCTGACCGTTCACCAGGYACAGCCTGGCTGCCCTCAGTGAGATTTTTGGCTGGAAAACCAGAGTGGGACGCGAGGAGATGTCACTGGGTGTGCTCCTTTTAGAGGATATAACCCATTTCTCATACAGCCCACACCTTCCAGGATTTCCTAAATCACAAATCTTGACCTAAAAGGAATCATCTTAAGTCTGCCATGAATTTAGACCCTGCCAGACACCCCATTCTTCCTTTTTCGTAGAAAATACTTGCATAAAAACCCTTTTTATTTACCTTTCTGYCCCTCCTTATTCACAAATTTCACCAACACGGGGATAATGTCAATGCTTTCCTTTTGTTGAGTTCTATTCTGTCTTCACCTCAGGCCCAGACATTTGCTTTTGTACCAGAGTTATTTCCATGGGCTGGCTGCTACTGACAACAGCTTTTCTGTTAATACTGAAAAGTGGTGAGTTAGTTGTTTGACTGACTGAGCTTCTGTGTTTGGAAATCAATACTAAATTGCTTCTTCCATCAATTCAAGCTACTAAAATACAGACATATTCATAAACTCGTTATGAAGAAAAACTGCTTGAAAGAGGTGAGAAATAGAGCTTAAAAATACCGGATTATTGCTACAATTACAGTGCATTCATAAAAGAGTTACCTGAACTCAGCGCTAACATCAGATTCTGTGTCAGAGCCTCAGGAGAAATACACCTCCCTTTTTGGTTCTTTTCTCCTTTTATCTATGGTTATAGTCATTGCAAATGAACAGCATCCATTCTGTGCACAATATTTCTCAAAAAATATATTAAAATATGGAACCCCCTRTTGTGATCACTCATGAACACATTGGGAATGCGACTCACCCACCATGCAGGTYGTGCTCACCTAGCACAGGTACAGGATGCAGCAGAACAGATGGAGGGGTGGCTTTTTTCATGGAAAAGGCTTATTGGCTTCTAAAGGATACAGGATTACTCCAAAGCTCGGGTTTCTTTTGGAATAAACTAAAAGCAGGACTGCATTTCTGTCTCCTGTGCATGAAGGAAAACATGTTTATCACGTTACAGCACTGAGGCCGGAGATAAGCTCTGCCATTTCCCTACAAGCAAATCCAGGCATCTGGGGAAAAACAAGTGTGCTGTCAGACAGGATACACAGGAGGTCTGGGCAACAACTGTGGCTGCTTCTTTTTCACATCTAGCAGACATGGTTCATTAGAGTTAGATCATTATCCTACTGGAAAACAGGATCCTCCAAGAAGTAAATCATTGYTTATTGTGGCTTAGAATTTCTTACGGTTCTTATGTTTAAGCCAGTCCTGCCTCACACTTGAGGGGATTCATCCTGCTGTGATAAAACGTGAGTGTGCACCTCATTTGTGAGAGAGATTCCAGCCAACTCTGAAACACCAGATTAAAAAATAAGAGTTTGTTTTTCTTTTGGGATGATTATAACTCATATTCACCCCTTATATTCTACTCCATGCTAATCTTCAGTTCTGTGACAGAGATGAGTTATTTTGTGAACGAGCAGAAGCAAAGCTCTCTTGGAACCATCTGAAAATGCAATTTATCAAATTCTTCASTGTTGCCAAGTGCAAACTATTGAAAGTGCTTGTCATCTAAGCCATGGAYAGAATTCCCCTGTCTGTCTGACCTGATTCAGAGATTTAGAACCAGGCTTTTAGTTAATGCTCATGCAAAAGGCTGCACTGTAGAGTATTTCAGTGATGAGTGGGACAGTTAAGAGGTTTATTATTTTTAGCACACTCAGACTTGTAGTGAAATTTCCTCAGATTTCATAGAAGAAAATGTGTCCTTCCATTCCTGCACAGGCAAGCTCCAGTCTGTAATTCTTAGGTGTCAAAAAGCACAACTGTTGTTAAAAATATGAAGGATAGACAGGCAGACATTTGTGTATTCCATACATGAATTATGAGAAATAATACATATTTCCACTATGTACATAGTGCAGACATTTTTAGTTGTGTTTCTTGGAATTAGAATTGGCTTAAAAGTAGATAAAGAGAATATCTGAAGAGATATATGATGCCAGACTGTTAGACAGAGCAGYTCCAGTCCAGAAACATCAGCAACCTGCTAAACCCCAGAAGGGCGTCAGTGCCATGAGGGTGTGATGGTTACTGGACATTTCTCCTACACAGATGAGATTSACCACAAGAAATGTCCAGAATCTAAAAATTAAGCATCAAGTTGGCCTCTCAGATTTGCAGAATTCTCTCCTCTAGCTCTAGCAGCAATACCAATTACTGCCTTAGCCTACATAGCTAAATTTTAGGTGACTAAAACTTGATTAAAATGGGCCCCTTCTAATGAAGGCTCTGCATTAAAGAACAGAGCCAATGCTGAAAACAAGGTGTGTGCCATTACTGCCAAAAAATTTATAAGTAGCAGGAATACAATTTCACATTTTTATAKCCTCATCTGTATAAGCATTTTTATAGTCATTTCCATAAAAATGTCTAAAAGTGCTCCATAAATATTAATGAATTAACCTCCCCTGYGTCCCCATATGGTGGGTATTTATTTCTACATTGTAGAGCTGGAGAAACAATTGCAATAAAGCCAAGCTCTGTGCACAAGTCCGGCTACCAATTCTTTTAGAGACTCAGGAATAAATAATGCTGGATCCTTCATAGTAAATTCATAAAATAAAAAAATAAAAGAGTAAATAAAAGAGTTATTTACCCTGCCCATGRCTCCAGAGCAATGGGATTTCCAAAGATCTTGTCCCCTGTCCCAGCAGAATTCTCCAAAGTTCTCCCAGGAGAATTCTCCAAAATCAAACATCTCTGAAAACCTACATGCCCAGAATAAAGAGGATGGATATTTTGGTGCTACACTTCCTTAGCTGAAAGTATTCCTGCAAATCTTGAAATTGTTCTGCAAGATGATATTTTTAACGTGTCAATTTAACGTTTTATGGGTGGACACATACGAGGCTGTAATCCAAGAAAGAGCGAAAGATTTCAAGGAGGAAAAAGTACAAGAATCCAAATTCATTCCTGTTAAGAGAGAAGTAACTAAAAAAATGTATGTCCATAATAAGTTAAAAACCCATAAGGCTCTTGTACACACTTTGTGCAAAAAAAAAAAGATTAAAAAAAAAAATCTGACAAAAATAATGAATCCAGCTCAAATTACAGAACTATTCTGTTCAAATAACAGGGCATGCAAGAATTAGTACAAATTATTCCACAGAAATACTTTTTCCTAAATGCTCTTTGAAAAGACRATTTCTGAGTCTTAGGACAGTTTGGATAAAGCCTTGTACATTATTACTATTCATTTTACTTGCTTTATCCTCCTCCTTTTTTTTTTCCCGACTATGTCACTGTCTTTCTCTTGCAATGCACCAAATACAAACCCAGAGTGGCCAAGACACCAAGTGCCGTGGAAAATAAACATATTGTATGGCTCCAACACACATTTTCCTTAAGAAATTAATTTCCTTGATATCTTAACTGAACAATCCCACCCTATGCTCCTCATGGATTTTCCCATTATCCCATAAGAAGGTAAGGGATCCRTTTGTTGGAATCCACAGCAGTTAAACGTCACTGGTTTTCTGAACGCCACCACTGGGAGTCTGTACAACACCAGKACCAAACTTTCATTTCAACTTTATCATGGACTGCATGATATTGATATAGAGAGGAACTTGCATTAAATTTATGTTTCACCCAGAAACCTTCTCAAGAACATTTTTTTTTTCTTTTGATATCTGAGGGAATTTCTGACAGAATTGTTCCCAGTGGCAGAGACAGCGAATTAACATTTCAGAGCAYGCTTTGATATACATTGACTTAAAACCACCTTATTTTGATCTACRTTCAAAGTCTCCGAAACTAAACCCAAAGTTGTTGAAAGAAATAAAATTTATTAACTACTTCCAAACCARATCAGAATGACTTTGGGACAGGCACTGGGGGGACACTGGCAAACAGCCCTTTGAGTGGCTCTGAAGGAAAGACACTCCACAGTTTTCGTGAGTTAGAATCACTCMGGTATCAACCAAAGAGAGTGCACCAAGACGAATAAAATTGGATTGAAATGGATACAAATTAGTGCTCCTACAACTCCATCTGAATTCCATGATGTCATCACTCTATTGCACTAATTCATGGGGTTGATGTAATATTAACAGAATAAGAAATGAGCCGCTAAGTGTGAAATCACTGTGTACATTAAGTGTGACTTCTCTTCAGCTTTTCATCAATTCAAAATAACTAAAGGACAAACTTTAGAGGATGGAATTAACAATATTGGATAGTAGAATCTATCTTTAGTAGAATCTATTTTTAGTAGAAAAAAAATCGTTTCAGTTGCCATTTGAATACAAAACCAAGATCAGATAAATCCTATCTGCACAGGGTAATCTGTGCTTTCCACAGAGTCAAAGATTTTGCTGACTATAGCAGAGGGAAAATTGGGTAATTGAGCCAAATCCTATAGTGCTTATTTAGGATTTAAGCTTATGAGAATAGTCTGTAAGTGATTATAAATATGATGAGATGAAAAAACCTATTATTTTCCTACAGTGTTTTGTAAATGTATAGGAAGAAACAGCCTGTGAGTGATTCTCTACTTGAAACCTGAAATATGTGGGAGGAAGATGCCACGGCTTCACAAAAACCACACATCCCATTACTGGCAGAAACAAGGAAAAGAACTTTCCTTCCTTCCATAAGGACACAGACACCAAAGTCAGAGGAGTATTGTGCCTGGCAGTGATGCCAGTGAGTCCTGAAAGGGAATTTGTGGCTCTTGGTGCATTTTCATTAATCAATTCTGAAGCAAATTCCTCGTCTCTCCCATTACAGTGTGCCACAAAATTATCCTTATCCCAAGGGCAGCAACATTTGTTCACAGTTTTAATTTGATTTTATGTACTTATTGTCACCTGGGCARCAGTAATAACTCTCTCACCAGGATAACTTGCCTGGACTCTTTTGTTGTTCTTTTGGGGACTTGGTAATTTTTACAGTGCAAGCACCATTAGGGCTGTTTATTTCTGATCATGAGATTTTGCAGTTTCACTCTGTTCTCTGATGAACTCCACGGCAGAGTGGGGAATAATTACCTGTCATTTCATTCGTCCTTCCCTACCGTGCAACAGGGTCCTTTTTATTTTTTAATCTCTTTTTTTTTTATCATTTTTCTTACGTTTTGGGCAGTGCTGGGCTTTTAAATTGTGAATCACCACAAGAATCCCTCTCCAAAGACCCTCCTTAACATTCTGGCCTGAATCATCAGGACATCATTGTTCTCCTTCCATAATTTCTAATATACTTTTCCATCTTTTCCCTCCCTAGGGACCTTTTTGGATTATGTAGGCTCGGGGAGGCTTCTCCTGTGCTGCCTCATTGAAAGGTTTTTGCAGGCCACGAAGCCCTTTCACTCGGGCTCTYTGCAGTGAAATATTGGCTCTTTCTGGCTCTCCTAAAATAGAGGTGGGTTCCTCTTTTCTGCTGCACTCTTAATTCTTCGGAATTATGTAAGGAACAAGTTCTTATTAGGGAAGGATGAGCTTAGAGAGATCAAAGCCCTGCTCTCAGCTGTGTTCAGGTCCCTTTATACCCATGTAAAGGGACTTTAAAGCAAGGCTCGCTGTCTCGCACTAAGGAGATTCAGGAACGCATTTTTTGCCATTTTTCCATGAAATTCTGGTATTGTGTGACTCGTGGGCTGCCTCTTCTCAGGCAAATTATTTTTTTAAAAGGGAAGACATCCCACCTTTCTCTCTGAGTATGAAAGGAAAATTTATAAATTCGCTGGTGGAGGGTATTGTTCCTTCAGCAGAGTGGATCCATTACATGATTTCATTTTTCCCAAAGCAGGAAGAATGTGCTGTGTCACAGTCCTCCTCAGCAGCTGCAACTACAGAATGAGCAAAAGTAACACTCACTATCTGTCTCAGAGAAATATAATTTGAGCAACCTTGCTGCTGGTTTTTAGGGTAAGCACAAGAAATTCCTAAAAGATGGAAAATTCCAACAAAATATTTCATATTTGGTGTACATGGACAGCAACAGATTACACTTACAGAGGAAAAAATAATTATCTTATCAATATGATGCTTACATTGGAATAAAATATTTCAGTGATAATCTAACTGTAAAAGCTAACTGAGAAAAAAATGAACTTTTTCTATAGCACTTTTCCACATCAGACTCCAAGTGCTTTCCAGAGAACACAAGTATCATYGTCAAGGTGACAAAATGAGACACGGAGAGGAAAACTGAGCCTCATTTTCATGCTGCCTTTAACATATTTGGGAGTTCACTGCTTTGTGGGAAAAGGCAAATCTAGGAGAGAGAAGCCTGTGTCCCTCTCATATCTAGACACAATTTGCCTGTATTCATGGAGCACCATGAGCAAACTGAGAAGCAAAATGAAAACATTCCATATTTTTCAGAAATTCCAATAGGAATAAGAAAAGTATTTCCCAGTGTGAGATAAAGTGGTCATTATGTTATGATATTATATTATACTATCATAATAAGCAATTAGTTTAAACTTCTGAAATAAATGAGGACTGCATTTCCATCATGGAATTTGAAGGGCTGATTCAAATATTTAGCAAAATTTATTTTTTATTACATCCCAATGTTTTCTTGAGGATCAATTTCATACTTTTAGAATGTCACTTGATGAATTCGATACAAGATCATTTCTGTAATAATAAAAGAAATCATGACATAAAAAATTGCCTAATATTGTCTACGAAAAGGGAAAGCAAACACATTCTCAGGAATTCCTTTTGTGAGTATTCACAGTAGCAAATTAAAAGAAGGTTTTTTAAAAAAAGATACTGTTTGGAGAGGTTGAAAGAGTTCTATCATGATTCTCTATAGACAGATGTTTTACTTTGAGTGGATTTGCTGTTTGAATAAAGGCCAGGAGTGCTCTGGTATTTTAAAATTTCTTAATTCTCATATATTATGTCAAGCTTGCAACAATCAGAATGAAACCCAGACAATGGGCTCAGCACAGAGAGTTATCCTTTTCTTCCTGGCATGGATGGTGCCTGGCAAATCCTTCCTCTTTTAAAAAAATGTATGAAAAATCAAGATTATCATCTAGACAAGACACAATCTCAAACCTGCTTTAGCCCATTTGCTTTGCATGGCCTTAAAGGCACAATCCCAGCAAAGCACGTGTGGTGTTTTCTCACAGTYATGGAATTCTGTTTTAAAAACTGGGAGTGAATTCAAAGAGACTACACAAATAAATAAGTGAATAAATATTAAGTCATGGGGTCAGACCTGGTGGTGCCCTGATGCCAGTTTCAAGCAGCTGCTGCTGCGTCCTGCTGCCAGAGGGCAGGGATGGATGGGATATTGGGAAGGAATTGTTCCCTGGGAGGGTGGGGAGGGGCTGGAATGGAATTCCCAGAGAAGCTGTGGCTGCCCCTGGATCCCTGGCAGTGTCCAAGGCCAGGCTGGCCGGGGCTTGGAGCAACCTGGGATAGTGGAAGGTGTCCCTGCCCATGGCAGGGGTGGCACTGGATGGGATTTAAGATCCCTCCCAGCCCAAATCACTGTGATTTTGTGATTAAGACATCACATGATCCAAGTGCTCCCTCAGCCACGCTCAGCTCCGGCCCCATTCAATCACCATCCAAGCCATAAAACACAATATTCAGACCTCACTATTCCTGTTTATCACCCAAAAATCCATTACGTTGTGTTTAGGAGGATTTTTAATTGAAAATCAAACGTCAGTTTGCTGCCTGGCCTTCATTAAAAACTTCATTTTCTTCTGGAATCACCCWGTTTGCAGCTGACAAGCTCATCCCTCTCCTCCCCGCGCACGGCAGCGCTGCCGGCGCGCTCCTCTCGCTTCATCATCATCCTGCAGGAAGGGACAGCAGGCCTGATTAAGTCGAGTTAATGCTAATAACCGCTGTCATGTTAATAAGCATCCAGGGGCTTCTGTTTGAAGGTCTGAGACACATTTTCCATGTAGTCATGGAGCTCAAGGAGGAGAGGCACTCAGAGGTCATCTGCTCCCTTCCCGTGCCCAAAGGAAGGACCAGTCGAACTTCATCTGTGCTGACAGACCTTGCTGCCCCTCCACCACCCTCTGACCTTCTGCTGGTGACTTTACCAGCACCCTGAGCAATCTGTTGCACTGTTTTTMTGCCTTTTTCCTCCAGGTTTAATCCAAATCTTTCTGTCTGCGACCTAAACCCTTTACATCCTGCCTGTCTAAATGGATTTTTACGCTCCTCTTTCCTCTCTGTTTTACACACTTGAGAAGTCTTGCTATGCCTCCCTTGACTGCAAACAAACAAACAAACAAAATGCAAACTAGAAAATAATTTCCAGAGTCTGATACTCTTCCTTCTCCACGCTGCCCATCCTAATCGATTCATCTCTCTGGAGATGAAGGGCTCAGACCTGGGCACAGCCTGAGCCCCCTGCGTGGAGCAGGACAAGGGGTTTGACCACAAATCCATCTGTGCTCGTGTACAGCTTCTTCCAAATGAGGCTGTGACATTCTGAGGACACCGTGTTGGCCCCCTCTTACACATATTTTAACACAGCTGTCTGACATTTATGTAGCCCACACCAGATAATTTCTGCACTGCAGAGGCTCTGACAGAGCTCAGGTGTTTTCCACACTGCATTTGTTCTTCCCAGACACCCCTGCCTTGTTCAGGGGTGGTTTTTCTATGTTTGGGCAGGATCAGTCTTTATTCCCATCCACTCATCCAGTGTCATTTCCTAATTGATGTTTCTTCAGTATTTTTTAATATCTAATATTAACTGCACCAAAAGACACATAACAAAGCCTGTACTCCCCCACAAAGCCTTCAGTTACATAAAGAAATCAGACTGGTCTGAGATGAATCATTATTTTAAAAAAATCTGCTGGCTCTTCTCACGTTGGTGTGTTAGAGAAGTGAAATAAAGCCAAGCGCTCTGCAAATCAGAGCTCTTGGATTTTGCCTTTCTGAGGAAGACACCAATTTTGCTTTCTCCCAGTTCTCCATCTGCCTCTAACCCACACACAGTTCTGATATTTACTATGCAAACACTTCTCAGTATTAATCCAGGCCATGGCTTCCAACATGATCACGTCCTTAATGATCACGTTCTTAATATTAATACAAAATTTCAAGTAGTTCTCAATCAAAGCAACCTCTGAAAATCAATATTACAGTAATTATTATAGTGGGCAGCAGTACGATAACTCAAAATATGCTTGTTCAAACAAATCTACATGTAAATTAACCTAGTTCTTTTAGATGGTAAAAGTAATTTCTRTATGCATTAAAAATATGTCCTGCTAAAGTATACAGGGAAAATCTCTTGGGTCCTTTACCCATTAAAGCTGTTTTCTATTTATTGGGTATTTCAAAATACATAAGGGCACCAGGGAAATTTTTAACTTCTCACAGGATACTTGAATAAACCAAGTTATACATATTTCACTGTGAGCCACAGCACAAAATACTACTCAATCCATTTTTAATAATTGGATCCTTCTTAATCCACAAATTACCTGAAAGTGAGGTTAAGGCCTCAAAACTGATAAAAATATTCTTTTTCAAGTATAGTGACAGCATCCCACTATGTTACTGACCCAAAATTCATAAAAGCTTGTCTTTTCATGGCGGCAACAGCTATGGTCTGATCATTGCCAAAAGCTACATTCTTGAAGAAAATTAATGACGTACGCTTTAAAAATATTTTTCAAGAAATGAAGTCCAAGATAATTCACCTTCCTGAGGTGGCCACCATTGCTAAAATCTACATTTTTCCTTATTCAAGGACAACCACTGGCTTTACAACCAAAAAATGATGATTAAAAAGGCAACTACAGGTTGCGTTGTAAGCGGTTAAACTTCTGCAGAGTGAGGTGAGGATTTTGCCAGTAATTCATTTTTCTTGTAGGAGAATATAAGAGATAATGAAGTACCAAAAACCAGGTGTTTAACAGAAAGTAGACAAAATGTAGGCAGAAAAATGGGGTCAGTTTCTACTGCTGCCCTAAGGACCTGAGCACATTTATACAAGGGGTCAATCGGGATCCTTCCCCTTAAAGGTTAATTAAGCCTTAACCCAAGGCAGGCACACGTGGAGTTGGAATTTGTGTTGCAGAGCAGTGTGATCTCATGGCAAGATGTTATAACAGGTGGCACAAGCAGGGACCTCACTTCACAGGGGGAAAATATTTTAAAAGACTCTGCGCTGTCCACTTTGTAGCAACTGCTTCAAAAAATGCATTATTTTACATTTGGAAAACAGTCCTGATTTGTGCTTTCTTCCTGTTGTACATTATACATTAGTGGAAAATTAATAATAATTCATAATTTTAACCAAAAGCTGTTTAAGTGCATTTTAATGCACTTGAGAAGTTCTTTATGCTCTTTTATTTGAGAACACCTAAAACCTCACCCACTCTTAAATTATTCCTTCATGACTGGCACGGGACACGTTCAACACATCAGGTGATATCAAAAAGATCATTAAAACTTTCTGCAAAACTCAGAGTCCAGATGGTGAATCCAGCCAAACATACAACTTTTCCCAAAAAGTGGAACCCCCTGTGGGTCAGGGATGCCCAAGAAGGGTCTAAACTTGGGAGTTTAAATTGTTTTGATCSAGGAGCTTGGTTTGGCTCTCAAACCTTGAATCAGTTTCACCTGGTATGTGGAAATGGGTGAGGTTTTGGATTTATGCCACAAAAAAMAAATAGAAAAGAAAAAAGTAGATGAATAGAACGACAGTGAGAACATGGGTTTAATAATATGATAAAAAGAACAAAGGTTTCAAGCTTATTGGGACTTTAATTCGGACTTTTGTTTGTTTGTATCATTTGCACCCATACAGAGAAGGAAGTCCACCGAAGCCAACTGAGCTGGAAACCTCAGGTAAATAAATAYTCCTTCACTTTATTGAAAACCTTTGTTTGAGGCACTTTTCAAGGACAGGCAGTGCCCAGATTTGGTGTCACTACTGATGACACTTCACATTCCTGACTGGCTTTCCTTTGAAACAGACTTTTATGTGCTTCTGACACAGTTTTGAAAAGAAAATGTGCCTCAAGTATGTTGTGAAAGCACAAGGCTGAGAGGCACAGATGTTATTACTTGCTGCCATATGCTGTTAAAGCTTTAATAATATGCATTTCTACTAAGTTAAAAATGGTACTTCAGCGTTCTGAATGTCAGCAAAAGAACTGTTCATTCCTTGGTAAAACACACCAACAAATGGAGCAACACTCTGAAAGTGAGGTTGGATTTTTGACTCTGCACAAGTGGATCCTTGAGGACTTTCTCGTAAAGATCAAGCAGATCATTAGGAGTCCCTCTAAACCATTTTATATTGACATTCTTGTTTTCTGAAGCAGCAGCTTTCATTTAYGTTCTCGTTTGGTTTATTTGACAGCCACTTCTCGCAAAATTTTGAGATATAAATGCGAGCCACGGGCTAACACGGAAACTGAGAACAAACCCTTGTGYACATCCAAAGCTTGTTAATATTTCTGAAACCTTTGCCACCCTAAAAATTGAGACATGACYATTATCTCACCTGCCCCTTGGACAAAATCTCCACTACACGTTCCATTCATAAGCTTTGCTACGGAATGTTTTAGTGTTTTTCAGCATTCTGCCCAAAAGTTCCCATTTTGGAAAGGCTTTCAATAAAGTGAAGGAATACTTACCTGAGGCTTCCAGCTCAGCTGGCTTTGGTGGACTTCCTTCTCCTCTACATGGGTGCAAATGAAACAAACAAACAAACAAAAATCTAAATTAAAATTCCAATAAGCTTGAAACCTTTTTGTTCTTATTACCATATTATCAAACCCATGTTCTCATTGCCATTCTATTTATTTACTATTTTTTTTCTTGTGCCAGAAAAGCCTAAACCTCACCCATTTCAACACGCCAGGCAGTTGAAATTTGCAATAGTTGACTAAGAGTTGGTCAAGCTGAACCACTACTGCGTGGAACACCCTAATTATTCWCAATTCACAGGGAACTGTGCCCCAATTCCACAGGGAATTTCAGCCCAAGCTTTATTCCCAGTGGTGGGAAGTGAAGGTGCACCAATCCACTCCATATCCCATCAGTACTGTGGTTTTTCACTATATATTCTGCTAGGGAAACACATATGAAGCCTTCTGAGAAGCCAGCAGTGGTTTATATTTGGGGTTTTGGGGGATTTTGGGGGGTTTTGGGGGGTGGGGTTTTTTTGCACTGAAGATGACAGACCCTATGTSGTTACAAACAGTCCTGGTTCTAAGGCAACTCTCCTTCAGGGTAAAATTCCACTCTCAGCATATGAAAAGTAACAAAAATCTAATTCTGAACAAATATTTCTACTCGAAATATGGTGGAACCACTTCACTCTGCTCATTCGGTGCATTTTCTTGTTTTTACGGGAACCTTCAAAACCTCCACAGTCTTTAGTAAAAGCCAAATAATTTAATTGCAAAATAACTCAGTCCCAATCAGTTGAAGCCAAACAACTCAGACAAGCATTTCCACACGCTCTGAACGGAAGTCAATGAGAACTGAAGACAAACTGCCTCTAACAAAGTGTTTGGTCAGAGGCCCTGATGGAGCAGCTGACGCTTTTCTGTGTAGATTTAGTTGAAACAAGTCCTGCCAATTTTTTCCAGCAGCCACCAGATTTTGTTTCCTGCCTGTGAGAAGGGCTCCTGTACCTATATCCGTGAGCATATGGATGTAGGGAAGAGGAGGCGACAGCTACACCCAGTAAATGTGAAATCTGCATCATCAACAGCAGAACAGGAAAAAGTTCTGTTAATTAAAACTTGAAAGGCTCTTTCTAAAATTCATTCCAAGTAAGTTTTGCCCCCATCATTCGCCTTTGGAAAGAATTCCATTTTCCTCTCCGACTGTGACAGTAATTCCCTCTGAGCCTGTTTCACTCTCCACCTTCCTTACTTGTTTTTATTTCATTTCCAAAGTCAGTCACTCCCCATCCTTTCTGATAACTATGGATAAACTATGACAATTATGGCTAAACTATGATAATTATGGCTAAACTATGATAGTTATGGCTAAACTATGATAGTTATGGCTAAAGMAWGGAATGGCAGGTGAAARYAACCCCTCTTCTCCGCTTTTCAGGGCAAAGGGGAGCTCCCCTTCCCTCCCAGCCCGGGGGAAGAGCTGCCTTTCCCTCCCTCATAGCCAGGCTGAGGGCTCCCTCTCCTGTTCCAACAGATTTTTCACCACTCTGCTTTCAAACAGATCTGACAGACAAAAGTCTGGGATATCTAATGGAATCGAGGACTCAGGAAAAAGTAAACCTTTAAATTCCTTAACATTTAGAGCTATTAATGGCAATTAATATTAACTTCTCAAATGATAAAAYGTCTTTTATCACGTCACAGAGCTTCGGTGTCAGCTCTGGCCTCACAACCAGGCTGTGCCCTGCCTGTGAGGGTACGAGTAGAAAGACAACAACAAAAAAATCGTCTGGGGACAACCATTAAAACTCCTTAAAACATAAAAGAGAAGAAAATAATACCATAAATTCGGTGGTTATTCTGCATTTGAAGAGAGATTTGGCAGTTATAGAACACGTAACATAAACAACAAACATTTCATTTTCTTTTAAGAAGAAATTCCCTGGGATTATTCCATCTATAAGAGAACCACAGGCAAGGAGCTGAAATGATATCAAAAGACAAAATTTAAAAAAAAAAATCTCAGAGCAATAAAACGTATTATACTCAATCAAGATCAATCTATAAATATTCAGTGGCCACCCASTGCCTTCCAATTAAACTATTTGATTTCAAACCAACCAAGCACAATTTATTTTATTAAAAAAGAGRAGTCAAATGAAAAGGAGCAGAAATTACAATTTTTGTTTCGATTAAAAAAAAAAAGGAAAAAATCGACACCACAAAACCAATGAATAAAGGGGAAAAAAAACACCTCAAAACTTTATATATAAGAAGGTAATAGATTAAATTCATCTATGGTAGCAGATAAAAATAATTTCCAATAAATATTTAGTCAGAAAATTCTGCATCTGTGATGGAAATGTAATACCAGATTGAGCTAATACATGTAGGACTTAAAAGAGAAACTTTCGCCTCCATTTAATAAATCAGCAAGGAAACAAAATAATGAAAACATRAAATATAAAAGAAAAATGAACGACTACAGAAGAAATAATGTGAGCTGACGATCAATGAATTTAATGGAAGTCCTTCCAGTGCCATTAATAAAATCCAGAGCTGCTTTTTGTGCCGGGAGCTGATGGCACTTTTAGGTGATACAATCATTTTGAGGCATTAAAACACCGTGATGACAGTGCCTTCTGTTTGTGCTGGGGAGGGGAAGGAGGTGTGAAGATTGCCATTAGGGAGAGATGGAATGTTCCACCGTCCACAYGGGACCGGGGAGCCAATAAAACATCCCAGGCAATGCCCTTGAGATAACCACCTGTCACATCACCAGAATGTGCTCCTGAGTTATTTGCTGGTGTAGTTCCATCCCCGAATCCCTGTTTTCACTGTAACACATTACTTTTTAGTGGCTGGTACTCCATACAGCTCATGGATTAATTTCCCCTCCGCCGACGGAATTTTTAATGAAGATAAATTATAATCATGACATTTACATCTCAATGATTTTCACAATTGAAACATTCTCCTAATCCTGGTGCACATGCTGTAAGTGGGTTACGCAGCCAGATACTAAAGCAATCATTTTATCATTGTCAGAGTGAATATAATGCCTACAGCAATCAATTGGACTTTTATGGGAACAGTTAGCTCAGCTGGTTTTGCATTGAAAAAAATGCACTGAAGTGCCCATTATCCATCTCCACTGTCAAAGGACAAGCCAGGATCTTGGCTTGCATTCCCAGGAGTGTGAAATTCTGTCTTACAACCAAAATCCATGAAGATGAGAAAAGGCCAAAGTGGTCAGAAATAGCCAACAGCAAAAAGCTCAAGAGCCCTGGGAAGAATAAACCAGAACTTACCTGGTTCTGGGTAAAAATTTGGGTCAAACAGAGGTTCCACCTGTGGTTTCTGTAGCCATGGAGGGCAGGAGGTTTTCCTGGCCAAGAAGAGGAAGAGAAGTGAAGACAATAAAGGCACTAAAAATAAAGGTAGAGGAGTAAAAAATGAGAGCCCTGGTTGGAGAGAATTCTTAGAGGAAACCCCAGTGCTGGTGTGGGTGAAAAATGAGGCCAAACTGGGCAGTTTTCTCTAGTGGTGCTACAAAGAGTTGGAAGTCAGAGTTTTCCAACAGCTGGCAGAAGAGCCAGGACAACATTTTCTGCAGCTACTCACCCTTATTTCCAGCACTTCCAGGACTCACGTGGGCTCTTGTCTGCTTCAGGTCCTCACTTCGCCCTTTGCTGTCCCAAGCAGCCTCACTAATTTAGCTTTTCACAACAATTTTTGTGACTCACTTCATTTCAGCAGGCTGTGCACCAGTTGTCTGATGCACCATTCCCTACACAGAAATATCCAGAAGAGAGGAGTGTGTCTGCACTTCCTGATCTAGTCCATGTGCCAAAGAGTGCCAAAAAATAATGTCCTTTGCTTATTATTGAATCTTAGGGACCCTGCATCCGTAATCATGGAAATTCCTGGATAAGACACTGCGGGAGGGCCACCAAGCCAGGCAAGGAATTTCCCACAGTGAAGGTCAGGAACTCCTGTGCAGTAATTACTAAGTTTTGAAAACCTCAGGCTTCTAGGAAAGACAGAAGACTCCCAGTGATGAAGTCCCTTGAAATAATTTCTGCTATTTTGTAGTGCACTGAGTCTCCTGAACATCTTAGCAAGAGATATTATAGCAATAAATCTCCTTATACTTTTGAAGAAAAATGAACAGTAAAGGTTAAGGCTGGAATATGCTACTTAAAATAAAAGAATAAATAGTTCTGCCAGCTGTTTAAACATTCAGTGCCCAGATCCACAGCAGAAAATCTGTTAATGTTTCTCTTCACACCATCGAGACTTACCCAGAGCTTGCAAGTCGTGCAAACATAAAATCTTAAGTCCCCAACTTCCATACTTCAAATTTGCAATGTTTTTTCGGAATTTAGTGCTAGAGAATAATTTTCTGAATTTATTCTGCAAAGATCTCAGCAGTAATGGATGTATTTCAGGTACCTCACAGCATACTCAAAGAAGAACAAAAGGAATTAAATACTACAGAGGGTTACGAAACAAAAAGCTTCCATRACACAGTGGGGGAGATCAGATCCCATCACAGTCAGACAGACTTTGTGCATTGAATCACATCATTCCAACGAGCAGGAATTATAATTATAATCTTAATTCATTAGCAAGCATAGTGCTCAAGGGGAGTCAGGTACAGTACCTGGATACACAGACACTGCTCAGAAGAGAATTGGAAATTTTTTAATTAATGCCATGCAGGAATCCGTCTACTGACAATTATTTCAATAAAAATTGATTTCCTTGTTGTTGAGTATAGATTATTTAGTTTAATAACATATTCACCTGGGCACCTATCATGCATAAAAACTACAGTCCAGCAAGAAAAATTCCACAGTTAAATTAATTCCACTGAGGAAAACTGGGGGGAAAAAAAGACCTTGTTATTGCTGAAATTAAATAAAACATAAAAAATCCTTTAAGTCTGGTGGCTATGTAAAGGCAGCTCAGTTGCCCACTCAGTTTGGTAATTAAAAGTTGAAGAGCACTCACCTGCGTCCACAACGGGTTTTAAGATGCAGTTCTGTAGCTGGGAGGGATTTGGCAGATTCCCAGATTTACCTGCTGCCTGAGCAGGSTCTCCTGATGTCAGGCTGTGCCTCYAGCTGGGATCCAGCAGCACCGGCATTCCTGGCACCTCGCTGCTCTCCACGCCACRCTCCCAGGGCTGACATACARAGGGATGGAAAAGGAGAAGTAAAACTGAGGGAATTTCAGAAAGCAATGGCAGATGCTCAAACAAAAATCCATGGTCAGCTGGTTAATAAGAAGAAAGACACTTTTCAAAAGCCTAAACCTACAGCTGAGGATGCCGGCCTAGGGAGAGGCAGGATATTTATGTGACCAAGATCCATTGGAAAAATCCGAACACCGCAGCGAATTCAGCCAAATCAAAACACCATTCCCTTGAAATTTCTTCTCCAGTAGTGTGGATGTTCCAGCAAAAGCATCTCAGCCCTCTATGAGCGGTTTCATTCCTTTATTGCAAAGGCTACATGTATTTTCCTTACCCTACCTTGAAATGTCTCATTCCTGTCTTTGATTTCAGCTGGTTCAACTTGACACTCTTTTTTCCCCCCACCAAAAGCAGTTTACTCACTGCTGAGCTAAAAAGCCCACTGTGACACGAGCAACACTCTTTATACTAAAAACCAGAGATGTGGAGAATGGCATTATGCATGGCAAGAGCTTGAGATGCTGGGAATAATATTCAAAGAACGGGAACGTGAGAAGTTCGAAGCTGCCAATGGAAACAAAGGGAGCAGCAAGAAAGGAGACTGTAGAAAATGTCTTGTCAGTGACTCCTGGCCTGGAATTGAATCTCTAGGTGAGCCTGTGGCAGCCTCTGGAATGCTAATGAGGTGCTTAACATTACCCAGTACTTGGGCTGACTTTGTGACGGGAGAAAATAGAGAGAGGGAAACGGGAATGCAAAAGTGCTGGCAGAGCTGGGGGAAACAGCGACCAGAGCACTGGGAGGCAGGGGAGGATCCTGCAYGAATCCTGGAAAAACAGTCTGGAAGAACGACAAAAAACTTGGTGGCACAGAGCATTTTACAACCACGACACCCACGGAGCTCATGGCACTCTGCAGGACATAGCAGATCCATGACATCCTTTGGGATCAAAGAACTCTGCAAGGGGTGACCCACGAGCATCCCACTGTTCTCTCCCTGGTTTTCTTTGCATTCAGGACATATTTTCACTCAGCTGAGAAGATCTGAATTGCAGCAAGGAGTATTTAGTGTTTACACACAGTTTTACGCCAACACCAAGAAATATTTTGCCATGAATATTCTACTTTGGTGTATTTTAGTAACTAATATTTTTAGATCAATGTCCCAGATATTACATGCCGAGTATTTTCAGATCATAACCAGCCATCAGAAATTAATAATACTTTAGTAGCTAGAAAATGAAGAATATAATTTACCATCAGAAAAAAACCTTGGGAAATAAATCTGCAAGGTCAATTTAAAACTATTTTTAGGATGTTGACTTGTTTTGGATCTTCTGAAACTTGAAATGACAAAGCTCTGCTTTTAGCGACATGACATAGAAAATACTCCCATCGTGTATTTTTTAAATCTCATAGAAAGAGACAACTTGTAACAATTCCACAGCGATGAAGTTGTCAGCAGCGTGATCAGGTAACCTGCCGTGGTTTCAAAACACTTTAGACAGAAAAAGAAAACCGGCTTTGAAAAACACCAATCCTACTTTTGAAAATAAATTTTTGAGCGTATCTTGGAATCCCACCTGATTGTACAACCACAAATTCAGATATTCTAAAATAAATCAAATTTACAGCTATTAAGTTGAACAGCAGTAAGATATCCATGAAGGTGCTGTTGTCATTTCTAAATCATGTAAAATATAGCAGGGACCAATATTAATTTCCCCGGCCTCTCACCAAGCAATGTGCATTTTCTTTCCAGAGACAACTTCAATATTCTGTCAGAAGGTGGAAGAGTTTTGGGGTTTTTTTAGCAAAAACCTGAGATGTCCTTCTCAGAAATGTATTTGAAGTAAATTTGAAGTAAATGACTTTGAATAGCCAACCAAACTTTGAGAGAGGACATCAATACAAACATCCCACAGAGCAGGAGCCAGCACTAAAYCCTCAATTCTCTGCTCACCAAAGTCCAGCTTAGCTCAGACAACACTAAGCAGCAAGTTTTAGAACCAATTCTAGGTTTCCCTTCCTGCTGGGCTTCCAGAGTAAAATGTCAGCCTGTTGAAAACAAAGWGTTCTGTGGAGCTCTGTCAGCTCTGATCAGTTTTGGAAGGCAGTAAGAGGAAGGCACCCAGGTGCCTCTGTGCCTTGGTATTTGGATGAACTCCTCAGAGCAGCTCAGCTGTGAACAAACGGGCTCCTGTACCGGCGCCAAGGTCAGCGATGTGCTGAGTAAGTACCACTGGCAAGTCAACATGCCTCGGGGCACCTTGAGCTCATACACCCGATTTTTCCACTATGTCAACAATGATACGAGAAGAGATTACATCATGTAACCTGCCAGCTCCTTGCCTTTTGTTAAATCCCTGTCCTCCCCCCAGCCCGGCTTGTGCAATCCCCTCACGCACCTGGCACATTTCCCAGACCTCGCACGGAGTTTCATTAGAGAGGGAGAATGCTGATTTGGGGTGATCTGCTCTGTGTCTCCATAAAATATGTCCCTACCTCCTGATTCAAGTTGTAGAGGAAATCTGTGACCAGCAGAGCATGAATAAGATGAGAAGCTCTTACATGTCTAATGTCTTCCTCCGGGTTAGAAAAGGCAAGAGGCAGAAAACATCTCCCTGGATGTGATGTCTGTGGCAATGCCAGACTGGACCCATGCTGACAACCAGCTTGCAACACAGAAGGCAACCTCTTAATAAACACTAAACCCTTCTAACCTGAAAGATTGCAGCCACTCTAATTACCAGAAATTAAATTGTTCAAGGAAAGCTTGGAAAAATATAAGTCGCTGTGGGGCCRGAGAACAATGATATTTTTGCCTTTCTTTTTCCTTTTGACAGGATCTAATCCACTGGATGGTATCACAGCACACGAGCTTAGAGACAGAAATACAGATACTTGCTAAAAATGGACCTCGTTGAAAAACATTTGCAAGATTTTGTCATAAATAAAAATTAGGGTGTTTTTTATTATGTCCTCTTGCAAGTGCCTGTGGCATGTTCATTACTCAGAGACTTTGTTTTATAAAACATTTTTTGAAAGGGATATTTTAGTTCTTGGATTTACACACAAATTGGTTTAATCACAAATTCATAGATATTTTATTTGTGAGCACACCTGTAAATTATGATCTGTAAAGCTTTTAACTTCCTTTTTCCCCCTCTTGTGCTCGAAAGAAATATTAGTTTGACAACATTGGAGGCAGCAAGGACAGTTGTATTAAAAATTATGTGCTAATAACTTTAACACATGAACCAGCCCATGCAGGACTGTCACTGCCACTACAGAAAATAAAAGAAACCATGCAATTATGCCAAATCCAAAGGCAGTCCTGCTGCCCACAACAGTGGGAATTTCTTGTGCTGGAGAAAGTGGATAGATGCTGGATAGATAATGCCAGTTTCCAACAAGCAAACCCTTGGAACAAAATAAATAACAATAAAATCGATTATATCGTGTCATATGCCTTTTGTTTCTGTGGGAATAAAGTTTTATTTCCCTCAGTAATTTTGTTTGCTGAAGGAATGGATTAGAGAATCACACTAGAGACATCTTGTAATTCACAGCCTCAGCTCTTATGCCCTGAAAGTCCTTTCTCAGAGACTTTTCGCCCTTAACCAGGCAAAAAGCACATCCTTTCATGTCCCCACATCACCATGTTTCATATTCTTGCTGCTATACTTCAGTAACTCCTCTGGTGACAGAGAAGGTTATTCAGGTCTGCAAGGGTCTCTTTTGAGCTGTGGCAAACATACTTAGTTAAGTCCTTTTTTTGATGATATCGTTCGGAAAACAGCCCAGACTGTTTGTCTGAACCTCGTTCGTGCCCTCCAGCACRCAAGACTTGGAGACAGCTGCCAAGCCAGCAAGATGTCAAAGCTGCTGACACCCCCGAGTTTGTTCAAAATGAGGTGCAGCTATCAGGGGGCAGAAGGAAACAAGGGGAAAAACCCATCCAATACCTAATTAGGAGCTGAAGACCTGATTCTGAAACCTTCCCTCCTCTCTGCAGCAAATATTTCATAGGTCAAAAATTTAGCAACTTATAAACTTAAACTTCTCCAAATTTGTCAAAGCCTCTTTATCGTTCATTAAAGCTGCATCAAAATCCCAAGACGTTTGCCCAAATAATGAGAATTTTGTTGCAATGTTTGGAGCTGGCTTTAAAATGTTGACCTCCCTTCCAAAAGGGAAGTGTGGCTGTGCAGATCCACACATCCATAGCTCACAGCAGAATGTGATTTTACAGTCTTTGAGATGCATAATTTACGTACTGTACAACATTACAGTCCTGTCACAGAATCCAGGATGGTTTGGGTTGGAAGGGACTTTAAAGTTCATCCCATTCCACCCCCTGCCACGGGCAGGGACACCTTCCACTATCCCTGGTTGCTTCAAGCCCTGTCCAGCCTGGCCTTGGACACTTCCAGGGATTATTATCCTAAAATTATCACCTCTATACTCAATGTTGCACAGTTAATTGTGAATTTTATGTAGATCAGCACCAGAGAGGTTCATACAAACTGACCTAAGTAAAACACCAACTCACCTATAAGGTGCTTAAAACTCCTACAAAGCTAAAATTGAAAGGGTTTCTAATTTGTGTCTAATTCTGACTGTGGATTGTACATTCTGTTTGTGAGGGCTGAAGGCTCCTGGCTGGGTCATCAGCTGGTTTAGGTGACTCCATCTATGCCCATTGTTTCATTTTACCTTGCTGAAAGACTGGGAACCATTCAATGTTCCAACATGGGCACCCTCAGATATTAAACCCTCTTTTTGTGACTCTTTCAGTGTTGTTTATTTTTAATTAAGTTCTCTATTTTTGTTACAACGGGCAGTGAAACCAGGAAAAACCTGTGACACATCATTTGGCCTTTGATATCACTTAATAAAGGAACGTGTTTGATATGAAGATAGAATCTACTCACATAATATCCCCTTGTACAGTTTAAGAGTGACACATTTCAGAGGCTATAAATCACAAGAAAAAAACACATTTCATTGTTCACCTTGTGCTGATATGATCTGCAATCCGTGAGATGATGTGAAGGGAAGGCTGAGTCAGAAGAATTGTGTGACTTAAGCTGAGAAGAAAATAAAAACCTTCAGGAAAAGTAAATAAATAAATCATTACTGAAGCAAAGTATGAAAAAACTGCACAGAAAAAAAATACAATTAAAAAACTCAGTGGTTATCATTGTACATAAATAATGCAAGAAATTCTCAGGAGATATGAAATGATACAAAACAGTGGTTTGAAATGATTTTGAGAACTTCATGTAAAATAATTTTGGTTGGGATTGCTTAAAATGTTTTCTACAAGATCCTATGGTCATATTTAGGTATCAGTAGATATTATTTGATTTTTTTTGGACATAAGTACATTAGAGAACAATATAATTATGGAAAATKATAAATGCTCAGATTTAGAAGGGGTTTCTAATGAAAGACCAGAGTTACTCACCTACTGGCTTCTCCTTTTTTCTATTTTTTTCTTTCCTCTAAAAGAACTACTTTCTCAGAAGGGAAAATGAGATCAATCTAATCTATCTGGACTTCAGTAAAACACCTGATTAATTGCCCCACTGGAAATTWCTCGTTAAAGCAGTGTAGATGAGGATCAGCACAAAAAATGAGGGTGGCCTGAGCCCATCTGAAAGAGACAGAGCAGTGGGCTGATGAGTTTAGGCTGAATTTCCCYGTGGCAGCATGGATTTACTCCTTTGGCACGTTGATGCCTTGCCTAGGAAATCACTGCCCATCCACAGGATTCTTCCAGGTAAACATAGGGATGTGCAGAGGTGTTTAACCATGGAGTACTCTCAAAGAATAAGAGCACATAAACTGTGATCAGAGTCGTGTTCATCTTCCTCCTAAAACCACATTTGAGTGATAAGGTAGGTTTTGGCCTTTTTATGACATTGTGGCGCATCACTCTGTGAATAACGGCTGTGAATAAATATTGCATCCAGGGGATTTTAATCTCCCTTCCACCTGAAGTTCCTAACGATATCCACACTAACAGATTTATATTCCCCACCCAGCCAGGCTCAGCAAATGACAAAGTCTGGCGTTCAGTTGCATTAAATGATAATTAGTCAGTCTACTTCTAATCTGATGGTTAATAGATCATGTCAAAGGCTTTCTTATGAAGAAGATTGAACTGGAATTTCATCTATAGCATTAACATAATGCATTACTATAATGGGTCCCAATCCCACACCTGAAGCTTCAAGGAAGTTTGGATATGGAAATCAACCTAAATCCATGATTTCTGCCTCAAGTGTCTCACTGTGCAGTAGGCCAAACCAGAATCCATGCCTTTTCTCCCCCTGGACTTGGGATAAAATGAGATTTTACATAAATAGGGAATTATATTATCTGAATCCAGCACGACAAGGCAGCGCTTCCAAGATTTAACCAGGAATAATGGGGTGAGGGGAGAATCCCAAGAAAGAAATCTGAGGAGCTACCTACATACCTACACATGAATTACCAGCTCCGTAATTGGGATGGAGCTTCCTGCTAAGCTCTGTTCTGCATTCCAGAGGAGCAGCAGACTCCTGTAGGTCTTCAGCCAAACTTCCCGGCCCCAGACAGATGTGCCAGACAAAYGATGGGATCTAAACCGACACTTGAGCATTTCTTTCTTCATTCACAGGCACAGGTTCTCCTGAGATGAGAGCCTTTGTGGCACTCTGAAAGCTTTGAGGGTGCCAGCAGCCCAATTTCCACATTGGATAAGGCATCACAYAGGGAGCTGAGGCTGGTAAACAAAGCCAGCTTCGGAGAGAGACAGCAAACCCACCGGTGCGGGATTGTAAATTGCCTTCCCTTCCCAACAGTCCCATATTCCCTTCACACGTGTCAGCCAAGAACCTGCCTGATGTACAACAGCGATGTGTGCAGCATCCACAAAAGAGCATTAGCTGTCAGAAGACCCTGCTGGAATTTTTTTAGGGAGAGCTAACCCTCAGCGAGGTTTTGCTAACGATATCCATGTGCAGCATGGCCGCGATCAATCACTGCTGGTGATAACGATCAAACTGAGCACAACCCACAGTCATCAACATCATTAATGGATGGGTCTCCAAGGAAAGATAATTTTGTGCTGCCCTTCAGCTTTCTGGGAGACAATTATTGGAAGAGACAGTCACACACTTGACACCCCTTCTCCAATCCTCAGTCGCTTGTTTCCCTTGAGCTGYACCTTTGTACATGGAATATCCACCAGGAATATTCCTGTGCCCCTGCCACATGACTGGGGTTGTGCTGACCAGCCTTCCTCCTACCACACCTGGGTATTTCCAAATGGACCGAAATGTTCCCCTTGATTAAAAACCAATCAATATCAACCTTTCCCTGGAAGTGTTCATGAGGTTAGATGGGACACGGAGCAACCTGGCCTAGTGGAAGGTGTCCTTGACTCAGCCATCCAGGTTTCCTGTCCTACACACCTTCAAAAGATGCTAAAAAACTCAATTTTACTTGTATTTTTACTAGTAGATAAAACATAGTCAAAAAGAATGTATTTAGAAAAATTTTAAARTTCGTGATCAATAAATTCTGGCATTGTAACACAAGACATTTTTCTTCCAAATAGTATTCTGAAGTGCCTTAAAGATTAGAATACTATAATCACCAAATTATATAGCTTCTAATGGAAGCAAGGAAATATAATATTAAGAGGCTCAGACAAGTGAGAAAAGCTGCTTTCCAATGAGATTTTAAAAGATACAGCAAGTCACCGAGGCAGAGATTCAGAGAGGCTGTTCCAGATGGCAGAGGAGCAGGGGTTTGCACCAAAGGCACTTCTGTGGGGCAGCAAAGTGAAGAAATGGTTGTCAAAGTAGTCCAGAGAGGAGACAAGTCATGAGGATGACAAAATCAGATAGAAATGACAATAATGGCCATAACAAGATTGACTGGGGCAGATTACAGGTACAAAAGGATTTAAGGGTAAGAAGAAAGAATTATAGTGAAAAAATAAAGATGTGAAATGCACAGGTAAGATGATTGAAAAAGTTGTACAGCCAAGAGAAAGAGGATCGGGAGACGATAGGGAAGAGAGGAAAAAGAATGATCCCTTTGTTTTATTGCTTGAGCCAAAGGTGGAAGAGATYTGCTAACAGAATTGAAGATTCTCTCTACAGAAATGCAGTGTTCCTCAAGTCTCGAAGTTTCTTGAAGATTAAGGAGATGAAAGAGTTGCCAAGGCCATCTGCACCTTCCCCACCACTGGGTGATGTGCATTCCTAGTCCTACAAACATGGAAGGACCAACGACACCAAACCAGCAAAACTTCCGACAACGTGAAGAAATTTTGTCATTTCGGCCTTTTGTTCCAAGTGTGACATTCCACATCTTCCTCTGGGCTCTGTGGGAACTGTGCCTGAAATGTGCCGGCGTGGCTACTCCGAGAGAATAAATATATAAATAAATAGAGAGAGGGCCTGGAAGTGTTCCCTGTGTGAGTTGCCTGAGGTATGACAACAACCCCAATGAGGATCCACACAAACAATCAGATGCATAAAGATTTTTACTGTGCTTGAGCATTGCTCTGGAGATCCAGAGACGATTATTCAGCAAGTTCCTCTGCAATCCCAGCACTCGTGGGCACAAACAGATCTTTCRTCAAAGGTCTTGTTAGTGCTCAGGGGAATTGTCACTGCAGAAAACTTTGAGCATTGTCATCCAGGTGAATTCTGGCAGTGACATCCCAGGTATCCACCATCATCCCATGGGATTAATCCCCCAAATTTATCTACAATTTATCTTGCAGTTTTCTGAATGTTTCTTTTGAGCACAATATCGTTATTTAGGAGAAATTGATGCTTTTAAAGAACATAAAAGAAAAATCCATGCTGACATTTGTATCTAAAATATTTACACAGCAGGTATAGATTCTGTGGAAATGCTCCTCCATTGCACAGTCACTCTATGTAAATTCAAAATACATCTTAAGAAATAAACAGTATGAATACTAAAAACTGAATTACAGAAAGGGTGGGATGGATTTGCTCARCTGGAGCTTTTAACTAACAGGGAAGGAGGAGGATGAGTTCCTGCCACAAACCTTGTAAACAGAATTTTCTAAAGTGTATTTGAGGGGTAATGAGGAGAATTTACTGAGATCCTACCTGAACCTGGGTAAAAAATAGKAGGAAATCTACCCTCTTCTTTTAACCAAATGMTGATGATGATTATTTTTATTATTGTTGTTATTATTATTATTGATATTATTATTGATATTGGGGTTTTTTGGTGGTTTTTTCTTGGTTTGGTTTGGTTTTTTCAGTCTTCTAAATTTGGGAGTCAGAAGCTGTGCATCACTTACCATGCACTGTCTTTCCTCAGTAGGAATCTCCACAGATCAACCAACTGCCACAGTCTGGGCTTAGAGAAAAAGGGAATTGATGCTCTATCAAGTGAAGTGTAGCCTTGATCTGGTAAAAAGTTACAAATAGGAGTAAAGAACTTCGCACAAGTAGAGCTATTGATTTCATTTGCTTTGTACTGAATTGATTTCAAGGCAGTTTATTCACAGAGAGTCTGTCTTTTAAAACATTGGCTAGAATCATCATCATTGTTAAGCTGAAAAATATTTCAGCATCAAAAAATAGCAGCCCTTCAGAAAATAAATGTATATAGAGGAGGTAAATCTGCTATAATGTTGTAGTTGATGAATTTATCATTAGTTAGGAATAYATTTGTTAGCTCTGGGTGAATTATGGACTGAGATGTCAGCAAAGAAAACATCTGAAAATATATTTTCAATGTTCCRTTTGAAAACTTAATTATTATTAAAGGAGAAGCAAATAGATTTACAAATTCAGGGGTTTATAGGGAACGTTATCAAATTAAATACTAATTACTTTTATCAGCAAACTGCCAAAAGTGTGATTTTGTTATTTGGAGGCTGAAATAGTCRAAATATCTACTTTTTGGAACAAAATCTCCTCACTTTAGAAATGCAGCCTCCCTGCAGCTGAGCTAACCCTACTCACAAACTATCTCCAGCAGGCTTCACCAAAAATAATTTCACAAACTCTCCACACTCCACAGCTCTGTAGTCCCTGGTGGGCTGAGGAGTGTTGGGAAAAAAAACAAAACCCAAAAAACAGGAATAACCAAATTTCCCAGCAGTATCCTCATGTACATTTCAGCAAGAAATTCTGAATGCACAGCTGGGGAGACAGGGAATTCTCTTGTTTAAGAGAGCCCCAGACAGCCTAAAAAGAGAGATTAATGACACAGCTCAGTTAGAGCAGCACAAGTCTAAACTGCCTTAACTCTTCCCTTTAAAAGTTGCATTGTGAGTAAATAAAATCTAAGGAAACCTCACATCACCTCCTGCACAGCTGGTGCTGCACTCCACAGCCCTACACTGGCTTTGCCAGCACTTTACTGATGGTTTTACAGAACAAAAGAGAAACAAAACCAGATAAACAGCACCTTCCAAAGCCTAAAGGGGCTCCAAGGGAGCTGCAGAGGGAATTTTTACAAGGGCATGGAGTGGCAGGACACAGGGAACGGCTTCACACTGCCAGAAGGCAGGSATAGATGGGATATCAGGAAAAATTCTTTCCTATGAGGGTGGGGAGGCCTTGGAATAGAATTCCCAGAGAAGCTGTGGCTGCCCCTGGATCCCTGGCAGTGTCCAAGGCCAGGCTGGATGGGGCTTGGAGCAGCCTGGGACAGTGGAAGGTGTCCCTGCCCATGGCAGGGGTGGCACTGGATGATCTTGAAGGTCCCTTCCAACCCAACCCGTTCTGTGAATCTGTGGTTATTTTTATTTCCTATAAGTAAGGGGAAAAGAGATAAAATATGTGGTGAAATACACTGCTAAACAATGYAGAGATTAAGAAAAAGATTCCTCCGTATTTAACTGGAATGAGCTTACTGTAAATCAAAAGCTTAAAAGTTTTAAAGTTGTAATTGGATCAGCAGGGCTCTGACAGCTCTCTGGTTTTATGGYGGTGTGGATCTAAAAGAATGGCTTTTTCTGAAAAGGAGGCTCACGAGAGACAAGCAGTAAAAAAGATCCGGCCTGGGATGTATTTTCAAAGGAATTTCAAATAGACTATCAATCTCTTAATGCTCTTTGTGTATTATGAGCAAACAGAGCTTCAGTTTAAACTTCAGAATGCAGCATACCCGACTTTGCCAACTTCTCCTCAGTGCTCCTAAGACCCCATTATTTGGCAGATGACAAGGACTTACCTGATTGTCTGCAGTGTTTGATTTACACTCTTGACAAGCACAGTCCATTAAATTGGGGGAATGCCAGCCAAAGGGAGTGAAGGAGGTTTCCAGAGCCGCAGAGGAGTGAGGCAAAAATAAATAGCGAGGTTTGCACCTCTGCAGCCCAGGCACCCAGCTGGCTGTTATCAAGACTGTTATCTTTCAAAGGTAATTATTATAGCTCAAAATAAGGTTAGAGGCACGTGGCAACCTCGGTCAGTAACTAAGCTTCCGTGGAGAGCAGCGTGCTGAAATTCATAGCAAATCCTTATAACCCTGTCCCTAAAATCCATTTATCGAAGTTCCACTGACTTTCATTGGGACTTAGATATCTAAGCCAGTGAGATGCTTTAGAATAACAAATCCAGAAGAGCTGCAGATAAAACTCTGGGCATCTTCAATGCAGAAAGTTCTGCTTTTCCCTTCCTGAAATACAAAATGCCATAAAATGTCTGCCCTGAATAACAGCACGAGCCCAAAGCTCTGCTGAGAGATTCTAAATAAAGGGTCAGGTCTTGAGGCATTACCTCACTGCAGCTTTGTGAAGCCTCCTCTCTAAGGGCTGGGGAACTTTGTAGCCTTTATTATCAATAAAAATGGCCACAAGAAGTTGGGTTTTTCTCTACCTGTGAATTCCAGGTAAATCCCATCCAGCCCATCAGCATTCCAGGCACGCAGAGGGCACAGGGAAGGGAAGGCCACCTGTCAAGCAGAAAGAGAACAAGTGCTATTAGGGAGGATTTTACAAAGTGACAATAGCTGGAGCAGCAACAGGGASGGTGTAGATGCTTAAAATACAGGCAGGAGAACAGCCTTGGCAAAAAAAAAAATAAAATAAAACCCCTTCCAGAGGAAATTACATTAGGGAGATCAAGGACCAAGCTGTATTTTCAATTTGTACAAAACCTATGGGGCAAATGCATTAAGGGTTTGACAGTCCAATAGAGCTCTGAACTTAGCTTGATCTCATCATTTATAGTGTTATTTTATTACTAGTTCATAATTAAACTCTTAGCCAAAGCCGTTCTATGGCACCAATGCAGGCCAAGGGAAATGTTTGGCTATCAACCTTGCACCCACATTGCTGGATATGGGCTAAAACCTGTAAATATTGAACTGCCAGAAAATATGACACRTCTTACAAGGGGAAAACATCATGGCTTGAAACACATATAATTAAAAGAGAAATAAAAGGGGGAGATGGGACACGTGTGTAATCTAAATCCAGATTATACAATCAGAAAAAAAATAAAAGCAGGAAATAATCTACTGAGATAACAAAATATCCATTAAATTATGTCTCTGCTCTGACCCTCAGAGCTTCCCAAGTTTTTGGCACATGTTGGGGATAAATGGCTGCCTAAGAGCCCCAGTGTGGTAATGACATCAGCACTGCCCCACAAAATCATGAAACCCAACTCAAATTTCTGAGTTGATGGACATGTTTTTAACACTCTGCAATATTTCTCCAATAATAACAATCAAAGCTCCTCCAAGAACATTCCAGTGTTCCACATATGAATTACCAAATTTAGGGAAGATTACCCTCAGATCTGGAGTAAATTACAAAACTTTCCTTTAGAAAAAGCCACTTATCTTAAACGGAAGCCTTTCCACCAGGAGCAGTCATTTATATTCACGGCATGATCCTGCAGCAATACGACAATTCCGAAGTTTACATTACAGATTCAGAACTGGAGATCAAATGCCTGCAGCATCCCCTCCACTGGTTACAGGTTATCATCCCAGGTGCATTTGTGGAGAAAAACAGCGTCAACAAAACTCTCAGAAAAGAAACCAGGTGTATGTTGTCATGTATTTAGAATTGTGATAATTCTCATTCCTTCCAGGTCATTAAATATATAATTTCTAGATCTTTGTGTTGCTGCTGTTGTTGATTAATTTTTGAATTACGTTTTCTCTGTAGACTCTGGGCTTATTTAAAACCTTTTTTTTTTCCTTCAGCCAGCACACAAGATAAATAGATTGATAGATAAATATTGTAGTCCCATTTTTGAAGAAATACACATATTTTTGGCAACATCCTAACAGGCAAATACGGGAGAAGGATCAAGGTGACACAGGCTGGTTGGTGCACARACAAGGATTATTATATTCATTTATTTTTTCATTGGAGCTCACAGACGGCACCTATTGCTCTAATCCATTAAAAAATGGAAAAAACACCCAAATAAAGGAAATTTCAACCTCTGTTAAATGGGTGCAGCCATTTTTGCTAAGATTGGAGTTTTTTCTATCTTTATTCTGAGCTGCTTCAATCTTCCTTTCAATAAACACGTTGCTTCTTTTCAGTCTCAAATATCAATGACTGCAACTGTTGGTAAAGGTTCATTTTATAATAATTGCTGATTCTTGAGTACAAAAAGATTAAAATCACATGAAATATAACCCCTGCAATAAGAATTTGAATAAAGGGGAATATTTCAGATTGAACTCTACTGAATCCTTCAACTTSTGGACTTTTTTATTTAAGTACCACCACTTCTTTGTACAATAGGTCAAATCACTGGGGATGAAGCCTTTGTGCTTTTTTAATTAATTTCCTCATTTATCTTGATGATCTCCTAGATTTACTGAAGCAATCTACAAGAGTGTTATTTTAATAAAATTGCTGTCACCATTTCTCTGCCTGGAGTTCCTAACYGAGAATATTGAACAATCTACTAAGGATTTACAAGTTTAAAACAAATTGGCCCTGGATTGCAATGTGCCAGAATGCTGACACTCACCAGCCAGATGCATTTCCTAATCCAACATTTATCATGTTTGTGATAGCTATGGAATATTTTACTATATTTGTCCTAGAAAACATGTTGCAGTTTTTATTTTATATATATTAAGTATATATTTTTAATATATAATTTGCTTATAGACATAGGCTGTAGGATTGATATTAAATATATCACTTTCTTTACTAATTATATAGCATTTTATAACCCCCTCACATTATTAACTCATTTAATTAAGTTGGTTTTGATGATTTCTTTATTTCCCTGCAATGAAAGCTGTAGATCTTCCAGAATGACACAAATTTCTGCCCTTAGGGAAGAGTTGCCCCATGTTACCCCTGCTGAAGCTCTGGCCAGTGGATCCCAGTAGGGCCGTGCTCCAGCTGCAGTTCCAGTCCGGACTAACTTCTCATCCTGCAAAACTCTGGATCTTCAGAGGTGATGAGGCTCATTAAAAAAAAGTCTTGCACTTAATAATATCAAAAACTGGATTAATAAAATTTCTACRTCTGCACTTTACCAGATTCAGCGAGACGATCGTGTTGCATCCATCAGTGCTGCAAACCCGGGTGCAGTGTGGGCATTCCCTAGAGACAGAACTTTAATACGATTTTAACCAGACCGTGGGACTAGAGCTGAAATACGTTTTCGTTTCTCGTTTAGACACGTTGCCTTTTAACACTTCATCACTATTCATTAAGCTGAAACTGCGTCTTTAACCTCTACTCAAACCCACACTTTAAGGTGAGGTGGTTTCTTGAGAGCCCTCAGGCAAGAACTGCAAGTCCCTCAAAMTGCAGTCGTCTTCCTGGCGAACAAACCTGCCCAAAAAAGGAGAACATCAAGGAAATCTTGACATGAAAAAGCAACGTTTCACTTCTTTTTTTTTTTTTTTTTTTGTTAAGAGTAAGGTTCTTTTTTCTAGCAGTTATTTTTTATCATTACAGTGAGCAACGTTAGGAAAGGCACGATCCCACAGAAAAAATTACTCCAGAAGTCCATAGATTTCAACCTGTCGTGGATGAGTTAATCAGTGCAGAGCCCTAGAGGAAAGTCAGGTACTTCGGGCCACGTTTAAAGCCTAAAGAGAAAATTGGTGTTGACCCTAGATCCTGCTGGGAATAACAGGGTAACTGGAATCAGTATCTTTATTTGCTGTGCCCTTCCTCGTGATGAGCACAGGGAATCCAGCTGCAGCTGAGGATGGCTGGATCAGGCATCAGGCTCAGCACAGGGAAAAAAAAAAAACAACCAATCCATCTAAAGGAAACACATTTACCATCATTCCTGAAGCACGTCTTCCTCCAGCAGTCAGGGGCTGAGCAAAGTTCAAAATTCTCATTGAACATGGTTTCATTAACACTAACTAATTTAACTAATCTTAACACAATGTTTATATTTATCGTTATATTTTTAAAGGCAGCGGCTGCAAGCGCTAAATTAAATAAACGCAAGTTTCTTTGTTCRGGCTGACAATGGAACATAACAAGTGGAAGGAACAGACTCTACATCCTAAGCAGCTGTGCCTTAATTTAAAAATAGAGGTAGAATGCCATCTACTTGTTAGTTCCCTATACTGCTGGCTGAGGGAAAGAACAGCTCCCACCCTCGGATCACTGCAGTTTTCAAGGATGTGCCGTGGCTGATCAGCAGCGTCCAGAATCCATGGAAAAGGAGCGGCCACCAAATTAGCATGCACCCGACACGTCCAGTGCATCAATTATACAACACAGCCCCGCTCCCCCCTTCCCACGTGCTGCCTCCCAAATGCCAAACTCTGGAACTCGTTCCAAGCTCTGGAGTGAGAGACACCCGCTGATGCTTGTTTGTGGTTTAGAATCCGCGTCCCGGCCGGGAATTCGCCGTAGSGAAGGTATGGAAGTGACATCTTTGTTCTGCACCTCTCACCAGCCCCTGGGGGTGACCCAGGAGAAAAACCCGGTCCCCAGAGCTCCAGAGCGGGTGTCACCAGCTGGACAGGGCAGCAGAGAGTTGTGATCCAAGCGTTTATTGTTCCTCTTGTTACAGGGCTTCGACCGCAGGGTCAAACCTCGCAAGGGCCACACCAGGAAAATCTACAGAGAGCTCCTACAAACCCATAAACTCACAGGATGATCCTGAGGGAGTGGAAGTGTCCCTGCCCAAGGCGGGGGGTGGAACTGGTCTTTCAGGTCCCTTCCAACCCGAACCGTTCTGCGACTCCATAACCCCTGTGAGCTTCGATTACTACAGCCCCCATCAGTTCTCTCCCAGCCCTCTTTGCACCTCATCACCTCCTCATCTGCAGCTCCTTTTGTTTTACTAACAGACTACTCCGCCTTTCAACGGAGAAGCCTCTTTCCTGAAACTAAAAAACTTTGCTGTACCTAAAAAAAGGGGAAAAGAAAAGAAAAAAGAAAAAAAACCAAACCAGTTGTCTTTTCATATTCCTTCACTTGCAAAGGAGCCATCTGTGGAATAAAAGTCTTGGAAATAAGATCTATAATTACTGTGTATTGAGTTAAGTTGCCATATCGCCAGCTTTTCAGCAGTCCTCTCTCCAAGTGTTAGTAGCTCTTTTACAAATATTTATTTGGGAGCTTTATAAACCTTTTAGAAGCCTTAACCATACCCAAGGGGCTAAACAAGCAAGTCTCCAGTGAGAATTTCCCTGCTTTACAAAAAGGGAAAGAGCGGCTCYAAACCTGAGAATCATAAATATTATTATCAGTCTTATTGTATTTGCTTTCTGGCTTTTGATCTCACAAGGGATGAAGGCTGCCACAGTCACTCTGAAGCCAAAAAGACTAAAAATGTGCTTCGGTATAAAATAAAACTGTTTCATGCCTCTATTCATGGGGCTCTGCAGGCTGATACTGTGAGGAAACAGCCAATAGCACACAGGATATGATTAAATAAGAAGGTAGCAGTAATAGTTCTGTTCCTTAAATGCTGCATAAAAAAAAGGTATTCTGAGATTTTAAAAGTATTTTAGAGATATCTGATGAAATGCCAAGTATTTTTTTTCCCCGTTCGCCCTTTTTTTTTTTTTTTGGATACGGATCCAAAGAAGAGAATACAAAAGTGAAATACAAAATATCCATTATTTAGTTCTTCTCTATTTACAGAAGCCACTCAATCTTACGCTCCTAAAGTTATCATGGAGTTGATCGGAATCACAATTAATGTAATAACACATGGACACTTAGGGTTGGTACAAAGCAGGAACCATTCCAGCTCCAGATATGAAAACACAGAAAAATGTTGGGCTTTCCTGCAACATGTGCTCCCTCTCCTGCCCGCTCTGAGAACCTTAGAGCATTCTCCTTCATTTTTTAGTTTATGTAACTGAACAAAATTATAATACATACGACAGCTTCCGTCAGTTCATGTTCGAGATGACTTTGGCAACCTATTCCAAAACTTCTGGTCCTGCTGAGACATATTATCACTTGAAAAATATTTCCATGACCAGATTCCCAGTGTTTACATTTATGCTGACCAAAAGAGAAGTCCAGAGACGAGGCACGATGGAGAAGAAGAGATAAAAACTTCCAAGGAGCTGAGCTCAGATTAGTTGCTTACATGATACATTGAGGGCCTTCTTGTGCCTTTGGCTAATTCCTCCTCATCCTAAATGGGAAAATCCCGCTGTGAAAAGCCAGTGTCCATAAAGGAGACAGAGGAGTCCTGCAACTTTACTGAAATGAAGGGAGACTCCACCGGGGCACACACCCCCTGCAGGGTTTTCTCTCTGGACATTTCAGAGGGCGCAGCCTCCTTTTATCCCAAACTCCCGGCCACACGTTGCCCTCTCCCTTCCCCACTGCCGAGGTACCAGGAAGGTGCAGCCTTCCCGAGCCKCCTACCACAAATTCCCCCCTTGAACTCGGCATTTTACCCCAAAGCTCCGAGGTTCAGCCTTGTGCAGACCCACTCGTCTGTTTCAGGAGTCAAACTGTCTGGGCTTTGTAAGGAACCTGCTGCCCGAAGGCAGTACAGACATTCAGACCCATTTCAAAGCCCTCAACACCCATCCCCTCACCCACGGAACTGTTTGTAAAGACATCGGCACATGTCTTCCCTATCACCTTGGGAAATATATACATTCCCAAGAACTAAACCTCTTCCTGAGGTGTGGTGAGACCAGCCAGCACAAATCGAAATCGAGAGCAATGACGGAACCCTCCGAATAAATACAGAGGGTGAGGAAGGATGAGAAGCCACCCTTCAGGGGTTATYGCTGCACAATTCCCTGCTGAGCCAAGTCGGAAACTGGCAGCCTGGATAAGCCACATCTCCAGAGTTCTGTCTCCCAGCACACCTGGGACAACGGGAATATTTCTGAACCCATCAGGCACTCAAACCCCAAGAGGAGCATTTCAGCYTCTCCCACTGTGAAGCACAACCCGAATCCTGACAGAAAGAAACCTCAAAGAGACCTTTTTGCTCCAGTATTTAAGGGTGGCTACAGAGATGGAGGCTCCCTTTTTACAAGAAGCCACAYGGAAAAGAGGAGAGGCAATGGGGATGAGTTATTCCTGGGGAGATTCCAACTAGACAAAAAAGGAAATTTTTTCACAATGAGAACAATCAGCCATTGGAATAATCTCCCCAGGGAAGTGGGGGATTCTACAACATTGGACACTTTTAGGATCCAGCTCTACAGGGTGCTGGCCCATCTTGTCTAGACTGCATTTTTAGCCAAAAAGTGCTGGATGGGGTGATCCAACCTGGCATTCTGTGATTCTGTGGATGGTTGTCTARGGCACATCAACTCTGACTGGGCCACAAAATCAATGAGTTTTATTCATTTTTATGTAAGAGTCCTATGTGACTGCATTTGAGCAAGAAGCTCTCTGTGCACTTTGTGCATGCAAAATGGGAGCATCTTTAATTTCTGCAGTTCCACCTAAGTAGGTTAGGTCAGGTCAGTACAAGCAATTAATATAAATGAACAAGAAGTTCATAAAAGCAATTTAATTTGAATTAACAATTCATCTACTCCCAGACTTGGCTACAGCAAAGAGGCTGCTACTTTTATCTATTAATATTTTTATTTATGTAGCAGCCACATGGAAGAAGATGGATGCATGCAAGGATAATTCTGTGGAGACAATTTCAGAATCAAWGTCACAAGGAGTTTATAATGCAAATAAACATAAAAATATGTCAGGAAAACTAATATATTGAGGGATTTTTTTCCAAATGAAGTCCCACGGCCCTCTATTCTGAGCTAGCAGTTTTCTAGGTAATCTATCATGTATTCCAAAGATAATATAATAATAATATCTATATAAATATGTAGATTATACATAACATGTAAATAAACTAATTATATATAATCTATAAATAMAATAATTATATATAATACATACTTGTGCATTATATTCTGCCTATATGTACATCTATCATATCACATATTATCTATACATGCTATATGTGTGAACAATATTAGACACAATTATATGTGCAGTATTAATTAAGGATCTTAATTACTGTCCTTAGCCTTTCTTCTTGAGATACCCACTTTGGAGCTGTGTTATGGAAATGGAATGAATTACATGAAAAGCAGTGGAAATTCCAGAATTCTGTACCTGGYCATGTCCATTCAAAAGCTGATACCACAAAACTCCAAACCCAGGGATGAATATCTCTAACAATTGCTACGGAAACTGGACTCTTAATATATTTTGACCCACTTGTCTTATTTTGTCTGTGATTTTTGAAGAAGAAACCTGCTGGCACAGAATAGCAGATGGGAGAAATAAATGAATGGAGATGGGTGGTGGCCATGGGCAGGACGTGAAGAAGCGGGATGGAAAATCTGCCTGGGCCCTGTGAGGATGGGCCATGATCCATCAGGAAAACAAACACAAAAAAGGGGGTTCTGGATGTAGGGAGGAGGAGAGGCTTTCTCCAAGCTCCCAGAAATGAATGCACCATTTGTTGTCTTTGCTGATCCTTACTGCCCATGCCTGGCACACCATGATGGTGCTTCCATGCAAACTCCGTGTGCACTCCATGGAAGTTTGCTGGATGTGAACGGGAACACTCATCCCCAGGCAGCTCCAGGAAGGATAATGTTTGGGTCACACCATCCTGAGACTGGGAATGTGCACAATAGGTGCAGCCATCCAAGGGCTCATCTTTCAGGCACGTTTATGTTTTGCTTCTTTTGGAGGTTACTGAGGCAATCAGTGAAATCAGGAGAGTCTGACCCAGCAAAGAGCCCTCACACCAATTCACAGCAGCAGGAGCTGCTCCTGCTGGATCTGCCTCCAAAAGGTGGTAACAACACTCAGCAGTCAGCACTGCACTTTACAGAGTTGAAGTACTTTGCAAACATTCATTAATTAGTCTCCCAACTCCTCCTGAAGGCAGGCAATTAACTGGATTTTATTTTAAAAGCCCTGCAATGTGGAGAGGTTAAGTGACTCACTGGGAGGAGGGAAGGTGCTGGGATTCAGCCTTCGTTCACTGTTTCATGGTCAAGCAAATATTTCTCTGCTGTCGTGTCCACAAGGTCTCTCTTTGTGGTCGTCTCCTTTATTTCACTGAGCTCTTCCTCTCTAGCCAGCAGCTCCCCAGTAATTTAAAAGCACATAAAAGACTGGATCCAGCACTAAAAGTGACTGTAACTTCATCCAGTCGCTGAGAATGAAATTGGATCTGTTTACAGATACTGGGCACAAAGTATTTCAGCTTTGGTTTAAGCCCTATCACTGGAGTATTAATCAGCAGTGGCTAAAGCCATAACCTGCAGTGATTAATACTAAAATGAACCACTGTGCTATCACCCAGGGAAGACTGTTATGTTCGATTGCAACTGGCTTGGCTGAAGCTCGCTGGAACTGAGGCATTTTCTGTAATATTTGGGGACAAAAAATAAAGAGCTATTTCCTTGTAAGATTCCATTTCACTGGAAAAAAGTACAAACAGAATCTTTAGGGGAGCCATTAGAACCAGATCTTATCACCTGAGTTAACTCAACGCTCCAGCATGTTGCTCTATAAACTTGCAATGATTTTGTTTGGTTTCACTAAGGACCAACGAATCCCAGATTTTATCCAGAGGATTTTAAGCCTCAACTATAGTTTAGATGAGATGTTCCTTTCCACTGCAGCAGGAAGGACTTCACACACTGCTTTTATGTAGAAATACCACATTCCATCTTTAGTGACACAGTTTGGGGGGAAAATACAAAGCGCGTTGGAGGTGAAATAGTGCAGTTTTGCCTTTCCAGCCCCAAAAATCCATGTTTAACATGAACCTTCAAGGCAGCAGTTGGGAGTGCTTTGGTAGAAGACATGGAAACCCTCAATTTCCAGCTGCYACAGCTTCCCCTGTTGTGTTGAAGGACACACAGACAATTTTCACTTATGAGCTCAGGCAATTTTCCTCYTTGAAAATGCTTCATTTGCTTCCTAACTTTATTCCCTCCAGTTCACAGTGTCTGGGGAGGTCACTGACAGAACTCTGGATTGATGTCACCTGACGTCACTGGACAGAGCCAAACCAGCCAATGTAGCCATAAATAGGAACTGCACTTTAATTGGATGGATTACTGTTTATTTCAATAAATACAATAATTACTGTGTTTGGCTGCYGTACAGGGCATTGACTGGGATAAGGAACAGAGCTGGTTTGTGTGGTCACTATTTAATATGGACTGAGACCTGCCTTTCTTACAAATACAGCACTGGGTGGCTCCTAAAGCTGTCCAAACAAGTCAAGAGATGCCAGCCCTCATACCCAGCAACCACTGATATAATTTTGCTATAAAACAAAACAGGTGGTGTTGGGGTCAAAATCAAACTACTTTTTTATTTGGTGTGTATTTATTTGTATTTTTAGTAATCAAAATTTAGAAGTCACCATTCCAACTCAAACCATTCTATTTCTTCACCTTGATTATTCCCCCTCTTCCACTTCCCTCCATGTAAAAACTACCCTGCTCCATCTACATTCCACAGGCAGCAAATTATATTTCCTCCTTACACATGAGCCTCCTATTTCTATTCCAAACTTTTAAAGTGAGTTAAGATAGACCTTACTGTAAATTCCTTGGCCAATCTGGACKTTCCATCTTCTGTGGAGAAGTTCTCCTCCATCTTCTGCAGTGACAACAAAGATACTTCTTTACCCTCCTCATCTGGGAAGACAGACAGATTCCAGGCTTTGGCGCCCTGCTCCTGCTTGACATTCTCTTCTCCTCCCTTTATTTTTTGTGCCAAAAGCCAGGACAGAATTCACTGTGGTACTGCAGGGGAAAAAAATATGGTAACAAGSGTGCAGGAAATCCGTTCAATAAATTGTCATGTTTCAGCAACTCTTGTTTTCCTGAGGGCTTCTAGAATTGCCCATTCCATTGGCACTTAAATGTCACGTTGCCCATCATAATATCCTTGTTATCATCCTCCAAGTGCTGCCTTTGCTTCATCTCAGTGGTTCTGCAGCAGGTAAGGGTTATAAATGTCCCCTGCACTGTGGTTTTAATTCTTCCCTCAAACACAGCATTCGCTTGCCTGCTCACAATGAAATTCTCCTTCCTCCTTTTCTTTTCTGCAACAACTGTGTCTGCACAATTCTGTCCATAAATGCAACTCTCTCAAGGGCAAATTCCCTTTCCCATGCATCCTGCCTCAGCCTTGGAACGGTCTGGGGGATSCTGAAAACATCCTGCTGAAATCCAGGGGCAAAACCAACCATAACTTTTTGCTGTTTTTCTCACCAATCAGCATCCCAACAATCCACATTCAACCGAGTGTCCTCCACATGCCCCTGCATCTCTTTGAATATTTTTCAGCAGATGACATGCATCCATGTCTATAAATATGCTAATGCATCATCAAGCCAGGCACTGAGGAATTGTGCTGCCCTTTGCCAGGAGGGAAACACAGATCTTGGAAAGTATTTGGGCATTTGTCTCCAAATGCAGAGACTACATAGGCAAAGAACCTTCTTTTACAGAATTCAGTGACTGGATGAACCAGCTGGGGAATGCCTGAACTGAAAAGASTTGCCCAGTAAACATTAAAATGTAAAAGAAACAAACAGAAAAACCCTCTTGAAATAACCCTAAAATCAAGCCAAAGATGGAAACAATTATTTGATAAGAATTACCAGTTTGAGGCATTACCAAAGATAGAGTTCTCTACAACAACCTAATAAACCTAACATTATTCCTGCTATTTAATATCCTAACATCTTTTGGGGGAATATAAATTATTCAAYGTTTAAGTGCCTTGTAATTGGATTCAGATGACGAATGGAAGAAAATATTTTAATTGTAAAATATATTTTGTATGCATCACACGGAAACATCAGCCGCCTCCCTGAAACAGGCTCTCAGGAGAGCTGCATGGCTCAGAAGTTTTTGCTAATGGGAAGTGGCGTCCTTCATCATTAAGATCATGAGTGGAATCCAGAACGTGTTGGAAGCCACTGGAAATGGTTTTTCAATATGGACAGAAACTCAAACCAGAGTTATTATTAGTTCCCTTCATCTTATCCTCCCCCTTTTTGTCCAGGAACATCTGGAACAAGTGAATGGAAAATTTTCAGCCCTTCTTGACATTTTTTCAAGGCTGGCCATTCTCCTGGACTCTTCCTTCATCCTTGGCCAGCTCTCACACCATTCCCACCCCATTGTGGCACTCATTGGTCATTCCCTGAAGGATCTGACACCAGCCAGCTCATCAGGGATACCTGAGTGGCCTCTGTGTCCWGCTGCTGGACGTGCCACGAGTGGTCAGTACCTCTGATGTTTCCTTTCATGTATCGCACTAATTCTTAATATTTTCTACCAAAAAAAATATCCAGAAAATTCTYTCTTGTTCTTTTCCCTGCAAATTACACACCTGCCTGGCCATGAAGGCCTGACAGAATTTTTACTTAAAATACCTGGAAGCACTCTGTGATAATTTAGTTTAACTAAAGCCACAATCATTAAAAAGCGAGAGCCCCTTGCCATTACAAAAGCTGAGAACAAGAAACAGGCAGGCAAAATTAAAATATTAAACCACATTGCAGTAATTTGGGTTTTTTCCCCTGAAGTAAATATATTCAGTGTTGTGAATTATTGATTGAGTGTATTATTGACTGCTCAGCTGATAGCCAGGAGAGTTCATGGCAACTCCTTGTCCTCCCACCAGCCCAAAATGTGCAACTTGGAGAAAATGACATTTTTTTTGCCTGCTGCGTCTAATTCTTTTGAAGCAACAATTATCTGTAACTATCTGTGAAGTTTTTAGCACTGTAAATCTTCAATCTCTGTTGGATTTTTGATGCCCTGCTGTAATAAAAATAACAGTGGCTGCTTTGGCTTTGTTTGTYGGGATTTTTTACAGTACCCGTGATTCCTGCTTATCGGTTTTACCTTTCTTGATTTCTCCATTCCTCTTAAATTTCTGGTCTGAAAAATCTGTAAAAATCATCATAAAAGCAAATATCCATKTAAGAATGTGTAGATAAACCTTGACATGGACACACACCAAAAAAAGAGCAGAGGAAATAATTTAAATTAAATAAATTAGTTAGGCTGAAAAAAGAAGTACCAGATCTCAGCCACACCGATAGGAGTCAATTGACCTCAGAAAAGTTGGATTTTGCCCAAAAAGGCAAAATGTGTCTTTGTAGCTTTGCCCATCACTGCAATGCTGATGGCAGCGGCAGCTCCTACCACCCACTAATTGATTGTACACATCAATGGGAAATCCTCAAAAACGGGACATTCCAATTTAAACAAATGAAGGAATTTCACACTCCGGGAGCCCTYACAAAGCCAACTTTTAACATCTTTAAAAGTCCCCACCTTCGTCATTACCGTGCTCTTTAGAAACGCAGAAGCAAATGGCCATTGAGGGGAAGACACGCGGCTTGCCTGGGGCAAACTGGGATTAAATGATGGAAATCAAAGACTTTTAGTTAAAGGATGTCTCAAATAGATGAGAGGGAGAGGAGGGAGCAGTTAAAAGCTGAGAATTTACAGAATTAGAAATATCATTGTTATAAAATATGCTGAGACGAGCTTAGCAGAGCTGCTCCGGTGTTTCCCATGGAGATCCACCGAGAGCTCTGACAGGTTTGCAGCTTTTAAATGATGATGTTTGAGACCACCACGGGCTGGGGAGTGAGGCAGACCCTGCCTCCTATTGCCCGCCAGCAAGGAGACCTTTAAACAGCCAACATCACTTCCAAAAGGCTGCTCCAGCAACCATGAGCTCCTTTGGTTGATAAACACAATCCGTGTATTTGCTTCCTAGGAAAAAAAAAGTTTTAGTTCACAGAGTGTGCAGAGATTGAAACAAAAAGAAAATTTTCACTGTTAACAAGGTTGACATAAAGTATATTTTTATTAAACTCCACAGGTATCTAATAATAAATAGAAGAACCAGAGATCCAGGGAAGATGAGGTAGTGAAAGTCTCAAAAATATCATTAAAGCAATATCATGTGAAAGTTCTACTCGATCTTTCTAATGCATCTCAAAATAATTTTGTGATCTGAATTACAAAATGTAGCTAAATTTACTGTCACAAATGCTTTCATGACAAGTGTGCTAMGAGGGTTTTTAACGGGAAGAAAAGGCAACACCTTTTTTCTTAATTACTGCACCACAGAGCCGTTCTGAAGCACATTTTGACAATTTAAATTTCCAGGGGGAGTGCACACGTGATAAATTACTACAATGAGCACAGCAGAACTTGTTGTCATGTAAATAACACACTCAGCATCAAACAAAACTATTGTCAATATTTCTGCAGGTCTCTAAGTCCGTGAGTTTTTTACCGTTTTCCTTTCTGCTACAATTTCAAAGAAATACCCAGAAAAACTACACCACAGGGGCAGAACCTGTACAGCTTTACTGCTGTACTATTATCAGGAAATTTACTGTAAATTGGCAAATGTAATTTCCCAGACATTGTGGCCTTTTATCATCACTTGTTTGCAACTTCAAAAGTGTCACTTTCAAAGACAAAAAGAAAATGAGCTGTAGAGTTTGTGCACGGGAAACCTTCTAGTGGTGACTTTTTGGATTGGGAAAGATGAACAGATTAAATTAAATAAGTGAACAGGAATAATGATTTGAATATAGTAAGATTGAGACATAAGAGATGTTTTTAATGCTTTGCAAACTGCTTGAAGAGGAGAAAAAAAAGTTCATTTTACTGCAGGGACTCAAGGCAGGAAGGGTTGACATTGGGTTTTAGGGGATGAGTGAGTAGTAGAAAACTTTCCAATGCTTCAGACCTGATTCCCCTGCACCTGCAGCCACAAAACCCCTGCACATTTGGCTTTCTATGTTTATTTAACTCGGCTGCAGCCGTTTGCCAATGATTAATAACACCTTTGCACAGGAACAAATAAACACGTAGGCTGCACCGAGCTGAGCACCGAGGCCCCTGAAATGTAATTAGCCACTCGCATGCTTTTTACTGGCAAATATTAAACTACACAGCAAACAGAAATAAAGGACAAGACCGAACCGTGCAGYGCCATTACTCAATAAAAATGATACATTTATAACCTCATTACTCACATTTTATAGTGGTGGTTGCTGAAACACGGAGAAGGGGCTGTGCAAGGTCACACCGGCAGAGTTTGGAAGAGAAGCCAGACATCTCATTCCCCAGCGCAGTGCTCTGCTCCCTCTTTTATATTGCTTTTTCTCCTTTTTTTTTTTTTTTTTTTGCTATTTAAACATAAATAGATCACCATAGCAAACTTACAAAAAGGCCCTGTGTGACACACAGATAACTCTGGATTTAAGATAAGCTGCATCTCCTGAGCTTCTCTGGCAACAATAGAGTTTGTTGATTGCAATAAACCGTGTGGAAATAACATCAATGTAACCAGAAATATATGGAATTCTTTATGGTAATGTTCTGGTCTCTCTGAACTTGGGGATGAAATTTCTATTGTGAATAAATTGTACGCACAATATTGGATTTGAACTTTCGCAGCTTATAAATTGTCTCATCCAAAAGTGAGCTGCTGCCAACCCAAATTCTTCCATTCTCCCAGTGCAGCCTGGATCCACTGCTGAAGGAGGGGCAGTGGAAAGGCACAACAACCTCTCTTTGCTGCTTGGTCCTCATGAGAACTCCTTTGTTAATCATTCCTTTCTTTTTCAGTTTGCCTCTGGACCATCAAGTGATGCCTCTGGAGAAAGAAAGGTAAGGGGAGAATGGGGGTTTACCTCAATAAATCGCAATAAAAATAATCTTTTTCTATAGAAAAAAAGTTTGGTTGGGTTTTTTTTTCTCCCTCCAGAGCTTCCTCATAATTCCTGTTTTTTGCAAGTAACATCAGACTTCTTTAAACTGAGATTCCACCAATTTGTTTGACCAGAGTTGGTTCCGTGACGTCCCTTTCCGAGACCTGGGATTTCTGTGGTGTAAAACCTCTAAGGCTGTGCCTGTTCACCTTCCCACTGTTTCCCAAATGCCTGTGACACCGTGCCTGAACACACTTCCAACCAAAAACAGCCTCACCATGAGCCATGCCTGGGTTTGAACAGATTTGGGCTCTGCTCCAGAGTCGTGTTCATCTCCCACAGGCTCGTGACTGATCCGAGGGAGAGGAGGAAAGAAAATTGTTAAATCTTAATCCAGCTGTGAGAGAAACTTGGCAAATAAAATGACTGAAAACTGTCTAAGAGACAATGAACGGCGTTCAAAATATTTTTGGGCCTTCTCTCAGCATAATGCAACTGGAACTGACTCCAGTGGAGTTCATGGCATCTCTTCAGATTTCTTTTGTTGTCAGAAATCTGTCAGAACAGATCTTTAGTTCTTCTTTGTTCAGTATTATATTGGAAATAAGATATAGATTTGGTCTTTTTAGTGAGATCAATTCTTATTCTTAAAACTGTAAAGATTTAATCCTCATATGCAAAATTTTTAATGAGAATCAGGCCAAGGTTCAGGTCAACGGAAATATCAGAGGAAGAAATGTCGAAGTTTGTATCTCATACAACTCAGAAAACCGATAAATTATAACCATAAATAAAACAGGCATCACCTCCTCTGACAGCTGAATACCACCATGAAGAACCAAAGTCTGTGATTTGGCACAATCAGGAGATGGTTATAGTGAAAAATGCCTGAGAACTCATTCACTGGGGTGGCAGAAAGCACCATCCTGCCCACCAACACCAACACGTGATGCAATTTGTGACACTGACAAATTAAAGGGTGTCTGTGGGAACAACAAACTGAAGCCTATCCTTTAATTACCTTTTCAGAACTGCCTTGTGTTTATATTTTTGTCTGGGGATAACATGACAAGGGAGGAAGGCAGCTCTCAGCAGGTGGGCATCGGAGGAATTTTTAAGCAATTAAATACTTACCCAATCTTTTACATCCTGCAGACTAATGGAGCTTGGGATGGGTTTGGTACTCTGAGCTGCCAAATGACACCACAAATCTTGGGCCTCCTTCAAAATAAACCCGATGTCTACTCCTGCTGCCCTCAGTCACCTTTGGCAGTGTCTTATCCCACAAATAGATCCACCCAAAGCCAGGTGCTTAGTTGCAAAGTAAGGTCCTTTACAATGTGAGTGCCACAGAATCAAACTTTTTCTCAGGCTGCATCCCCATCATCTCTTTGTCCTTGCAACACCTGAGGCTGCTCAGTGAGTGGAAGAACACGGCACCACAGACTGAGGAGGGAATGTCAGCTGTCACTGCGAATATCTTGGATTTGTTTCTTTGCTAGCGTGTACTGGGAATAGAGAATTATATTTCAGTTTTATTGGCAGCTGGTTTATTTTGTATTTACAATGACCTAGATTGCCAGTTTACAATCTGCCTGCAAAGCAGTTGAAACTCTGCTCTCTCCCAGAAGAAGATTTTGGGAATCAGCTGGCAGGGACAAACTGTACAGCACCACAAGTACTTGCCTCTTCTAATGCTTCCAGCTCCTACAGAACCAGGGAAAAGAATATCGCTATAATGTGCCTAAATTTAGGATTCACAACAACAACAACAAAAATAATAAATAAATCATAGAGTAACAGGCTGGTTTGGGTCGGAAGGGACCTTAAAGCTCATCCAGTCCCACCCCTTGCCATGGGCAGGGACAACTTCCACTATCCCAGATTGCTCCAAGCCCATCCAACCTGGCCTTGGACACTTTGAGGGATGGGGCAAGTTGATAAAGATGTTGAAATAATGCTCATATGGGCGTATAAAATGGAGCTGTGACTTATACTGAGAAACATTTAACAGCAATCTATTTGCTTTCCTCCCTGCATTTTGCAAGCATGGAAATAGATGTAAAGCTCCAGACATGTTTATATTTCAAATGTGTTAGAAATGGGCCTCAAGTTTGAAAAATTCAACGAGATTCTATTAAGCATGGAACTTCCCAGCTTCCCCCCCCCCACACTTTTTTTGTGCTGATGTCTTTCAAATCTGAAATACAATTTGGGCGGATCCACTGCTTGTTTCAGAACAGTTGTGGGGCTTTTAAATAACACTCCACTACCCAAATCTTTCTCTCTCCAGTGCTCACTGAGAAAAGAAATTAAACAAAACTATTCTGTAACATGCCAGACTACAGAATATCATTGCCCCCATCTCTGGCTCCGAACCAGGAATTCATAATAACACCTTACATAAGCATTATTTTCATTAACAGATTGATAAAGACAATGTCAAGCCCAAGAACAACCCTGACAATAAAATTGCGGCATCATCCTATTATTAGCATCACAATCACTCAAATGCTGAAAGATTTTTAAAGGAATTTTGGGATCAGGATTGTGTCAGCAATATACTAATGATGGCAATTCATGGTCACTTCAATCACACGTTTAGGGTTTGTTGTTTCAAGGTAAAGGATTTGCTCTTGTTCTTTCATCCTTGTCTCTTCTACCGTCACCCACTGCAGCATCAAAGTTATTAAAAAAGTTTCCCTTCATGTTCCCTCTCAGGAAAAGGTTTCCCTTTTCCTGTTGTCCAAGTCCCTCTGCAGGAAGGAAATTCAGATTTATATAAAAGTGAGAATGCACTCTGGACACATTATTACCAGCATTTAAAGGGCAATTTAAACCCTGCTAAAACAGCATTGTCTAGTTTGGCACAGTCATTCAAGGAGAGGTAAAACATYTCCTCCTTAAAAAAATGATGGGAATATTGAAATGATGCATTTCTGCAATCCAAAWGATGTTTTGCCTTCTGTGTGAAAGAAAAGTTCTCTGAAGGACAAGATAAAATGAAGATGTGAAATCTTTATGAGGAACAAGGAATGACATGGGCTGTCCACCTTCTTCCCATGAAACTCCACCTGTGAATTGGTGTTTGGGATGAAGTTCTCATCACCTCTGTCCACTGAATTAACAAGATACTCAGTTTTCCCAGAGCACATGCCTTGTTTGCGTAATTGATTAGCTTCACTAAGAGGTAAATGTGTACTACACTTGGAAGAGGTTCATAACTGAGGAGATCCAGCCCCCGTTATGGAGATTCCACTGGAGTCAGCAAGTCCAGCAYGGGAGCAGACGGAGCCTCTGTGGGACCAGGCTGATGCTCAGATCAGATATTGCCTKTGTGCCAGGAGTAAACAAAGGTATCAAAAAGCACCATGAGAGCTCTGATCAACATCTTCCTCTTGGATAAAGAAAAGTACTGATAAAAAATGTGCTGCTTGTGTAAATGGGTAATGCTGCAAATGGGACGGTGGCTGATTTTTTAATTCAAATTACTAACAAATTACACAACTTACTAATGACTTACACTTGGAGTACATATACTCACAAGGGCACACACCAGCCCCCAGATATGCTGTTTGGGGACCTGATGGAAGCAAACATGTATCAGAAGCTGGAAAGACAGAAAGGAAAGCTCTGTAGAACAAAATCTGTGCTCACAGTAAAAGAAAGGGATAACACTTCCTCTGTTTTTTGTAATTCATCACACCTCTTGAGTGTCACAGAAGTTCTTCAGATTGCAAAAGTAAGGCTAAAACTAATCACAATTACATTTTCAAAAATTTATGAGAAGGTAGAGAATGCAAAGCAAACACCAAATGAAAATAATCTAAGGTAGCACTTTTCATTGTCCCAGTCTGTTGGGGGAACACGTCACTGTTGACATGGTGAAGGGAACAGGACATATTGTTATTCCTGGAAAAAAATATTAATGCAATCCAGAAGTGATGCATATCAGAAGAAAACCAGTCAAAAGGGTCTTACTTTTCCCATTTGGGCATGAGATTTATTCCTTTACCATCACATATTTCCCACTCCTCAGGACGCGGTTTTCCAAGTATCTGTAGGCCCAATCTGCTGCCTTTAGAACTTTTCCTGCCAGACTGACCGAATGTTCGGAAAACTAAACTTGGGACATTTCTATTTGCACCACATGAATCTGTCTGGTTTGATTCACAAGGGTTGTAAAATCCAGGTTTACCTGGCTCCCACTGAACTGTGCATTTCATTATTTCTTTTTCTCCCAGATAACAAGCAAGAGGACAAGGGGAAACAGCCACAGGCTGTGGCAGGGGAGGTTCASRTTGGACATCAGGAAAAATTTCCACACTAAAAGAGTGAGGAAAGCATTGGAAGGAGATGYCCAGGGAAGTTTGGAATCCRCATCCCTGAAGGTGTCCAAGAAATGCTTGGACATGGCACTCAGTGCTKTGGGCTGGGTGACAAGGTGGGGATCAATCACAGGTAGGAATCAACGGTCTTGGAGGGCTTTTCCAATCTCAATGATTCTATGATTCCACAAACATTGACTGCTACAAGCTGCCATCATCCCTCCTAACTCCATCAGCCGCCACCCAGCATCCCATTCCCACCCTGAACACCTCCTCCAGCCCTCACGGTTCAGAGAAGCAAACCCAGTTCCTTTCTTTCTGCTACACCTGACACCTGACTGATAATTGCTTCTTTTGTGGATCATTTGCCTGATCACTCTCATTTCCACAGGCAGAAAAAAGATTTCCTCTCCTGATGGATAATGTCTGCACCCAAGAGAGGGAGACAAAAGCTCCCATGACTATTTAATGACTTCACGTAGTGACTGGCACAGTCAGTAGTGAAGGCTCCAGAACCAATCTGTCCCCAGTGATTGCTCCAAGATTAGGATAATAAACTAAGCTTTCTTTTTTCCTTTTTTTTTTAACTGTATTTCTTGCTGGCACAAAAATCAAATGAGATGAAGAGCTCACTTGGTCCCTCTCTCACCTGAGATCTCCAAGAGCGACCCACGGCTCTCTGGAGTCAATCTTGTGAGGCAGAGGAGCTGAGCAAAGCTGTCACACAGCAGCGGAACTGCCCCATCTCCCGATGAACAGGGACATCTGGACACCTGCAGGGAGGTCAGAACTGTGCTCCTGCCTCCTGTGTGCTCCTGGCTGACACTTCCAGCGGCCCAGCTCTTCATGAGGAGCCCACCACAGCCCCACCCTGCTACTGATTTTTTTTCCGAACTCTGTGGAACCCTGGTGCAACCTCATGAGGATAGTTTCTATTTTTTCTATAGGGTCAAGATCAAGGAGCTTAACTTGCCCAGAATCCAAACTTTCAACACTTAAGGGACTCCATGGGTGAAACCTGCACCGTGTAAGAATCTCGGGCATGAAGAAGTTAAGGAATTTGTCACAGGTCAAGGAGAAGGCTGTAATTGTCTTTGTTATCCTACACCCAAGGAGACACCTGGGATTTATGTGTCTATGTTCTCTTAGGGATGCAACAATAAAAGGCCAACCTAAACTTCTAAGAAGACCGAAAAAAAAAAAAAAAATCAGTCTTTGGGTCCAAATTATCATCTATAAATTTTGGCCGCAGAACTGGGTAATTTCTGTCCCCAGGCAGAGATGAAAAAGAGGCAACAGGAGCAGGCAGGGAGCATCAGACAAAACATAACTTATTCCCTTTTAAAATATGTCTTTTCATGTTGTTATATTAGATTTTGCGCTTCACGTTAAATGTTGAACCCTTGAATGATTTGTTCTAACTCTCTGCAATCTTAGGTCTGTATTTTTCAATAGCATTATTGCCTAAGAGTGATAAAAATATAGATTTTGCAATTTTATGTTTAATGAGAAGTCTGAAGTTGAAGAGCTATGTTACGACCTCTGGATTTAAATAAAAACACAATACGGTGCTGTTTGGAGATTTCAGAGCTTCCAATGCTCACCTAGCTCTGAAAATGCTCAGCTCTGAAAATTTGTCTCTTTTACCTCCGAAACAGAAAGTAACCACAGGCAGGCGCAGCGTCATAAAACCAACATTAATAAAAAAGGGGGTGAAACAGCCACCACCAGGTCACTTCTACACAGAAATGACAATTATTGCACAGAGAGGACTCAATTGCTCATCCAACTACACTGTGCAAATGCAAGGGTGGGATTTGCATATGCAAATGTTGGTCTTTTCATATTCAGATACAYACACCTGCAAAGTATTTTTTAGAGGTCAGATGAAAATATTGCCCAAGGAGCTCAGACTTTTTCAGTACATCACATATTTTCACAATTATTCATCAGACTCTCTTGCCCTTGTTTTCTAAATCACTCCTTTAAATCAAACGAGCAAGATTCCAAGGGAAAAATATCATTAACAGGTAACCCCCAAAAGGAAATAAGTACAAATTACAAACAAGGGAGAGGAATAGGAAAATCTTTTCAGGGCTGCATTTTCTCTTGTCATACAGCGCCCCTTACCATGACATTACAGAGATCAACCAACAGGAAAGATGAAAGACCTGCTGTGGTCTTCCCTGCTTCAGACGCTTCAAAACATGGAATTCATCCAGTAAAGGATCAAAAGTTGAATCTTTCACTGGAACTGCATCTCGTTTCCACAGTGCACATGCAGGTTACAAATATTTCTGTGTACGTTCCATGCATGGAAGATGTCTTTGGCAAGGAGTCAGGCACCAGGGAGGATGTGTGGAGGCCAAGGTGTTTGCAGGGGACCAGCTGGAACGGAATTTCGGCCATTTGCAGTTGCATGTTGTGCTACAAGAACAACTGAAGTGAATTTTGTCTCCAGGAGCACGCGCTGCCTCTTGAAAACGCCCTTCAAAAGACCGCACTCCAAGTGAACAGAACGGCTACTCAAAAAATTGGGGAAACTGACAATTTGAACAGGATTGTGACTCCTTTGGTTGAGCATCTGAGCCCCATCAGCGCATCTGGCTCCCTCAGGGTCTGCGTTCTAGTGAGAGATGTCATTTCCACAGCAACCAGGGATGCAAAAATGAACACAAAACACTGAATGTCCAAAGATACCAGGGGATGAAAGCACGGATACAAATCCAGAAGCTCAAAGAAGAGGCCAAGTTCCACAGAGGCTCAGAAGGCTGATACTCAACAGGGCCCCAGGTTGACATCAAGCTACAGAAATTCACAATTATTGTCTTGCAGCTGATTTCTTGGGGGACCTGGGAGGTGAAATGTGGCTGTGCCACTTATTCTTATAATCCCAGGGTTTGAGACGCTCTGCAGGAATTCTGATAGACGAGAAAAGAATTAGTGTCAGGCAGAAGCAAAGACATGTTCTCCTGATTTTTGCAAACTTCTACCAACATCACGATCAAGAATTTTTACCTTGCTAGGCCRAACTTACTGAGTTTCATCCCAAAAAGGTTAAGATGACTGCTTTAGGAAATGCTAAGGAGGAGTAAACCTGATTAAACACAGTTGCCCATAAGGGGACTCAGGACAGTTCTGTGCCTCCTCCCATGCAGGAGCAGTGTCACCAGTGCTGCCTTCTGAGGGAAGCCCTCTCGATTCATCTCTCTGGGGAAAAAAACAAGTGAGACATTTTCCACATGCAAACAACTCCTTAGATTGCATCCTTCCCTCACCTAGGCAGAAGGAAAGGCCTAAATATCAGTTTATCACCTTTTCCTGCTGTGTTTTCATGTGGATTATCAGAGTAGGATGTTTGAGCACATAAAACTGGTGGCAAAATCAAACATTTCCTTTTAAATTTAGCCAGTAGCAGGAAAACCACCACTTGCTTAGGACACCAACATTTTATCCTTGCTTTTCCTGCAATTTCCTGGACTTTCTTGAGCGTAACCTGAACTTAAAACCATAAGAATCTGTCTGCACTGCCCTGTGYGTAACACACACCAGTCTGGGTGTGTATTACGTTGCTATGGCAGAAGAACCATAAAAGAASTTCAAAACCACTCCATTAAAAGCCAAGTTCTGAGCCCTCACATCAGCAGATTTCTTTTCCAAGTGCTGGTGCAGTCAAACGACCCAGCATTGTCATCTGTCAGCTCATTTGTGGTTTGGGGAAATGGATCAAGACTTTCCAATGTCTGCTCTGTGGTGAAAGATGCCCACAGATAAGTAGGACTCCTTTTATTATCAACATGAAGTATTATATAAAAAACAAGCATTTCCAAAGAGTGAAATACAGGCAAATTTTATGAAAAGTTGTGTCTCTCAACACATATTAAAGGAACTTTTTTAAACTTTTCTAAATAAAATCCTTTACTCTGGAGATAGGCTTGAGGAAGGGGAAAAAAAGTAGTAAAAACAAAAAGCAACATAAAGTCCAAAAGACACAAGGAAACATAATTTGATGGGAATTGCAGGTCATTCCTGCTGCCATTGAGAAAGGAATTAGGGTGTGGGGGACTGCTTAATGCTCCATCATGTGGAACATAAGTCAATAAAATTTTAGTTATTCAGTAAAATGCCACTGCAAAGTCTCCTTGCTTGACTTTGCCACTGCTGCTCTGCATGTCAGGTCTGAATAACTTTACTGGGAACGTTTTCTGTTTGCTCTCCTTATCTGAGCCGTTTTTCACAATTGATGCAACAATGTGTTATGACATCAATATTAATGGGAACACGCCGATAATAAGATGACTTTTCACGTTTCACAGTCATGCGTGGAAATTGAATACAATCATACAAAATCTTTCATAGATTATTGGCAAATTGTGGTRAAACATAATTCAATAAGAGCAGAACATACAAAGAAGTCAAAAATAAAGTCTAATCTTATTTTTTTTTTTTCTTCTGGGTCATACATGAAAAAATTGATGGAATAAATTAAACTGATTCTGGATCAGCACAAAATCTCCAAAGGGTATCTAACAGGAAGCTTTTGGATACAGAGATTTATACCTCCACAAGCAGCTCATTTAAGGCTGCAAGGAGCAGATGGAGATGAATGCCAGCCCCTTTTCCTCTTGCTCCTCTGTCTACTGGAATCAGTGTAAAAGAATGAGTACTTCCCACTGATTCAATAGTTAGGAAACTATCCTAGAATTTGGGTATTCCCTTTCCRATTTCCAATATTTCCCTGGGCACTCGGTGGCAAGTGAGGCTCTTTTATCTCTCGAGCCTCAGTAAAAATATTAAACATTTCTTCCACCTTGCAGAAATGCTGTGAGGAATAACACACCAACAATTGCTGACAACTGAGACAGAAAGAGGGTGGAAACCACACCAAATTTCAGATTAATGAACAGCCAGGCAAATTAAGTGCAAATTAACACAATCACCAAGAAATAGGTGGTCTGCATGACCTGTAAGTGGGAAATATGGTCTCAGTAATAAAAGAATTAGAGAGAAATCATCCAGAAGAGCACTTTTCTCTCTCCTGCATGGCATATTTGCTGCCTAAAGGTCAGGTGAAAAGAATTGTTATCAGCACCTGGCAGCCACACAGGGATGCAGAGACATCCAGCTCCCTGTTCCCACTGCTCAGGCATCCCTTGCCCTCAGCAGGTTATCATGGTTAAAACTTCACCCTGCTCTTAAACAAAGGGCCAAGCTGAGGACAGGGCGATGAAATTCAATGTGTGATTAGCCATTCACAGCTGGAAGAGTCACTGGTCATTCTAAAGCAGACAAGAGGAAAAACAATGGAGAAGGGAGGGTTTTCACACACTCTGCACAGCTCCAGCTCTGCAGGACACGGACTTTTCTGTGGAGGAACAGCACAAATGTCAGTGACACGGTGACATTTCATTTCTCACCGAGGTTTCACTGGTGAGGTGGAGCCCAGGCGTTACTCACAGTCTAAATTTAGGCACTGCTCTCTCCACAGAGTCTTGGCAGACAAAAACCCCTGAGGTGGAGCCCCCAGAGCTGCAGGGACAGCAGCTGACTCTCCTCCAAAGGCATCGCCACGYTGGTTCCGTGTCACGCCTTGGGTCAGAGCATCCATGGATTCAATGACACAGGGAGAGGGCAGAGCAGGCTCAGGGATGAATGAAAGATAAAGCCTGGACATCTGCCAGCTGCAAACTCAAAAAAAGTCACAATTCAATGGCCCAGAYGTGATTTATGTTTGGTATTTAGTAACATAAACCCCGTGTGTGTTGAACAAGATTTATGTGCAATTTGGGCATAGCTTGTATCCGAATCCATCTTTAAATTAGAAACACCACACGCTTCTGACCAGAAAAAACAACCAACCCCTAAACCCAGGTAAAACAGAATATGACAACAAGCTGGAAAGAGCAACATTTTTGCATGTCAAAATTAATAAATGTCATGTCTTTTGCTCATGCAGAAAAAAAATGCAAGGTCACTTTCAGCAGCTCCAGCGAGCACTCGYGTACTGTATGTGGAGTTTTAACATAATATAAAGCCATCTGGTATGGAAACTCGAGCTCAGCAGATGCATTTGGAAAACAGAGCATTCATTTTTATTGTGCACTAAAATTACATTTAAAGTGTGCTCAAAAGCATAACTAAAACAGATTGTCCCTTCCAGCATTTGTGTTGCAGGCATTGATGGGGCCTCTGTTTGTGGAGTCTGTGTTCAGACCTTTGGTCTGCCTGCTCTCCCTGTCATAATATTAAAAGGGAAACATCTTTCTTTCTGATAAATACAACTCCAAATAATCATCTAAATGCTCTTTTATGCTTGTTAGCTGTTCAAATTTTCTGAAGAAAATATAGTATTTGATTTCAAAGTTTGTGCTCTACGAAAATCCATTTGACCCAGAAAACCAAAGCATTACAAGCTGTCTGGTTTTTGCGTTGGCTGCATTAATTCTTGGTCTTCACAGCAAAATAATTATATAAGAAAAAAAGGCAGACAAAAAATATAAGACATTTTCTCTTCCTGGTACTGAAAAAGCCACAGACCTGGAACAGTGATAACACCACACCCAGCACCCTTTAAAGTAACAAGTTCATCTAGAACTTGCTATTATGAATCCATATTTTTGGAGTTTCAGTGTGATTAGGTATTGTCTCTAGAGACTGGAAACTGGTTACCTTCAAAAAAAAAAAAAGACAATCCTAACTAAACCTGCATATTTGGTCTTGCATCCAAACTACAGTAATTTAAGAAGTGAAATTAATTCTTGATCCTTTTATAAGATTTAAGGAAGACAAAATGTTTTCAGTCAGGGTGGTCTTAAATCAGTAAGGACAGTAATGTTTTCTTTATCCGGTGAAGAGGCCCATGTAAGGAAACATTCTCAAAACTGACTGCCTTTTCCATAAATCAGAATTGTCTTTCAAGAGACTTTGAAGTCTTTTAAAAAGCTCTAGATTTTTTTTGGGTTGGTCTCCTTCTTCCAAAAACCCRCCCGCGCCCAGTTCTAATTTTCTAGTGTTTATAAAGAGAATTCCCCTTCACCATCAACTTTCCCCTCATTTCTGCTAAGCCAAGCTTAGGTCCCGGAGGGCCCCAGCTTCCAAGTGCTTTGAAATATTCCCTGGAGTTACACCACTCCTGCTTCCAGACCCACACATTCCCTCCACTCTTACCTTACTCGTGGACTCAGGTGGCTCAAACCAGAGAATCTCCATGACTCCAAATTCTTGTTTCTCTCCCAGATCTTCCATCACAAGTGAGATATTGCCAGCACAGATCCCACCCTGACCCTACCAGGAAAGGATTTACCCATGCCTGAGCTGCAGCACTGCTGGCTCTTTTCCCTTTTTTTGCCTTCCGTAAATTCCAGCTCTCAGTATCAGGGCTCCGATAATGCAGCAGTCAAGCTACTCTCCACAGCTTGTAATTCACACTTGCTATAAACCATTACAGGATGCTCTAGATGAAGGGCTCTAGATGTATAAAAAAATAATAAATTCATGAGTTGGATTGTATATCAGCAATATTCCTCCTTGGAAACTCATCTTTTATGTTGAAGGTCTGGGAAACAGAACACCAGTCATACTCAACTTCCTTTCCTGTTGTACCCCTTGGATGTCACAGATTCATGAAGTCACTTTCAAGACTCTTTTGTTGTCACATAAACCAGTTTGATTCCAATAACAAAAAAAAAAAAGAAACATTAGATACTTTGGGGTTTTCTTTTCTTTTGTTTGCAGAGAATGGAAATATAATTGCACCTGGCAGAGGTATGGAACTGTTGAAAGTCAAATCGATTCTGAATCTATGGGCCCAGARTAAGAGGAGAGAGAGGTCTGAGAGCCTCATTATCTCAAAAGTGATCTGAGATGTGCAGTGAGCTTCTAGAAATGTCCTGCCTGTCAGCTTGTGTTACTGAATGGTGCCTTGTGAGTGGTTAAATCAGTGACTGGCTGAATATTCCTGAGRATTTCATGACTGCCCTCGGAAAGAACAATTCATCCAGCGCATTTTCAATTCTGCTCTCTCTGCTACTCCACCTTTCAGATGCAAGTCCTGCTTTCAGAGCTACAAAGTGCTGCTGGAGCCAGGCTTGCAGCCCTTTGCTGGTTTGGGAAGGCGGTGGATGGCACAGGTGGCACAACATACGCTGTGTCCTCAGCGGGCACCGCTCRCGCCACAGGTGCTGCCGTGTTTACAGCCATGAATAAATGAAAAGACATAATGTAGAATCAGGCTGCAAATTTTTTAATCTACTTGTCAAAAGTTATTTGAAGGATTAATTATGTTCAGCTATCGACTCGCTCTATGTTCTGGCCTGTACGATCACAAATTGCATTTGTCAAAATAACGCGGTTGTTTAATGCGCKTGGATTATGCGTATTGCGTTCAAGGTTCTGAAAAGGTTGCAGTGTGTGATCATCCACCATTTCGTAGCCTTCCAGACATGAGGAGAGGATGGAGAGGGACTTTTCACCAGGGCRTGGAGTGACAGGACAAGGGGGAAYGGCTTCAGACTGAGAGAGGAGGTTTGCATGGGATATTGGGAAGAAATTCCTCCCCGTGAGGGTGGTGAGGCCCTGGCACAGGGTGCTCAGAAGCTGTGGCTGCCCCTGGATCCCTGGAAGTGTCCAAGGCCAGGCTGGACAGGACTTGGAACACCCTGGGATAGTGGAAGGTGTCCCTGCCCATGGCAGGGGGTGGAACTGGATGATCTCTAAGGTCCCTTCCAACCCAAACCATTCCATGGTTTTATGATTCACAGATTTCCGTTGTCTCTGCAATGGCATCTGCATAGAACCCTACATGAATTTTGAGAACAGAATATTAACAACGTAATTCTGTCCTCCAACAGAAAAACTTGAGGCTGAAGACAGCAAATTAGCCTGGAAGTGAATACAAACAAGTTAATGAACTGCTGGATGGACAAGCCTTCAGAAGCAATAACAATTCTGGCAGTCACAGGGAGAGCTGCCTGTTTTCTATTAGAAGCAAAGAACAATTCAGGAGCTCTTAAGGTTTGACATTTACAGAAGGTCAGGCTACAGACTCTCTTCTGGCCTTAAACAATGCAAACAAAAGGAGTTTTCTCTCTCATAAATTTTTGTTAGACGAGATACTCTTAAAATCTCTGGAGCTGTGCACAGATACACTGGATGAATATATTTCCATCTTTTAGACCCAAGGTAGGTGGTGAAAAGAGAAAGAACAGATCTCAACATTACAGGAGGAACTTCCCTGAGAAGTATTTCTYATTTCTCTTGTGAAAAATCAATATATGGTAATAAAAGCAATAAGGAGTGATGTGGAAGCATCAACACAAACAGCAGCATTTGAACCATTTATTGATGGATGCTCTAAAGAATGTTTTTAATWAGGTCCTGATCCAAGGTATTTCTTAATGCAATGATAACAGAAGCAATTCTATAATCAATATATATTAGTTATGGAAAACTTAATTTACAAACATAAGTAAAGTTTAAGTCTAGTGGAGTTTTCTTCCTTTCATATATGTTTAATTGACATATTTTCATTAATTGGGGTCTCTATTTGACTGGTAAAAGAACAATTTAGAATATTACATGAGCTAGTTTCAGTAATAAGATGACCTACTTAATCCTTTGTTTTGGTATTTATTTTCCTGTGAAATAYATCCAGATATCAGTGCAACATTTCCTATGAAGCCAATCGCATTCCATTGGAGAAATAAGAAAACAATGAGGAAAACCACAACAAGAAAACAAAAAAGCCCCAAACCAAACAAACAAAAACCAAACTAAGCAAACAAAAACCAACAACAACAAAAAAAGAGAGACCTGCAGAGAAAGGTAAAGAAATCTAAACCCATTATAACAGAAAAGTTTACAGATGATTCAGAGTTATTCTCCCATTATTTCCTCTCCCATCCTCTGATTTACCTTTTGTGGTTTTTCAGGGGGGTTGGGGTTTTTAAACCCCTCTGAGGTCTTTTTCAACTTTCATTCATATTTAACCGTCATCCTTTGGATATGAAAGTATTTACACTCAAACTATGAGGTCACAGAATAACTGAAAAAAGTCCTGGAATTATTCCCAAGTCACCCTCTTTGTGCTCCAACACACACATGTGCCAGGAGGTTTTGTTAAACTCACTCTGGATGCCTGTGGTACTTCAATAATAAGAAATTAGCTCAAAATTACCAATATCATAGAATCACAGAAAGGTTTGGGTTGGAAGGGACCTTAAAGATCACCCTGTCCCCTTCCCATGGGCAGGGACACCTTCCACTGTCCCAGGCTGCTCCAAGCCCCSTCCAGCCTGGCCTTGGACACTGCCAGGGATCCAGGGGCAGCCATAGCTTCTCTGGGCAACCAATTTTCCTCAAATCTTTAAATAAATAAATAAACAAAAAATAAATCTACATTTTCCCTTGGGGAATTCTGGATATTGTAACCAGCTCTCTGCCACAGTAAAATATCTGTATATATGTACCTCAGTTGTTAGTGCATCTTCTGCCTTGGTTATACAGCAGCAGCTGCCACCAAATTTCCACAGACATGACCCAGACTGTCCTTTATATTTAAATCCAAGCCACATATAAATTAAAATAATGATGAACTCCATTAAAATAAGGCAGTGAACTGCAGCTACAAAGGTTTGTTTTCTTTGTCAACATCCACACATAACTCCTCAACTTTAATGAGATTTTTCTCTGTTTACCATAGACCCAATTAGGGAGCACTTCCTCTCCATGCTTCACAATTTTGGGAAGCTTTAGGCAGAGAAACCCAGAGGAAARGGGYYGATGGAGCTGGTGCTGCTGCAGAAAAGAGCAAGAGTGAATACATACAGTGGAGTGCATTTTATGTAGGTTGCTCTGGCATAAGACAACGACTTTTGCCTCTGCCTGCTGGAATTAATTGTGTGGATGTAGAGCTGAGCTATAAGCCAGGGTAATTTGGTAAGGAAGGAGAGGGCAGTGCCTCTGGGGGTGACAGTTGTCCCTCAMAAAAAGCTTGATTTGAAGCTGTGCTTCATTAGGCTAATGGCAATAATGAAATCACAGTGTCCAAGAGTCTGTGGGTGCACCAAGTTACAAAAGAGCAAATTTACCCCAAAGTCGAATCTGGGCAGAGGGGCAACACAAAACACTCCACAGGGGTCTGGAACTGCTACACAGGTGGATGTGGATGAAGTTTACATGCGAGACTCAGAGTATTTAACCAGAATAATCAACATTTTACATAAAACGCAATTGGTTTAAGCCACTGTTTGCATTTCCATGTTTCTGCAAGTTCAAAACCTGTGACTTACTCCCTCAAAGTTTTCACCCAGGTGACACTGCCTGTCTCACATAGGGAAGTTCTGGAGTGTCTCCAACACACCTCGCAGCATAAGAGACCATCAARATATCTTCAATTATTTCAGGAGGAATGGTCAACTCTTAACAATTTTAGAATTGATTTTCACCAGAAAGTGAGTACAGAAGGCCGTGCACCACCACTGTGCACCTGACAAGTCACCTGTGACAGGTTGTGACAAAACCATCACCCTTTGCTTTGTCAGACATTTAAAGCACCAGGCAAGTGTTTGCAGAAGGACCTACTTCAACCTGCGCCTCCATGCCAGCATCTCACTTTGGGCACTGGAYGCTAAAATCCCTTGCAACAACACATTCCAAATTCTTGGAAGCTCCCACTGTGTTCTCCCCAGGAGAAAAATAGAGATTATAGAACCTTGTCTTCCACAGTAATAACACCAGCTTAAACAGAGATGAAAGGAAACAGGGAAAGGTAACAAGTGTGAATGTTTTTCGGTCTGATTAAATCAACTCTTCGCTCAGACAAGAGTCCTTGCTTCTCCTGAGCTCTATTTTAAAGTCTGAGTTCAAACACAATATCAAATGGTGTTTTCCTGTTCTCTCCTGAAGGAGAGATCAGTAGAAATGGGGTGGTGGTGAGCAGGGAACACCATCTAGCTGAGGAAATTTGTGTCTGAGAGAGACAACTTTATACCCATTAAAAGCATAACAGGCAGCAGAAAATACAGAAAAGGGCAGACACAAAGCCAAGGCATTAAAAGCAAAGAACAGCTTGTCTCCCTCCAGACCCAGGACACTTTTAAATCATCTTTTACCTGAATTCTCCAATTGGGTATCTGGGAGATTAAAGAGGCACCTGTAGGGCAAAGTTTTCTATTAACTAACAAACTTAGTCATAAGTGAAGCACACTTGGACACACCAAAAAAAAAAAAAAAAAAATCTTGACCTCAACACAATATTTACCAACAGAAGATGAAGGCTTTAGGATGAATTTGGATAAATAACTCATCCCCTTTTAAAAATCCCATGATGTCATTGACAGCTCGGAGATCATAAATCCGTTTTATCCTCTGTAACAAAGGTCAGTACCAGATCTCCTTTATCCAGTGCCACCCAAAAGGCCAACAAATCACTCTGCAGGAACCTCCCACTCTCTCATTTTCCCATAAAATTACTGTATTATTTAGGCCAGGTTATGAAACCTCTTTTATTTCTGAAACCTCCTCCATCCTCATGGTAATAAACCAAGAATTTTGACATTAATTTTATCATTCTCCACTGAGCTGGCACCCCCAGGATGCTGCAATTCCCATCCTGGAAATGCACTTCAGTGAACTTCCTATAATGAAAACTTCATTAGAAAATTTAGACTTCAATTAAAATGTGAAACAGCCAGAGTTAAAATACCATTTGTGGTGAAACTGTTCTGCTAAATGCAAGATTCCAAGGCACTAAACAGAATGGATCTGGTTATTACATCGAGTTTTATCTGTTTTTTTGATCAGTACTAAATGCCATTTGAAACAAAAAATCCCCATCTATTTGGTGCAATATCAAGCTGATACATTAGTTGATTATTATTTTCTTGTTATGATTTTTAAGRAGTCCTAAAGATTTATGTGATTTATTATTTATAAAATCTAACAATTTATTATGATTTATGTAACTCATGTTTTGTGCTGACAGCAATTTTACATTGCACTTTCTCACTTCTGTGATTTGCTTAATTTGGTTTTATATTTGCAAGTCCTAGAACATAACTTGCCCTGATTAAAAAAGGAAGAGAATCCTCCCCTCAAACCCAGTTTTAATTTCTCAAATTGTGCTCTGATTACCCTTTTAGTGAGAATTTTACTGACAAATTTCTGCCAGAATGTTTTTTCTCATGTTCCCACACTAAGACAACTTTTAAGTTACAGTTGAGGCAATTTGAATCCAAAATGTTGAGATAATCAAAAGAACGAGGCTATTGGGGTGTGCGAAATAACTCGATGTCATCAGTTTTATACAGGGTTTCATTTGCTGAAGCTGTAAATATTCAAAACAGGTGAACAAATAATTTATGGGCCATTTGGGCAGCACACGGAGCAGCTCTGCCCCAGGGGAGCACCCGAGGCGCTTTGCCTGGAGCTCCACAGGTACAGACAGGAGCATACAAATTGTTCCTCCTTCCTGAGGCTGTGCACAGGGAAGGAGACAACCCGGGAAAACTCCAGCTGCTCAGACAGGAATGTCTGTGGAGTGAGATGCATTCCTGTCCGCTGCCGTCCATCCACATTCAGGGAGTTTTATGTGTGTTCAGTCCAAGGGGAAAGAGTGGCTCCAGACAAGAGCTACCTCGAGGATTTCCTTTCAGCATTGTTTGCCTCAAGAATTCTTGAGGTGGGAAAACTTTTTGCCACGGCACAGAAGGTCCAACAAAATTCCATTATCCCCAAGTTTTCGCCACTAATTGTGTCAGGACCACTGATTGTCACAACCTGCTTCCTACCTCCTCACACCATCTATACCCACCCACACTACAGGGTTCATCTGCTCTAGAGCCTGTTGAAGGATATTTAATCCCATTAGTTTGGAAGGAAAATGGGAAATATTTCAACAGATGATAATGGGGTTTAATGGTGTGGCTGGGGACTTTTACCACATCAGCRACAAAACGCTTCAGAAACGTTGCTGCAATTTCTTTCAACACCATTAGGAGCTGCATTAAGGCAGTTGTGTGAACACAGTCAGAGCTGAAGATGTGCACAATGGTTCTCTTAAATATGAAAAGCAAAGAGATTTTTTAAAAGCTTTGCAAAACTTTCACTGAAATATTTCTGATTACCCCAACACAACATATGGGATGGTTCTCAGCTTTTCCCTCATACATCAAGCTTCTTTAAAACTCTTTATAAAAACCTTCTCAACATAATTTTTTTTACCCAGAAACTTGATCTTATTTCTGATTTAAAAACATAAATTGAGATCAATAAAACTCCCAAATCTCTGATTTTAAGCCACTACATATATTAAGCCACTACACCACAGACTCAATTTATTGCACAAAAAAAAATTGATCAATCTGCATTCTACCTTAATTTCACAGTTTGTAAAGTATATTCCCTAAACCACCTGCAAGACACGAGGCATTGTTATTTGCTTACCTCCTTCTTCTTGTTCTACCTTAAACTCTTAATTAAGAAAAAAAAATTAAATTAAATCTAGTTCAAGACCAATTGTCCTGCATGACATTTTAATTTTCCACTCTTTACTTTTTCCTCCCCTAAGGCTGGACACAAGAAGCATCTCCACAGCTGGGGAAGRTTGGAGACAGCTCCTGCAGAGCCCAGCAGTGCCCGTCTGGGCGCTGGCCAGGGGCACCCTCAGCCACGAGCCAGCAGCTCCTCCCCAGTGCCCCAAGGAACGGGAACCAGCACCAAACCTGACCCCCTTCAGCAGCACCCCAGAGCCTGGCCCCTGCTTTAACCCCAAAAGGATCAGCTTTTGAAAGAGCAGATGGCACAGAATCATGGAATGGTTTGGGTTGGAATGAGCCTTTGAAGCTCATCCGGCCCAAACCCATCAGGCTGCAGCAAACGCACACTGAGCCCTCACATACAGGATGCAGCTGTTACGGGTTTTCCAGGCTCTTTTTCCCTGTTAYGGGTTTTCCAGGCTCTTTTTCCCTGTTACRGGTTTTCCAGGCTCTTTTTCCCTGTTACRGGTTGTCCAGGCTCTTTTTCCTGAGCTCAGTGCAGAAGTGATGGCAGTGCAGCTGTCCCAACACCAAACCACCCTCTAGGCACCAGAACTGCCCTCAGCAGCCTCCTGCAGTCACCCGTAGGGTCAGCCCCAGTTTTGGGGGAACAGATCGCCAAAGGCTCTGGGAAAGCAGAGGTGTCAGAGGAACAACCCCACATAATTAAAAGCAGAAGTCATTACCTCTCTGATGGCTGTACAACAACTCGTGTGAAAGCAGCTTATGGTCCCCGTGGAGCTCCCCAGGACCAGGACAGCTCCAGCCCATTGTCACTGCAGGGATAAAACTCTCCCCTCGCTGCTCTCATCTTGTTGCTCTTGCTAGAATTAAAACCACTTCAAGTAAATTTAAAAAATATTATYATTTCATTGCAGTGACTCCTTATGTCAGCAAGCGAGACCCCACAGGGGACAGGGTTGCAAAAACAGGGCTTTGTTTGTTGTTGTAATTCTCTGCACTCCTGGGCCAAACATTCTGCCAATTTAGCAGTAAACAACGTGGAGAAATGTAAAGGTATCACATTGCAGACACTTAACACCAAAGCTGCTTTTATGTAAACTCCTGRGCATAAATACATAATCTGTAGCCCTCAGAGAAGCCCTAAGAAACCAGAGTGACTCAGAAATATTGTTCCTCTGCCTTAAGTGTTTTGGGGTTTTCTCCTTTTTTTTTTTTTTAAAATCAACATGCTCTGTTTAAATGACATCACAGCAGGTAGATAAGAAGAAAAATCGTAATATCACTTGATTTTTGAGGGAGAGGATTCTGCCCCTGTGCTCAGGTGAGACCCCACCKGCAGAGCTGCCCCAGCCCTGGGGCCCAGCTCAGGAAGGACCTGGAGCTGCTGGAGAGAGCCCAGAGCAGGCTCCAGGATGATCAGAGGGATGGAGCAGCTCTGCTGGGAGGAGAGGCTGGGAGAGCTGGGATTGTTCAGCCTGGGGAAGAAAAAGCTTAGGAATGACCTCATTGTGGCCTTGCAGTGCCTGAAGGGGCCAACAGGAAACATGGAGAGAGACAATTTACAGGGTCTGGAGGTTCAGGACAAGGCGAAATGGCTTCCCACTGCCAGAGGTAGGGTTAGATGGGATATTGGACAGGAATTGTTCCCTGTGAGGGTGGGCAGGCCCTGGCACAGGGTGTCCAGAGAAGCTGTGGCTGCCCCTGGATCCCTGGCAGTGCCCAAGGCCAGGTTGGACAGGGCTTGGAGCAGCCTGGGACAGTGGGAGGTGTCCCTGACATGGTAGGGGTGGGACTGGATGGGCTTTAATGTCCCTCCAACCCAAACCAGTGTGTGCCCCTCTGGTTGTGAATTCTTAGCTCTGCAGTGTCCTGCTGTGCTCGGCCACGGGGCATTTCTTTATCAGAGCACAAGGTGAGCGTAGTGGGGCACGCACTGGGAGGGGCAGGACGGGCATCTCAAGCTCTCTCTCCCACTCCTATTATTATTTTATCATCATTCATAAGCTTCAAGGGCTAGACAAAAATAAAAGATCGATTTAATTTACAGGAAGATAAAATTACGATTATTTCTTTATTTAGCTTTGTGTGCCAGCCACTTTCCTAAAATGATGGGAGGAGATGCACCTTCCAGCAAACCCACCTTAGGTTTTCCTACACCACCCTCAAAGCTTTAACTTTTCAATAATACTTAAATATGGAAGCAGAATGACAGACTTCAAACCAACCAAACACACAAAAGTAATCAACATTTAACTGGGTCGGCTGACCACACGGAGGAGAATCCGTTTTGCCCGTGTTTTTCCCCTGGAAGCGCTGGAGCCAGCCGTGTGGCAGCAATATTCCAGATGGCTGTGGAAAGGCCTCCATCCTTTGCAGCAGAACGTTGCTGTGATCCAAGCAGACACACATGCCTTCCTGCAGTGACACATCCCACAGAACGGAAGAAGGAGAAGAAAAGCAAATCTCGTTTACAAAGAAGTCTCAGCTTAGGATGCAATTTGAAAGATTAGAACGAGGAAACATGTAATCGACAAGGCTGGTAATTAGAAATGATTTATTGCCTTCCCTTGTTAAGCCTATTATTAAGACAGAATATTTTCCTACTCCTACTGCTCCTAACGTATATAAAACCTCAATTATTTACGTCTTTTGTTCTTTACAAAAACTGCAGGACAACTGTTTTAATAACTTCCACTTAACTGAGAATCAAAGCACCGTTAGCTGCGTTTGCTCACTAAAAATCTTTAATGAAGCCAGCAAGTCCAAGGAATTTGAAAAACTCAACTTTATTCCCCAGTGAAAAGCAATCAACTGCTCTCTCTGTGTCTGCATTTTCTGTGCCACCAAAGAAAAGTGTTTCCCAAAATGACTGTGCATCTCAGCACGCTTTGCCTGCAAAGCTTAATTTTTCCTGACGCTTGTCCCAGGGTAAATTTTTCAGAGGAGGTTGCCTTAATTTTAAAATTGACTTTTAATGATACTCATCTTTCAAAAGGCTGGATTTTAAATATACTGGTTTTTTGGTGTCACTTGGATAAATTCATGAAAGGACGCAGGCCACAGGACTTTAAAAAAAAAAATCAAACCCAACCAGAACCAAACACCACAATTCTCTGGCTCTATGCATCACTGTCCTTAACTCACCACACAGCTGAGGCCCCTTGTGTAAAGACCTCATAACACCCTCATAAATTAGGATTTTTTTTTTCCTCAGCTAGCAAAAAAAAAAAAGAAAGGAAAAGCTGGGGGAGAAAATATCGCTTCCATTTCTTTGGCTGCTCAGTAGTTAGGTTAGACAGAGGCACAGGAATATCTATATCCAGTTCCTTACTCAAAATTGATTCAAGGCTGTATCATTGCTTTTTGACAGGTCCCGAGCAGCTGAAGCTTGTTCTGGTRTAAGAGCAGATGTCAAAGCTAAGCAATTTTCCAAGAAATGATTAAATGTTCAATAGGTTAAAATCAGAGAGCAGACGCAAGCAGAATTCTCCAGCATAACTTCCATGATATTAGTGGTGACACTGACACTAAAAAAGCCAGTGCATGAAATATTAAATGCTTACCTGAAAACACACCTCTCCCACAGCCCCCAAGATTTCCTATGAAATCCCTGGGACTGAATTCAGCACTGGTTCCCTCCAGCTTGTGTCAGCACAACTTCACCGATTCCAAGTGAACCCAGCTCAGAGCTATTTTTTCCAGCCGGAGTCCCCTGACAGCTCCCTCAGCACAATAGCAGGTATTTTCCACTTCTGCACAGTGGAACTTTCCTACTTCCCGAGCAGCAGCCTCACAGTCCTGCCAGCTCCTTGAAAYACAAACTGTGGGCTGCAACACACCCAAAGCTGTGCCCAGGATCTGCTCTGTAATTGAGGTGTTTGCCTTAAATCAGCTGAACAATAAGTGCTGCCTGTTACTGGCTTGCCAGTGCTTTCTGCTTGAATTTCCCTCTGCTCCCAGTTCATTGGACTGCAGTGAGTGGCTGCAGTAAAAACGTGCTGGTAGTGAAAGCACAGATACCACCTTTGAACACATTTTGTTTGTTTAGAAAAACTGGYGTGGATGGAAAAGAGCCAACCACCCCTCAGGACCAGATCAAAGAGCAGGAAGCTCAAAAGCTCATCATTTTTTCAATCATGCAGCCATTCTAATTAAAAAATTACTGCCTCTGCCTACAGACCCTGGATCTCTGGTCTTGCTTCTGGAGGTATATGATGTTTCTCCTACATTTATGATTATCATAGATAACATATATGGTAATAATCCTTTAATTCCATCCCTTCCCAATGGCCCCAAACTCCCACGCCTCATGACCCACAACTCCACCAGCTGCCGTGAGGCCACTTCCCCACCTCCCACAATGAATCTTCTCACCTTTCCCACTTACAAACATCCCTGCAGCAAGCACAGAAACATCAAGGATGAACCAATTCCATCGGAAATAGCAGCAGGTGGGGTTAGCATGAGACAGCACCACATGAACTGTCCCTTTCTATGGAGTTTCCATCGATCACCAGGGTTGGCAAACCCACTCAGGTGGAAAAAATTCCCTCCGTCCTTCTTGGCATTAGAGAGTTCCCAAAGAGAGTTGTAGAAACATGAACTGCAGTAAATCTGCTCCTCACCATCTGTATCTCATTGCTGAAATGATCCCAGGAGGACCAAAACCAGTAAGGAATTACTTAATTTAAAACCTTCTTGTTATTCCTCACTCGAACACAAACCCTTTCTGTGCAGCCTTTTCCATGTTGATGGTTTGATGACGCACTCAAGATTTGGCAAGAAAACATCCAATAATATTTAAACAATGTTTAAACTAGTACCTACTAAAATCAAGAAGTAAACATTCCAGTTCTACTCTACCCCACAGGCAAATGTATATTTTCATAGATAAGCCAATTATTTTAAATTTGCAGATATAAAAGCATTCTACAAATCATACCTCTGTACCCAGCAATTAATTCTAGGTACTATCTCTGTGCTCGTGCACTACAATTATAGACTAATAAAAGATAATTATCCCAGTTTCAAGTGTCAGAAGGTTACATTTCTCTTTTCCAACCTAAAATATGCTTTGTTTTTAAATGTAAGGCTCTCAATGGCATTTAAGATGATCTAAACTCATTTCTGATGTGTCCTGGACTAATAATTTTGTTCTGCAGCAATGCTGGAATAGGAGCACATGTGTATTTTTCTATCCCACGCTGCTGCAGGCTTACATTTTTCTAGTTTTTGTAAAATACCCTCTTATGACTTTTAGATTTCACAGTGCAGAGGTGAGAGAGATGCTGGCCTGAATTGTTGATCACTGAGGGTTGATCAATATGAAAGTTTTAGGTTTATAAAGCACACGGGAAGAACAGGATTCACAAGTGGACTTGTGTGTGTCTCAATCCTGTAAAACTCTAATCAGGATTTCTCACAAGACTTTTATGAGCTTAGGTGACAAAAAGAACTAGAATAGTTTAATATTATTAGACATAGAAATACGAAATATTAGTAATACTTTCTGCAAGCAGTTATCATATGATACTGCAGATTGAATCTATGCAAAGCCAAAAAAAGGATATTACACCAATATCTGCCAGTGTGATTTACCTAACTGTGATCAGAGAGCACGGTGGTGAGAGAGGATGAGGCATTAAAAGATTTGTGTCATGAATTAATGCACTCATCAGACAAAGTAACTCGAATTTACACAGATTTTCCTGGGAACTTTTATAACAGTATCAATACCCCATTTGCCTGTCCTCAGGAGCAGCCAGGTTTAGGGTCTGGCAGCAGAGCACAGCTGCTTTACAAGTGGAACTCTTGGGTTTGGGAAAGGTTCTGCCCATGGCTCGAGGTCTTTACAGGGAGTTTGAGTGCATTAACAGGTTCTTACCCCAGTCCCACTCCGGACAAAGTGCCCCAGACAAATGCAGCTTAGCAGCACACCCTGTGCTGGATAATGAAGCAATTTCTGCTGTTTGAGAACCTCCTCCTGAGTTTCCCAGCACTGGCAGCTCCCAGCCATCACTGTCAAGCTGCCTCTTCCCCTGGGTGGAGGGTCGGTGGTGGTGCAGCACAGATTCCCCTTCTCCTGACAAATGACAACTGCTCAAGCTGTGATGTTCTCCTGCTCATTTTCCTTTATAGGTGGCTCTATTCCCGGCGCTCTAATGTGATTCAGCTTCACAGCCAGGCTGCTTATATTTCTCCTGGAGATTGCAATTATATTACTAAACGATTCTTTGTGTTGCTGCTAGAATCAAACAAAAGGGGGGGAAAAAAATGTTAAAGTTTCAATGAAGGAAATTTCCATAATATGTGGTGGCTGTCACAATCTTGCTGATAGAAATAATTACTCCTCCTGATGTAACTACACTGAACCACCGAGAAATGGGGATAAAAACTGTTACCCATCTGTGCAAAGCTCTTTCATACATGCATATGAAAGGAGAGCTAAATGCAGAGATTAGAATACTCTGGGATTGCAGCAGGACACAGATCCCAAGGTGACAGGCACTTCTTACCTCAGGCCCTGAGAGGAGGGAGGAATTACCTCTCTTTTTAACAGCTACAAAGGATCCGTGGTGATTTGGGATAACTTTGTGCTTGGCCTCCATGTGATCCACTAGATTATGCATGCAAATCCTCAGTTTTGGCTGATAAACTGGAAGCATCAAGAAACAAAAGCACACTCTGCTGTAGCACGAGCTAACGATATTTTTCTGAGCGAGAGAAAGCCACATTCTCTGCAGACAGCACACGTTGTTTACAGATAAACCACTGAGAGTGGCGAACAGGAGAACAAATCAAGAATGAAAGACCATTTCTGGGGATGCTGGGGTTCTGGTCTTACCCACACACCAGCCAGAGGACAGTTCAGTCGATCACCAGGTGCATCTCTCAGATCACTTCAGGATAAGACTTGTACAGCGTGAAGAACTCAGCGTGGTTGGGAGCACTGCTGGATTTGCTGTCTCAGGCACTTGTAAAGGTTTCAGCAGCAAACCTGCCTGAAAGCAAAGCAAATAAGCAATGAGGCAGCAGCTCCTACAGAACTCCTGAGCAAAGCTAAATGTGGGAAATGAGCTAAAAGTTAACTCAGAAAATGTGGCCATGTCTCTGTGGGAGTGCAAGGGGTGCCGTACAGACATCACAGCCCGAAAGCATTGCAAAAATGTGAGCAGGGAGATAGTGATTGTTGAATTAGAGAATCAGAGAGTGGTTTGGGTTGGAAAGGATCTTAAAAATCCTCTGGTTGCAATCCCTCTGCCATGGGCAGGGACACCTCCCACTAGGCCAGGCTGCAGATCTGTTCAGTTGTTATGACCTAAGCCAAGACCCCGTGTTAAACCACTCTGTAACAGTATTGCCAAATTAGAAAGTGTACCCAGAGTTAGAAAAACTCCACATTGACAACTCCACAGAGCTACAGGCAGTCTGTTGTGGAAACCCCTGCACCGACCTACCTGAGCAAAATTACCTTCCCTGCCCGGTGGCAGCCAGAATCCATTAACACAGCCCAAAACYGCTGGATAGCGCAGCCCTTCCCAGGAGCCACAGACTGCTCACACCACGCCTGGCCCCCTCCACAGCCACACCAGCACAGACAGTCCTCCAAATACCTTTCAGCAGAAGAGAAAGTTGAACAGCAAACTGGATTGCGTCGGGGTGGAATTACACCTGCAGCCCAGAGCAACTGGAGCCCATGAGCGCGATAAACTCTCCATCCAAAAGCAGAGCTGCTCAAACCCTCCCTGCAGCAAACTCAGCACAGCTGAGCTCGTAGCTCCAGGGCTGCCATCTCCAGACACCCACTCTGACTGATGGGGGGCTTGGCTGAGGCTGACTGCAGGAAATTTATCACTTTTTGGGAAAGTCCCTAAAAACCAGCTCAGTGCACGGTGCCATCGGGATGGYCAGACTTAACAAAAGTGTGACAAGAACACCCAGAGTCCTAAGCCCAGTAATCCTTGTTCCTACACGTCCCCCTCTTGCTTAAAAGCCCCRTGGAAACCCAGGTTTAAAACATCACACACTAATAATGACTCTCTACAGAGCTCCTGAGGGTTACCCGGGCTTGTCTCAGCGCAGGAGAAGACCTCAAGCATCTGTTCAAGGAGAATTTTTGCCAGCAAAGATTTTATCCTGTCACTGAACCCTCACCAGCTCCTTCACAGCTGTCAGGGAGATGAGACCATGGATCCTGTTGGGTTTCCTGCAGGAGTTAAAACATCCCAAGTATCCAATGCAGCACTTGAACCATCCTCATCCTCCTTGAAGCTGAATATTCAAGTTTAGGGAGGCAAAACCAGCAGTTATTCTTAAGCCTTTTCAAATAATAAACATTTAAATTAATCCTCAGTGAATTTTTTTTTATTTATTTCAGTAGATTTCATGGGTCTATGTTTTCTTACCTGTGATATTAAATATTTTCATTCTAAAATATGCATGGATCACTTTTTGGAGTCTTCTGGGTTCATCCTTTTAGCTTAGAATTGAAGAATTTAARGGAAAATTGTCCAATTAATAAATTTACTGTAAAAAACCAATACTACTACTACTACTAATAACAGTAATTTGAAACATGCCTGAAACAGGAACTGCTCCTCTTAATCACTAAGTCAAATATTCTTGTATTTGATAAAATTAATGACCAGAATCATCAACTTTTTGAATTATTTCGGAAATTCTGAATGAGAGAGCTTTGAGAAAGCAGRACCCTCTGTGGAGTTATCCCACCTGAGAGKAGATGGGGAACTGGCAATAATTTATCCAAGTCTTTAGGATGAACAGGGACTGAATTAAAATAAATCTGCCTCTCCAGCAGATGCAACTCAAGGAGAGGCTGTGATTCAGAAATAACCCCTTAATTTCCTGTAAATGAAAATATAAAGAAAAGTTGCAGAGTAACCTCCCCAACTGATAGGTTAACTATAAGAGTGGATTTTTTTCTCCAATGGTGGACTAAAAATTCAACCCAACTCTGCTCTCAAAAGCGTGAATTGTGCCCAACAGAAAAAGGAATTTCATTACCTGCCCCACACCCTTTCCCAGTGATCAGATTCACACATGGAGGCTTCTCCAGTGGGTTTTAACCCCACCACGGTCAACACAAGTTCCTCCAAGCAGAAGAGGCGAAAATTATAATTTTATTGACCCGTTGGCCACTTTGGGCCATCCCGCTGGGTTTTCCCTTCCCAGGGCAGTCCGGGGATTCTGTGGGGCCATTCCTGAGCGTGATGCAGCAGGAAGGCTCCCAGCGCCACATCTCTGAGCAGCTCAGGTTCCACCTCAGCCCTGTAACTTGGAGGATGCTGCCACCAAGAGTTTTGAAGCCAGAAGTGGCACGGTGACAGCTGTTGTCAGTGAGGACAATGAAAATTGGCAGATTTAGCCAAGTATGAAGCATGACAAATTGCAGGAAAGCGAAAGGAAGGCAGTGCCTCACTCAATTGAGGAGTCAGATGACATTTGCAGGGAAGCTTGTGGGAATTCTCCAGACAGTCTACAAGATGTGCTAAATGATATTTGCATTAGAASAAATCATAAGGTATCGACTGCAAAATCATTTCCCTTTAATGAAGACTCGGAGGGAAAAAAATATCAGAGTCAATTAGAAGACTGAAACTACAAATATGTTGTGTTTTACATATCTCTGAAGCATGAAGGAGCCAATAAAGTGCATTTAATAAACATGAGGAGCAAAATTGCTGCAGCTCGTCGGGCTGACAGCATTGCTGAGCTCACGCCACGCTGAGGAGGCTTCCCCTCCTTCCCCTCCTCTCCTTCCATCTACACGAGTGGTGCATTCTCCAAAAACACGTTATTCTGCACGAAAAGAGAGATCCCACACATCTCTGTTGTTTCTCACCACTGGAGTGGAATTGTCACTTCATCTCTTCTCACAAAACCACCCAACTGCACTGCATCAGTGCCTCACGAAACCACAGCTCAAACCACAACCTACACTTGCTCAGCATCAACAGGAGGGGTCCTTTTCTTTCTGACAGATTTGGGGGGTTCTTTTACTAAATGGGTTTTGTTTTGTCTGTTGATCACATTTTCTCCTTTCACAATATTTGGTTTCGGCTGCTTTGGAATCTGAGTGTAATTCTGATTTTTCATTGCACTGTTGTCAGATGACAAGCGAGAAAAAAATACAACAAATATTTTTAAGTGCTACCTGTCAGCCTAGAAGAACTCTACAAACTGATGTTGAAGAAGGATTAATTTTCCTCCAAAACACTTTTAGTAATACTTAACCAGTGCATTTCACAGCCCTAACAGAAACCAGAATGCATCTGAATTTCAGCTTGCATTTTAAAGGCAGCACAGTCAGTAACAATGTTATGCTGTTTCTTCATGATTTGCTAAAAGGCACTATCTAAAAATTACCTTTTTCCCTTATCAATGTCACTGTCATGTAACTCACCTGGAGATAACCAAGAGGAACAGCGTGGACCACCCACAGACATCCCTTATCTCTCAAGTTGGAGCTGTTCAGATAAGCCCAAGGGGTGACAAGATATTCCAGAGGTGTCTGGATGCAATCCTGGGCCATGTGCTTGAGCAGGGAGGGGGGTGGGACCAGGTGAGCCCCTCGGTCCCTTGCAGCCTGACCCCTTCTGTGGCTGTGTGACAACTCTGCCGCCTTCTGTCCCGTTCCTTGGCCCCTCCGTGGCAAGAAGTGACAATTACAGCACACAAAGTGACATTTTTAATTAGATACCACGCTTTTCAGAGCCAAGCAAGTGACCCAGAACACCTCAGTGACGAGCATGACATTTTCTTGCAACCTGAAGCCAGGTGAAAAACATGAGTCTTAATTTAAATGCCTCTTTTTTCCTATTAGGTAAATTTCTATACACTTAGCTCTGAGAGATGGAGGGTACACAAATGGAAAAACAGATTGGAGTTTTCTTCCTCCTACTTCRTATTTTATAATAAAATAATCTAAAGTTATTAAAGGCCAATTCCAGCACTTCTTTCCTCACAAATTTCCCATCATCCAGTTCTGTCACAGCAGCTTCATCCTGCTGAACAGGATGTTTTATTCCAGTACTTCAGAGGAGGGAGCTTGAGCTGCTTTATTAAACCCTCAAATACTTCCACATTCCTTCGGTGGAGCAGAAAAATAACAACAGAGGCCACTGGATTGCAGCAGAATTAAACCAACCCTGGTGTGAGCTGGGTGTCAGGGAAGGTGACAACAAACCACCCMCTGAACACCCCTTCCCCATCACCCCTGGTCACACAGACACAATTCCAGACCTCAAACATTCCAAGGAAGCTGGATCCAAACAAAGGAGGAAGAAAAAAGCTTGGAATCAAGACTACAAATGTCATATATATTGTCATTCTCTACTGCTGAATCTCACTTAAAATAGAAGCCCAGCACAACCAAACTCAGATGGTTTCGTATCCAATGTCTGTAATTCCTGTGGATGGAGGGAGGAACCGTCTCAGGCTGGACAGATGAGAAAATCACCRGGAAAGATCCTTCCTTAGAAGTTTTCAACAACCTAACAGAGTTTGGGAACATGCTGTGGACACTAAATATGCATTCAGAACACTGGAGAAGAGATTGTTATGAAAGCAACTCCCACAACAGGCTGTGTTTGCAGCAAAAAAAATAAAAAATAAAAAAATCAGTAAATGTTGAACAAATTTTCATCCACCTTTCTACTCCTCACATACAAATACTGCTGTTCCCCCCAGAGATTTAGGCAACTGCAAGCTCTGCTGTACATGAGGAAAAAAAATAGAGCAAGACAGTCAATATTTTTGACAAGAGAGAGTTAAAAGGGAAATCTGAAATCCCTAATGTTGTCCTCCATGTCAAAAAGGAATACTTTTATCTTCCTGGAAAGATTACAACAACAAAAAGAAAATATTCTCAGTCCCGATTTCTCAGGACCTTCAAAGATAAGGCGGTGAAAAATAAACTTTTGGTAAGATGTAGGAAAAAAGTCTTTGCTGTAGGGGCATCATTCAAATTCAGTCATAAAATTTACTTAGAAATGTGGTACAAAACCTCATGGCTTTAAGGTCATTGAATGGAATCATACAGGCTGACAATCACTCTAAAGTTCATTTTTCCGTGTGGGAGGGTGAGGGGGGACCAGCAGCACCCAGGTCCAGCTGGGGACTTTTAAACTCAGCTGCAGTTTTATTTAAAGCAACATCAAAAATTAAAACTATTAAAGCATAAAACCCCCAATATCGAGTTGTTTTCCAGCACAATCACAGCCATGCACACAAGGAATCACCAAGGCCCAAAACACAACAAAAACTTTCCTCGAGCTCATCCTGTCCTCTCAGTTTAGAAATTCCCTCTCATTTTAACACCCTCACCCATTCTACCCCCTTTTCTCAGACAAAGTTTCAATTTTACAAAAATTTAGCAATGATCTTCCCATGCCCCGAAATTCCTGAGGAACAAATTTAAGCTCTCACAGACCTACGACACCAATCGCTCAGTCTGGATCTTGGGACTTCTGAATTCCTGGAGAATTCCCACACACCTGCAGCTTCATCCAGAGAAAAAAGCCAGACACATTCCTAGCAATAAATTTTGCATTATTACCACTAAATGACTACTTTGAATACTGAGCAGCAGAACAGCACCTTGAAAAGGGATGTGAAACCACCAACCCACAGACACTGGAACATCACAAACATTAAAATAAAAATGGAATGCACAAAATCTGCTGTAAATCTGAGGGGGAAAAAAAAACCCACAGAGTTTGAAATAATTTTTATATTCCCTTTCAAGAACTGAGGTCAAAAAAATGATGGAATTGAAGTCGAACTTCAATTTTACAGGCTCGATATATTGCAATTTCTCCTGAAGTTTTCAAGACGAGAACTTCAATTTTTTTAACTAAAAACAATCTCATCTGTCACCTACACAAAATACTTTTTCAAGATGGTTGACTGGAGAAACAAATCAGAATAAAGTGGCTGTCATCAGTAAATCAGCTTTGACAGAGCAGCACATATCACCAATTTTCATGGGAAGTACCTGTTAAATTCCCTTCTCTCAGAAACTGCATCCCTCACGGAAGAAAAGTGGCCAAGGCAAGAGTGGTAATTGATGTATTATCCACGATTATCTTTCATTATTTTCATCCTTGCTTAACATGCCTCTCCTCGCTGCTGTTCACAGTGATTCAATCCACACAGAAATCATCTCTGCCTTCCCCAAGACAGCGATCCTGAGGAAAACAGGATCTTCCAGCAGAGTATCAGGGAGAAAAATCTCAATAACCCTCTACTTGGAGCATGGTAGCTCTGCAAATAAGATGTTTAATAGCCAGATTTCTGCTGGTTTGCACAATTCTGAGATAAACGTGAAATATATTTATTGATTCTGTGGCGAGTCAAAGTCGCTGTTCCAACTGAAGAGGCTCAAAGAAAAATAGAATAACAAAGAAAAATAYAGCAGATATTTATATTTACTTACACTTCTGAGAGTTGGCATTGCAGACACGGGACACTGCTGATTGGCTTTTAATTGCACCTTATTAAAAGTGCTCCCACTGACATAAATACCCCTGAGAATGAAGTTATTTAACACCTGTGGCAGCACAGCTCTGCCGTGGTCTGRTGACACCGCAAAAGTCAACAGTTYTACAGAGAAAGGCTCCAGCACAGCCAAAACCACAAGTTTAAAACACAAAAAGAACCTGCCATTTCATCAGTTCAGACTCTATCGGCTTATAGAGCATAATTTAATTTTTTTCTTTAAAAAAATCTACAAGCTTTTTTGCTTTTAGCATCTCACTATACCACTTCAGAAAACTTTAATTAATAGAAAAGCTTTAATATATATTAAAAGCAAATATGAACTTTCTGCTCAGAGGCGTCTTACTTTAGATGAAGGAAAAGAAAAACCCAGCTCAACAGCTCCCAAACAACACCAAACCCACACTGACAAGTCTGGATGCTCCATTGGGAAAAAATGGGAAAGGATTTCATCCTCCTACAGCACCGTGGATTCCCCCAGATGCCAACAACATGTACTCATCTTGCACAAAGAAATCACAACAAAAAAATAAATCAATCAAAGAAAAAAACCTGTTCCCTGCTGAAATATTGGTCAGCCCTCCAGAACCTCAACTTTTAAGACTTTTCAGTACAGGTAGGAACCTATTTTGATATTTCAACTTTCTGCTTCTCAATTGCATTTGAAATTCCCATGGGGTGTTTAAGTAAATTTTTTAAAAAATTAAATTAAAAAGTAGAGCTGAACAACTCAACATCAGCTGTTTCCATTCACAGATCCAAATCTCTACAGGTATTCAGAAGTTGTAGCCTCGGAAGGAGCAGAGACAAATCCATCTCTGAAACTCTGCCCTTTAGATTTGTAGCACTCAACACATTTCATATTCTGAAACTGCTTAACTTGATAATCTAATTTTGTAACTCTCAGACCTTCTCCCTGGGAAGGAATTTTGATTTCACAAATGCTGGACTCTAGCACCACAGAGCAAAATCAAGAAATCAGAAGCAGCTGATTGGAAAGAAAAAAACCAACAYGATATTTGTGTGAAATACTAAGATTGAGGCAATAACTTAAATTTGCATTTCTACCAAACTCTTATAGAGAATTAAAAACCGATCAGATCAATTCCATTGAAGCTGTCTCAAGTATTCCAAATTATTTGTCTAAGCAGTGGAGCCCATTTTTAGATCTAGAAAACGTCTCAGTCAAGTCTGTGCCCYATGGCTTTGTACCATCCAAATTACTGAGTAATTCAGCCAGTGATGCCATCATTCATTTGTCTGCCACAAATCCAGTGCATGCAGAGCCCAAAATAAAGCAGTTTCAGTGTTTTTAAGGTGCTGGTGTGTTTAACATTGCAGAATCTCTTACAGGAATTAGGTACAGAGGATCATTGAATGGTTCTTCTTTTTGAAGCAAACAATATTCCATATATGCAGATTACTGCTTGTAGTGTGCCACAAAATGATCAAATATATATAAATTGAAATTTCGTGGGGGGTTTTTTCTGGTTTTAAAACTTGGCACTTTTTTTTTATGTTTATCTGCACCTTGGAATTGTGCTTAGCAAAGTTCCTGGCTGGGCAGGAAACTGAAATAGAACTTTATTCTGTACCCAACAGATTTTGCATTCAATTTCCTTTTCTTATTCCAACACCAAAGAATTGCCCGTGCATGCAGAAGAGCAGTTGCTATTTAAACACCTGTGGAGAGCTCAGTTCCTGGCTTGTTGAGCTGCCTAAGGCCACTGACTAAGAAGATCTAAGGAGTTTTGAATGACTCCATCATTTCTCTGATGCGCCCAGAACGAGCCCTCTGGTCTCCTCCATGATGGTGATGGGGTTGGTCAAGACTCCATAATTCCCAATCACCATTAATTGTTTACAAGCACAGCACCGCGGGGTGGTTTGTGTTGGAAGGGACTTTAAAGCCCATCCAGTGCCACCCCCACCATGGGCAGGGACACCTCCCACTGTCCCAGGCTGCTCCAAGCCCCATCCAGCCTGGCCTTGGACATTCCAGGGATGGGGCAGCCACAGCTGCTCTGGGTAAATCAYTCAACATTTCATCCTGCAACATCTCCAGAGAACAGGAGCTGCAGCCAAGGTGCAGAGACAGAACACTCAGCTGGGCTGGGTTTCCTGCACAGGAGCTGCTGTGGGGCTGTGCTGTGGATTTGTGCTGGAGCAGTGTTGATAACACTGATTTTATCATTGCTGATGCTTGCACAGCATCAAGGCCTTTCCTGCACACAGCAAGAAGTGCACGTCTTTGGTGGATTTAAAAGCATATTTTTCTGATATCAGGGTAAGTATCTGGTAGTGATCATCAGTGGATTTATCATARTCTTTTGCAGAGGTCTTGAAAATGCCAGTAAAAGTTACATTCTTTAATGTCTTCAGTGGTTAATTCAGCCCTTTTCATTGGTTTGCTGACATAGAACTCACCRCAGGTTACCAGACCTCAGAAATAGCCAAGATAAAGGAATGGTTCTCTTCCTGCCATTGTTTAAAAACAAATTATAACCAAGGATTTTCCATTTTGATGAGAAGTGTTCAACACAGACAAATTCAGTATCTTCCCTACATGTRCTGAACTTTACTTCTTTCGCCAAAGATTAAAATCAGGCACCAGCAAAAGAGMATCTGCTTTTCACCCTCACCACCAAAGTCCCTAATCTCACATAGTCAGTCCCAAAAAAGGTGTAGGAACAGGGACAAATTCCTAAATCTACTTTTAGGTTTCCTCCAACAGCAATCCAATGATTTTGTGTCCCACAGAAATATTCCCTACAGCCATTTCTTAACTGTTYTGGAATTCCAACCTACATGAGAACTGTCTGGGGCCAGGTTCAGCACCCAGGTGAAAATTGGGGTTTTTTGCTGGGCTGATCTTGCCCTCTGCTCCTGAGGCTCAGGCAAAGGCTGTGAATAATCCATTCACTACTGACAAAATCCAGGTTCCAGCTCAGTGCAGCCTGGCTGCACTGGCTGTGCTCAGCTTGCTTTGAGGTCCAGCAGTCCTGCAAAACCTGCACAGTCTCCATCTCTCAGAATAACAAAACCACCAGCAAGCTGAATGGTTTTCATTAAAAGAAACTTGAATAAAAAGATTTCGTTCTGAATGGAGGCACTGCTCCTCTATGGGCTTGTTTTCGTGCCTCTTTTTTCTATTTAAAGAGAATTCACAATGCTCCCATTTTCTATTTCTTCCTGCAAAACAGATTCCCTGAAAGTGAGCAACTGAAATAAAAATTAATTAAACGTTGGACTAAAGTGAGATTATCTAGGTTTATAAATTCCTTCCTTTGGGATAGAGGCTTCTGTTCAAATACATTTAAAGAAAAAAACCCTCTAACTACACAGTTTTTGTATTAAGCTACTTATCAAAAGCTTTTCAGAGAGGAAAATGATAATTTTAAACGAAACTTGTGGGTATAGTTTATTCATTTTATGGAAAATTGAGAATAAAGAGCAGCAGCTGGGTCATATGGAAGGGACTTTGTGTTGTCTGCGATTCACCAAATAGAATGAGCTGGATTATTTTGGGGGAAAAGAGCAAGATCTTGCATGTTGGAGTTGTTCATCCCTATTTTTCTCATTTGTACTCTCAGAGGCATCATCCATGCACAGGCTACAAGATAAAAGCACCAACTGGGATCACCAAGCCTCCAGTGGAGCACAGGCCACGGGATTTCCCTGAACTAATTTTAAAATCCCCAGAAACTCAATTTGCCTGAATTTATTTTCATGGGCTTTGACAAATGCAAGCAGMAATTTATTGATTGAGAAATAGTAATTATTATAAGTAACAGAAGGGGCAAAACTGGTGCAAGGTGCTTTGCTGGTGTGTAAAGATTCCAATCAAAGCTCAGGTGGGGTTTGGGTACAAATTCCCGTGGAATGGCAMGGCACACATTAAATTTTTGTCTCTGTCAGAGGTGTGATAGAGCARAAGAGCTCTGAAAATGCAGTCTGACTGGGAAGATTTCAAACCACAAGAAATGGCAGCAAGATTTTATTTTAAGAACCACCAAACCCGGTGGATAAGGGCCTTGCAACGTACTAAAAGTTCATCCTGCTGCCACATATCAAACCCGAGCGTCAGGATTTGCCAAGGAGGCAGTGCAGTTGGAATTACTGAGTGAAAGTGTTCTCAGACTCACTGAAAGTGTCCTCAGACACTCCAGCTCCTCGACTGCTGCGAGACTCAGGCTCTCTTGCTGTTTTATCTGTGAGCTTTGAAAGTCAGAACTCGGCTTAAAAAGGCACCAGGATGTGAGATCCTGCAACCCATGGGCAATCAAATGYCTGAAAGTGTAGCAGTCAGCACAGTGCGAGACAGAAATTGGGCTGGAGCAGGAGTCAAGGCGAGTGCCACGAATTCCTGAGCTGAGAAAAGTTCCTGTCACTGTAATTGAAAGCAACATGGGTCACAGAATGAACCAGGAAAAGCAGGAACTGAGCGTTGGGAGGTGGGCCACAGGAGGAAGGCAGACTTTGAAAATTCGGTCTGAACAAGAGCATTGCACCTCCTCGTCTCCCACAAAGTTTAACTCCTGGTCCTTCTCCAAAGCCATGATGAAAGTCCACYGAGCAGATACCACACAAAAATCAACAACAGAATTTAACTCCACGTCTTGTGCTGAGCCCACRGTGAATAAAAGCTCCATGACTTCCTTCCACATCAATGGCAAGGCTCTGGCTGAATTTTGGGGGAGCAAAACCAACCCTGGAAAAAATCCAAAGCTCTGTGGCCGCTTTATTTTATCACCTGCTGGGAGTGAGCAGCAGCCAGGGCCTGCCTGAGGATCAGTTTGCCAAAACTTCTTTGATAAATCACAAAGATAAGAGTCCCCTCTGTCAGATCCACACAGTCAACAGCTTAGATGGAAAAACTGGTGCCTGCATTGGTGCCTAAACACCTGGAGAGGCTGCCAGCCCATTTCCCTGCACCGTGCATGAGCCTGTCGGTTTTTCAGGCTCCACGGAAATATTCTCAACACTGAACCACCGGTGAAAGCCAAACGCCAAAAAGTGATCTGCTTTATTTCCTGGGGAGAAAAAAACCTGCCAGGCCTGAGAAGCACGAAACAACCCCAGGACTTAAGAGCTCAGCCAGTGCACCCTGCCCAAAATATCCCCACTTTCAGAACTCCCTCAGTACTTGGCAGTGAATTCTCTCAAGATGGGCACGTCCCTGTCATGTCACATTAATTCACAATTTGGATCTGGGTGTGGCTACGCCAGTCCTCTCCTTCCCTCCTCTTCCCAATTCCTTGTCTCATCTCCATACTCCAGCCCGTGTCTGGTTCAGATCTCCTTGTCCAGCTCTGTCCCTTACACCCAGCTCCAATTCCCATCTCATGCCTTGATCTACTCCCATCTCCTTTTACCAAAATTTTGACAGAACTGCCAAAAAAATGGGGTTTAGCTTTACTACATTTGTTTTGCTATGACCATAATGATTGATTCTGTTCTTAATCCCATCCTGAAAACAACACAAACAGTCCCTGTTTATATTCCCCCAGATTTTATCCTGGAGACCACTCCTTTATGATAAACTTATAAAAAAAGGAAACATCAGAAACAAACAATTCAAGGCAACACTTTTTAACTTAGATTGAAAGAAACCATACATCCATGGATATAAATATTTCCTGTTTATCAAATAGGAAATTCTTCAATGACTTTTTTTCTTTCTTTGTATTTTGACTTAAGTGAAACCCAGATACCTATACTATATTTATATAGATATTTATATCTATAACCTTACTTTTTTTTAATATGACACAGAATGTACATTGCTAACTACTTAAATCTATGATCTCCCAGCCTCTGCAAAGCTGCTTCACCCTCATTATTCCAGACTGAGGTCTCCAGGCACTCTTCCTCCACCTAATTCCATCAGAATTTAGCTTGGCTCTCCAAATGTAGAACCCAATTGTTCCGTGTCTCCTTTCTGAGTAACGCAGATCAAATGAAGGCAATCTGAGTTGGAAGACTGTCACACCAAGTGAAATCTGAATAATCTGGCAACATCTAAAAATGAGCTGGCAGCTCATTGAAAAGCCTCAGAATATCTCACATTATGTAACTGGAACAGACTTTCAAATCCGAGTTCCACGCCAACCTCTGACCTCAGAGTGCATTTTAAGGGCTCTGAAGCTGCATTTTGCACTGATCCTTTGCTTCTCAATCTTGTCCCACACTCTGCTTCCCCTACTCAAGTCAATAACATTTTGCCTTTTATCATCTCTGACCTCCTCTGTCAGAAAAGCCCTTTTTTATTTTTATGTTAAGACATGGCCAGTAATCTCTCTTGCTGCCATGTAACTTTCATGTGGATTGAACTGGATTCACTCCTGAAGAAATAAAAAACAACTTAAGGAATAAGAGCCAAGATTCAGATGGAGAAAAAAAGCTTACAAACCTTTTTATACTTGAACAGGCACAGATGTCTCTTTCTTGTGTAGGTACAGGAATGATTAGAATTGATCAAGAACTTCACAGTAAAGTGTTAAGAAACCCGAATTTTAGAACAAAACAAGCAGAAACTTGTATGTTGAAAACACCATAATCCAAAGCTACTTTCCCCCTTTCACACATTACCTGATATTAAGGATTTTCTTTCTTAATCTGCTTGTGGTGGCACGTGGAGGGGTCTCAGCACATCCACCTGTAAATACAGAGGGGTTTGTGAAACAGCTGAAGTACCTATTTTGAGCATGGCCACTTAGCAGATCACAGAGCTACACACTAGGACACACAGCTGGTTAAAAAGGAACAAAAGCATCCCAATTCTCAAGTCAAACCATTGCTCTGGTACATCCTGCAACCATAGAGAAAATGTTCCTGCCATGTAAAATGTCTCTGGTGCAGTTAAAAGTTCAGTGCCTCTCGCCCAGTGTGCCCTGAAAGGAAACCCAGAAGATTCTGCAACAACCTTTTACACATTTGAGGCTCACTGAGATGTCTTCCCTCTGTGTTCTCTTTGCAGAACCATTATATCTGTGCAATATGCAGTTCTGCTATCATGAGAGTTATTGGCTCAGAGTAAGATGCACAGCCCTTCTCATATGTTCCCCAAAAATTTTGTTTAATATACAGCCTGAATCTCTCTGATGTTGAGCAGATGGATCCTCTTTGTCTTTCTTGTGGTTCTTGCCTTGAGGCCCTGCCCATGCCATCAGTACAGGAGGAAGCTGCCTCCACCCCCACCCCGTGGTGAGATCGGCTCCGAAGCCATTCCATTAATTTCATTAAGTTCTGAGTTATGACTCAGCCAGGCCCTACCAGCAATTTCAGAAAACACATCACAGGATATCATTTTTACTCCCTGAAGTACATCACTATTTTAATCTGGAGTTGTAATTGACTCCACTTTTAAAGGAGGTGATAAAACRCTCAGGGAGTTGTTGTGCTACCTCCAGATAAGCAACCCCGGCAATATTTAAGGCAGATAGCCGGGCCAGTGGCTGGGGGAATGATTACAAACACATTAGAGTGATCTTTTGCCACATTGATCTGTAATTTTATTTTATGCTATCTATTCATCTCTGAGCTGTATGTTTGGAATCATCTCCAAGGGACTCGTGCCCCTGGCAATCGCTGTTCCCACTTCCTGCAGAGTCCCAGCCAACAGGGCAGCATGGAATACGCCTGGTAGTGTAAACACGATGGGCAAAACTTGATCCTGAAGCAGATAGGGGTGTAAAGGGGAGGGTTATCAGGGCTGATATTGTTTTCTGCTCGGTGAGATAAGGCAGCACAGCCCCTGTCCTTTCTCAGCAAACACGCGTCATGTTTGGCGACAGCAAAGATAAAAATCCTTTCGAGATAGAGACTCCTTCCAGGGCTTGAAGTTGCAGTGAAGGTCAAAAGCAACAAGGACTCAGTCAGCCCCTGCCACTGCCATTGGAATTCAGAGGAGCCTTCACAGCCACCTGAAACCAAAAAGTTTTTGGAACAACAACAGGCAAAGGCACTTGGGGTGGGACACGGGAGAGAAACAGAGAAATGAAGCAAATGTTCCCTAATCCTACCTAATCCATAACTGTGTCAGCTGCTGGAATGGGATGTCTCTGCTTGCTTCAGCACCTGCTAGACTAGAAACCTGCCCTTTGCATCACAGCCATGCAGCAGAACTTAACCTTTATGTTCATCTATTCCACGGATCATTTGGAAAGCACTCAAAAATTAGCCATCATTTCAGTGGCTCGGAGAGAACTCACCTCCTTCATCATTTGTCTTCTGTGAGGCAAAGATTAATTCCTTCAGGGAGAAAAACAACATGCCGCAGGAAGGTGTGACCCAATTGCAGGARTATTTCCTCCTGAATGCCACCAATACCCAGAATCTCTGTTTATGTCCATTAAATCACTTCCATGGCTGCGCAGGTTCAGCTCCTCCCTGGGGAGTTTAGGCTGAGAATGTACAGCTAAACGAAAAGTATTCCTGTTTATGCGGGAATACAGCTTTTATGGTCATCAACTCACCTCAATAKCTGAGGGTTTCACCAAAGGCTCTGTTCTCTTGCCTCTCGCTCAATGGATGGGCTGAGTTTTATCTACAGGGAACTCAAYCACAAAAAGAAAAAGTAACAGGTTCATTGTGTCCCAAAATCTCTTCGATTTCTCTACAAAGCCAGTCTCTGTCTAAGGCCCCACAGCCTGGCAAATCAGTTTTAGCAAATCACAGAAGCACAGAATTCTCTTGCATAAATAGAAAACAACACAGATACTGCTACAATCAYGGAAAACATCACTTGGACTTCTTACCACATCATACATCAAAGTTATCAATTGCAGGCCAGAGATTTTGAGCAAATGAGCCTTAATTAACACTGCTGCCTCAGAATTTCCTTATTCCTGAACATTCCCAGCTGCTATGGGAAATTAATTAAGGCTTAAATCTTGTGGTTCTTTCTTTAGCACTTGTTGCATGGCAACATTCATTTTTATGTATGAGCTTCTCCCTCCAAATGACTTTATAATAGTCTTACCCAAAAGATGAGCTGTTAAACTCTTAAAACAGATATTTACACATCTTGGGTTAGTTCTGTTGGGTTTTTCACTCATAGGACATGAATTATTCACTGATAAGAGGGGCTGTAATGTTCTGGTTGGTTCTAGGCATCAGTAAAATCAGTCAGAGGATTTAACTGGTTTCTTTTTAACAATCAGTTCCACAAGAGTGGAAAGATTATTTGTTATTTCTAAAGGATATTTGTTACCTCTAAATTTAAGTTTTGATCAAGAGGCAGTTTCCAGACAGGAATTGCAGAGGTGAACTATCCCATGGAGGTGGCTTCTCCTTCCACTGAATTGTTGGTTAAGCTCCCCATGGGATGAAGCAGCCTGACCAAATCCATGCCGTGCCACAAGTACCAGTAATCAATATTTTTGCTGATTTCAGTCAATATTTCCCTGTTCATAATAAAATAAACCCCAGAAAAAAACCCAACATCTCCAGAACACGATTGTGTCTCACTTTGAATGAGCTGCAAGTGACTTAGTTCATATCACACTATAAACAGCTACTAAGAGAAAAAATCAGCACCTTATTCTGCCCCATTAATTCATAATCCATGAGGATCAGCATTTCTGATTAAAACTAAAGAAATTCTGAGCTTTAAAAAAAAAAGGGAAAAATTATTGTATTTCCTAAGAAATAAATTGAAATAAAATGGAAAGAATTATTACAAATACACAAAGTTCAGGTGAAAAGAAACTCTCCTAGCAGAGCATGTGCAAGCTTGGAGTTTTAACTATGGCTCTGCAACTCAAAAGCCAAGGAACAACATCAAACTGACAGTGCAGATTCCTTAAAGTTTTGTTCTCTTGTCACAACCTCCTGTGAAATGCCASTATTTTCTGACCTCACCTGAGATCTCTGTGGACATGTTTTAATGCCATCTGTTGCCAAAAAGATCACAGCAACATTTAACAACATGGGTTTAATGTCTACAAGGATAATTACTAAAGTGAGGATTAAATAACTGAACAGCTAAAATGAGGAATTTTTAAAAAATTATCAATTATTAAATAAAAGCAATACCTTTTATTAAAAGCACTCTGCYCAAAATCTATGACCCAACTTTATAAATAAATTTTAAAAATGATACTGAACTGATCTTATGTCTTGAAATTCCCTAATTCAGACACGATCATGGGTTAGCTCTTAGATTTTTCCATTCTTTGTTTTCTCATACACTGGAATTTATTAAGAGGCACAGAATCTTCTCCGGGTGCTTTAAAGGCTTTAAGATCTCCTATCCTTAGACTTTGAAGCTGTACCAAAGCTTCTCTAACAAAGGCCTAAATATATTTCAGCCTTCAACAGAACATTGTATTCCTCTGTCTGGGAACCTCTGACCACCAACACCAGGAATGTGATTTGAGACRTAAAAAATGTAATATTTCAAGGTAAAACAGATTCCATAAACCGAGGGCAAAAGGCAGGGTGATGGAGATCACAGGATCTTCACATCTGGTTTTTGGCAGCATTTCAGGTGCTCCCAGACTCTCCTGGTGGAAGAGGGAATCCTCCAGCAGCTGCATCCATGGGTTCCTCACTGATAAGCACCTACTGGAAAAGATCACAGAGAAGATGAAGCCAATCTCTCATGAAGGCTCAAAAAAGAYCCCATTTTCCACAAAGAAAGTGATGAATTAACAATATTATTCTATTATCCTCTCATTATCCAGGGGTTTTTTTWAAGTATTTTAATTTTTTTGCCTCTGTCAAAACAACAGGAGTTTTTACTTTGCCTAATCACTATTTCCTTAATATTTGAGTGAACAGAAACTGCACTAACAAAACTGCTGGATCCAGAGAGAGGAACAACCAGCTTTTCTGCCTCCTAAAGACATTTTTATTCAAAAAGATAAACCCCACTTCAAACTGCCACTGCAGCTCTGCAATCTGTCAGTACATGCAAGGACCAACAAACCTGTTCCCAAAAGGAGCCGGGCTCAAAATGGAAAACTCACACCTCAGTGGCTATTTTTAATTTAACTCTTTCATAAGACTTGAAATCAAACCTCAGTTCAGTGAGAAGATTTGGAGACATTCAGGCAAAAGTTGTTCTAATTTTGGATAATTCCAAATTCTCATTAGTTTTTCACAGGATTTCAGTATTATGGAGCTGTCAGCAGCCCTGTGGAGGAAACATTCACATACACACCACATTCACTTAACACGACCTCTCTTTGTCTCACTGAGGCTTTGAATGCCCCTGACTCTGCTCCCTGCCAGTCCCCTGGCACTGAATTTGTCCTATTAGCCAGCAAATCCAGCTACACTCATGCAAACAAGTTTTCCTTCTGCTGTCCCTGCTAGTCTCAAGTAATATATTCAGAGTAAAACAGAATGAATTATGTGCAGGGAATAAACAACAGCAAACTCCAACATATCCATATTCAAGCATTCAAATCAAGTCTGAAAGAAAGCTCCTGCTGGGAATTTTATTTCTTTTTTTATTTTCTCATTTGAATCGACTCACCCACTTCAGCAACACTTCCCCAGTTTCCAAAGGGACATGGAAACAAGTCCTGAAGAACTGAACTTGGGCTGCTCTCAGTGCAGGGAATGTTGTGCTCGTCCATCATCGATGGGCACACGCTGAGCGCGGCTGTGAGGGCCACACCAGCAGTTTGCTCAGGACAATGGAGAGGCAATCCTGGGATGTCTCCCCCTTAGGATGACCAGAGCTATCTGTTCTGCACGAAACTTATGGGATGGAGGGTTTAAAGCCCCAAAAAGGTGAGGAGTTTGTGCTACCTGTAGCCACAGCTCGTGCAGGGCAGCCTTGTGCCGCTGAAATCCGTGGGACAGCTTGGCACACGCCAAGGCAATTATTTGTGTTAGTACAGGCACTGCCAGGAAGGCATTAATCTGGAGATGATTAGAACCTGCTGTTTTCTCTGTGAATAATTTATCTATTGACTGGAGGAGCCATTTATTGATAATTTACAAATGGAGAACACGGCACAGCTCTGCCGGCTGTTGGCAGCCACTCCCCGAGCTGTCCCCAGGAATGTGCTCCAGCCACGTCTCTCTGTCATTCCTCATGCTCCAGAGTCGAGAAGGAGGTGCCTCTATCCATGGCAGGGGGTTGGAATGAGAGGAGCTTTAAGGTCCCTTCACACCCAAACCAATCCATGACTCTAAAGCACACCCTCCCTGGGGTTGGAGCCTCCTCACGCAGCACCCGAGATGTTCACTTGCCCAAATCTTACAATCCAGTTTCAATAAAAACATTCAAATAAACATAACAGAAGGGAGAACTCCTTTGCTGTACTCAGAAAATGCCTGTGTTAATTTATCTTCCTTTTTATCTTCCTTTCACATGTTTATGTGGCACAAACGGCTCCTGGAAGAGGTACAAAAATTAGGAGAAGAGAACCTCCTACCTCAATCAAAGAAATATATCCCATGACAAAGGAAAAAAGGTGAAAGATATTTGTATTAGCAATAAAAGAACATCAGTGATAAGATTTATTTTTTTTTAAACTGTGAAGGACAAAACAGAAATCATAAAAAAGACAAAAATAAACAGAATTAATAGGAACTCAAAGCAAGGACAAGCTGCAGGTCCCTGATGGTGTAACAAATTACAAAGCAGGTAGAAACTAATGTCAAGAACTATTTATTCATCTCTATAATGGGAACAACTTCAGGCAAGGACAATAATCACAAAGCAGGAAAGCATTCATTAATTAAATGGAAACAAATCAGAATTGCTGAGGCACAGCTTGCCAAGGATCCRTTTGGCAGGCAGAGATACGCAGCGTTCCTCCTTGTGCTCCGAACCTTTCGCCTGACAAGAGCTTGAAGGAAGTTTACCAAGGCTCCTGCCTGCACAGGTAGCTGCTTTGCAAACACATTAAAAATKGAAATCTTGATGACCTATACGTATTAAGGGCTTGAAAAATCAGAGCAGTGAACCACAGGCAATGGTGAAACCCTTGACTTGCTGTTCTGGCTGTGGCCAGGACTAGTGACTGTCAAAACAGGTCCTCTCTGCTCGCCCATCTCCTCTGAGCCATCAACTCCCGCTCACTGCACCAGATCCAACACCAGATATGTGGGGAACCTCCCCACCTCCATACCAGCATCATGGGTAGCACTTCAATACTCTTTAAAAAACCAAATATCCTTCTAAAATTGTAAAATTTCTTATTTCTCCTGATTGGGAAAGGAGATTCAAACCAGATCTTCCCTTTACTAGAACAGGCATATTTTTATTATAATTTTTTATATATTTATATAACATTTGTATTATTACTACTCACAAAGCTTTCCTCCTTTGGTCCGTCCGTGCAGACACGTCCTGCTCTAGGCAGAGCTCTCAGATCCCTAGGCAGAGCTCTCAGATCCAGTCCTTCAGAGACCTGGAGACCCACAACCCTATTTTTTGGAGCAAAGACAACTATTAGGCAAAAAAAGAGGAATTTCTGGAGATAAGCAGTGTCCCAGCTGGGGTCATGAGTTTGAATTCTACTGCTTGAAGTTTACAGTGTTTGGGGATTTTCAGGTCTGACCCTCTGTGGGCGTTTCCATCAGCAGAGTTTTAAAAGGCTCAATCAAGTGAAGCTCCTAAAAGAGCCAGGACAATTTGCATACAGAGGGATAATTTATTCACAGGGTTTCAGCGTGCCACAAATTAAGAGGGCTGAGTTATGAACTCCTGAACACCCTGATGCAGAGCGGAAACCGCAGTGAATCCCTAATGTCAGCCCCATAAAGATGATGGGATAAATACAGCATTAAAAATGCAAYGGAGGCATGGATCCGCTATAATTTAAGGATCTGCCATTAAAGGCAACAGGGTTGCGTTTTTTGTTGGAATTTTTTTCACTACAGCATCAACAGAGAATCACAGAATCGTTTGGATTGCCAAAACACRAAATCTTTCCAAATTTTAGGAGATTATTTTTTGTCTTACTGACAGCACTTTTGTCTCAGGGCCGGCCTTCCTTCCCTCCTTCCCCTTTTTAACATAAATGCAAACTACATTTTCTCTTCCCCTCTTTGTAAATACATAAAGCAAAAAAAAAAAAAAGCCAGTCTGGGAAAACCACATCAGCTATTCCACATACCAAAATCTCTAAAAAAGAAATAAACCACTCTCCATATGAAATACCACTTCCCTTTTTACACCCCTGTTTTCAAGTGGAAGCCRTTTTTTCATTGCACCATCAGCTTCACACAGCTCAATGTCGACTCCACAACCAAAAAGATGGAAACATTTAGATTTCCATTATTCTCCTCCTTACTCTGTGAAGTCACTGTAGGAGTTTTTATAGGAGGGGAAAAAAAAGTAATTTCTGAAAAGTGAAATGAATGTAATATTCATGGGGTGATCCTACAGGCCATGTTCAAAGAAGCATAAAATTATCTGCCTATGAAGGTCAATTAGTTTTGACATTAATTTTGGTAGCATAAGTTAAACCTTTTTTTTTTTTCCTACCCCAGTAACAATAAATACACAGCAAATTCTGGGAAAAAAATACAGGAACATTTGCAAATCACAAAACATTTTCATTATTATTTCAATTTACAAGGGAACTGAAACATCACTAAATACTTTGATATTATTTCAACTTCAGGCAGTGAGCGTTGCTGGCACATTCCTGTTGGGGATGGGGCCTGGTTATTTTGCAGGAGTCAAACCAAGGGCCATTTAGGAAAAATGCTCAAGAAAATGATGGAAATTAGAAGATATTTGGAACCAAGCACTGAAAACCATAATGAAATCTTATTTCAAATTAATTACGCTTTTTAATCGAAACGGCGGAGATGGTGCCAATCTAAACACAACAAATTACAACAAAATCTGAAGTAAAAGAGAAGTTGTTTAAAGATTTCCATGGAAGGGAAACAATTTGTCATTCCGTACGAGAAATTTCATTTTCTACTTTAAAAAACATGACTTGCCAAATGAATCCAGCAATAACTGGAAACAGACCAACTTCCACAAATGAATGTTTTATATTTTCAAGTATACTTCAGTTAATTAAAAAATTAATTGGCCTTGAAAATACTGGAGAGTGTATATTTCATCACCCCCACCCCAGGCATACGAGGGAGCATTTTTAACCAAATCCAATTCTCTGGTCTGAGAAAAATCCGCAGAAAATAACATCAGTAAATGTTTTTAAAAAATAAATCTAAAAAGAATAAACTTTGTAAGAGCCTCAAACCACAGTTTGAGGCTCTAGGAAGACCCAGCTCCCCCCAGAAAAGATGGGAACTCACGTGACAACAACATTGCCAGCACGTAGTTTCTCATTCTTCACATTAAAGGCTTTTTAGGACCTTTCCCCCGTAAATTTTCATCAATTCCTGACCAAAATTCCCAAAAGGAGAACACTGCAGTCCAGCTTGGAGCACTGCTGCTGAAGTTTTCCTAAATAGTCTCCACTGAAAGGTGGCATCCCTGGAAATCAGTCAGCACAGGGAGGTTTTTTGGACTTTATCCCAGTGCYGCTCTGCCCAAAGCTCTATTTCCACCCCCTCACAGGAGACAGGATCCTCCCCCAGTTCTGGAAAATAAATTTGCTCCAGTCCATTCCTAACACACAGAATGCTCGGAGGAAAGAAAAGGCAGGAATGGCTTGGAAAAAAAATTATGAATAATCTTTACAAAAGAATAATTTGTGGGATTCTTTCCAGAACCAGAAATAAATATAAGGAATAATTCACCATTGCTCAATTTGCCATAACCAGCTGAGGGAGACTGCCTTGGCAGATGGTGTTTCTGATCAACAATTCCCATTCTTCCTTCAAATGCCAAAATTAAAATGTTCTGATGCTTATATTAATATTGATTTCTCTTTCCTCATGTTTTGTCAATTCTAATCTCAATATTATCTCCTTTTTTTCCCCTAAAAGAAGTYATCCTTGGCAAAAAATTAAAGTTTAGAGCAGCTGTAAGCTCCAGCCATGTCCTAAAAAAACCAAACAACCCAAACCCAACAAAAACGAAACCATTTGGTCACAACACCTGCCAAGGGCATCAGATGGGAAGGATGTCCTCAGCCTAGTGTCACAGCATCCATCCATCCATCCCACCCCACTCTCTACCCAGCGTTTCTTTATGGAATATCAGGATTCTCAACTGCATGGTCACTCAGATGTCCCATGGTGTCACACAGGTTGTGTTCCTGTTAAAGGATCAGAAGGAAAAGGTCTGTAGCAGTTTGTGTTTTATCTATCATCCCCCYGCAATGCCCTCACTCAAATAACACCTGGTTTATGACCAGAAAACTGAGCTGAACCCTTCGGAACTTTTAAGATAAAGAACTACGAAACTTCCAGTCATGACATGAAGTAAAAATAGAAAAATACCTTTCCATCCCTCTGGTTTTACTCAAACAGTAAATTAGACCCAGTCCATTTTGAGCAGAAACACGCCAGCTTAGAAAAGTTTATTTTTACAGATCCACAGCTTCTTTCAGCTTTTGGGAAATTCAAACATCTGCTTATTCTGGCCAAGGCACTCAGCATCCTGCTGCCAAGCAAGTGCTCCAGTCAGTGCCCTGTGGTTTCTCCCCCTCTGTCCTTCTGCTGGCTGCAGACAAGCAGAACTCCAGGTTACCTTTTCTGCCTCTTTGTGCAAACACCRGTTTCGACGGATTCTGCTGCTATTATTAGGCTGCCCTGGTTCCCACTGAAAGTCCTCCCACAGCTCCCAGCAGGATGCCAGGAGCTGGCARGCTCGGAGAGCCTGAAGGCTGTGCATCTGTTCAGAGACTGACAGGTAGCACGGCAAGTTAAAAACCCCATAAATTTGCAGCAGGAGGCTCAGCCTAGACAAAAAAGAAACCAGAAAAAAAATCCCTGTTTCGTTTTGTTTTTCCAAGCACCGGGTCATGCTCTGCTACTGCTGCCTCTCAGGGAGCCCTTTCCCATTCCTTGGGGTGTGGATCCTCGTGTTCCCTGTGGCAAGAGCTTGTCCTGTCACACTGTCCCCTCTGAGGGACGTGGCTGGCACAGAAGGATCGGGGATGTCACGTTCTGTCCCCCAGGCAGGGATTTTTCTGGGAGTGTCTCACTGCCTGCAGGCCAGACCTACAGCACAGGGCTCATCCCAAGGTTTTTCCAGTGCTTGGATGGGCTGGATCCACGGGATGGGATCCAGGGGGTACAAACCTGGAGCTGGATCTGTCGGGCTGAGCTCACGTGTGACAATAGAAGGAAAATAATGACAGGAGGCCCAGCAAACTGCAGCAGCACCGAGAGAAAGAACATTGCACATGTTGGTTCTTACTCTCTCTGTTATGAAATGACACGCACTTCTTACCAAGAAAAACAGCAAAGTTGGTGGAAAGGCTGGAAAAAAATCAAATAAAAGTGTGTTTAGTGACACCATTTACTGATAGCAAAGCACCAGCTCCCCACGGGGCCTGCATCTACAGGCTGTGGCTCCGGGATGGGAAGCAGGARGTCCCCAAACTCTTTCTGTACACTGCAAATCACAAAAGTCAGACGTGASCCCCAGCACAGTCACCACCGAGGTCTGCATTCCCTTCTGGAGGCACATGGCCCCTTGGGCGGKGTGAGGGAAGCCTCCCAGATTCACCAGCAGCTGAGCAAGGCCAGGCTTCACCCCCAAATTCCGTGTGGCTGAAATGCCAGTGGAGCAGGAGCTGCTGCAGGGCAGCACAAGCCCCTCTGCTCTCGGATCTCACACCCCTGCAGAGCTCAGACMGACCCTCCCTCCCTGCCCAGCCCACGGCACAGCTCCTCTGTCCCACTGCTGATTATCCCAGACGTGGACTGAGACAAACGGAATTATCCTACTCCTTAGCCAGAGGAATCAATTCGTGACTCACATTTAACTTCCCTTCATCAGACACAATAAAGAACAAAGAATTCTGGTTAGAGGAGGGAGTCCAACACAGTTTTACCATTGATTTAAACAGCTCTCCACAGACAGTACCTTTTGAATCCACATGAACAGACGCTGTTATTGTAAATACAGGACACATTTTAAGGAACTTGTTGAGCTCAAGTGACATCAGCTTCTTCGTTGAGCAAAAAAAATTAAAAACATATTTCAAATTCTGGCCATTTCACTGTTTGGGTGGGGCTTGGAGCAACCTGGGAGAGGGGAAGGTGTCCCTACCCATGGCAGGAGGTGGAACAAAGTGGTCTTTAAGGTCCCTTCCAACCCAAACCTTCTGGAATTCATTTTCCAAGGCACATTCAACAAAACACAGTGCTCTGCAGAACTGTCAAGTTCTCTGCTCTCTCACCCCTGCTGCTAAATTTTAAGGGGCAGAAGAGCAAAATCTGCAAGTCTTAAATGCTAAATACTGACCACGATCCCAGAATAGTGATCTCTAGCAAGCTGATTTTTATTACATTTTTAATTACTTTTTGGTTAAAAACTTCACAAACATTTGCTTCTTTTCAAAATCATCACTGAAAACCCTCATGATAAAGTGACAAAAAAATGGAAAAAAAATAAACTCCGTGCTTAGCCAGAAAAATCAGCATCCCACTGAGATTAATTCATATTCCTTGRAGCATTGTTATTTCTGTCACATGGAGATCGAACTTTTGCCTTCATTAAGGAAATGTTTTTGAACTCCTCGAAGGGACCCTTAAAGCTCATCTCATTCCAACCCCCCTGCCAGGGGCAGGGACACCTTCCACTGTACTTTTAGAATTTTACTTTCTGGGAGAAGCAGTGGAAAATGTCAAGYCTTGGTAGTGCACACCTAACTCAGCCCTCAGGCTGGGGGACACCGATTATTTGGTGATTTTAACAGGCTGGGATCTGCCTGAAAACCTTGAGAGAAACCAGGCCAGGAGAAGGAATAGAAACACCTCATCCACATTTCCTCTGCTGTGTCATGTCCCTCCATAATGCCACTGGAAAATGCACTTAAAAACTTGGAAAGATCCAGGTTTTTGGGTGTTTTACAGCTGACAACAAACCCACAACTCAGCCTTGAACAGCCCCAACCACACCAAATCCTCCCACCCTGCCACAACATGCAAGTAGCCAACAGGCTGAGTAATTAGCATTTACTCAATTAGTAATTCTGAGTGAGGAGAATGGACAGGGAGATCTTCATGCAAAGCAGCAGAAGTCTAGACCCTGTTGCCTGAAGAAAGTGTGATGAAAATAAAAATCAAATCCTAAACATTCCCAGCTCCCTGTCCTCAAAGGTGTGTTGTATCAAACTCTTCTGAGCAGCTCAATCCTATTCTGATATTTAGATTCCAACGAGGAAAAAGAGAACAAATACACTTAGAAGCGTGGATGCTGCCATTGTGAAGGTTTTCAGGTCACAAATATGACAAAAGTGGGCTAAGAAATACCCACACCTGCTCTARCTCCCARCATTTCCCTGTCCYGCTCACACACTGTGAACCAACAAATCCAGGATGATGACCTGGGCTGTGAAGAGAAGGAACATCCAGGCAAGGATCAAAATCATTATATGGGCACTTCCCAAACACTCTGCTCCCATTCCTACCCACAAATCAATTCCCAGGCTTCAAAGGCAGATGGAGACTTCTCATCCTCTAATTGACCACTCGTGTGATGCAGGGTGAAGAACCTCAAATGAGGATTTYTGTAGTCTGRTAACTGCTCTTCAACCTATAAATCATCCTCAGAAAGTGATCAGATCTGGAGACATCACAGCCAGCAAACACTTGAGAAAGTCCTGGAAAAAAACCAACTCAGGCAAATATTTCACTCTGCTGCTGTTAATCATAAATGAGCTTTTCCTTAACTCTGCTTCCAAAGCTGGAATCCGTGTGCCAAAGGGAAGAAGCGGTTTCAGGCTGGTGCTGCACTGACGATCAGGGCACAAGAGGACACTGAAATGCTTCAGCTGCTGGATCTCCATGGTGGGGCTGGGACGGGAGAGGCATCAGAATGGATTGAAGCCTGCAGGGACAATTCCAGTGGCTGCAATTCCATAGAAATCACCACACCACTTCCACTTTTACCCCTGACCTACCACTCTTCCATCGTGCAGCTCCTCTGAATAAACCCCCACAGCAGAGATTTATTCTCCAGCTGGTACATAATTACAAATAAACTTCATTATTTTTTCAGTAGCCTTGAGCAGGCTTTGGACCCGGCCWCAATTAAAACTTGAATTTCTGGTTCGTTTTACTGCTGGGGTTTTTTTCTTTCAGACTAGCCACAAATTAAAGTTTATTAATTGATGAGAAAACGCCTCTTTGTGTGTGTGTGATGCTGCTGTGTGCAGGTTGTGGTTGATTTCAGCTCATTCCTTCTTCACACRGCTCCACTTTAAGTTCATTTCTGTCTGATATAGCAACTAGGCATTAATTTTGCTGGTTTTTTCCCTTCGTTCTGTAACAAAAATGCCTCGTTCATCGCTGGCAGCAGGTGTCACATTGCAGCCAGTGGTTCCTAGGTGGGGATCAGTGACTGCTCAGGTGCCACACGGAGCCTGCTGCTGCATCCTCACCGAGTCAAACCCCGGCGTTTGTTCGCAGGTTGCACCTGCAAACCTCAGCAATGCACTCGTGCCACCTATTGGCAAATAACAGCAGAGTTCCCGTTTCTGGTGAGCACAAATCGAGTGCTTGAAGGACAAAAAATCCCGAATTCAGAGCTCCAGAGCAGCCTGCAAATTTCCTCATCCTCCACAAAAACCACGGTGAATCCTCCAGAATTCTGAAAACATTCTCCTGAGTCAAATTCCTCATTCTTTAAGTTTCTGTTTAGCAAAAAAAAAAAAAAACCCACCCAGGAGTGCATCATCTGTGGGTAGAAGCACAGCTAAAATGATATCCAGGTTTGTTAATTCATTTCCAAGTGTTTCTGTTCCCAAAACATTTTAAGAAAATGCAGACTTACAGACGTGTTATGATAAGTTTGGCAAATAGAACAGGGTTCTCCAGTCAATAAAGTGTCTCTCTGAATAATCCCCTGCAAAACAAAATGCAGTGCCCAGCCAGTTTGGGGAGCCCTGCTGTCAAAACGGCAATAAAGAACACGACAGGAAATATTTACTGCTGCCAGCAAGGCAACAGACAGGTTCTCATTACCTAATGACAGAAACTGAGAGCTCTTTTTGTTCCTTGCAGAGTATTTTTCCAGTCCAAAAGGCTGATTTAAGAATGCAGTACATTTACGAGCACGTGTCCCAGGAAAATGTGTGTGGTATCTCGGAGCCCAGGAATACCTAACATATGCATTTCTTTTTTCATTTCTTTTGAAAACTGATGTAAAGCTGGCTTAAAACCCRGTGCTGTGTGTGGCTGGCTTCACTCTGAGTTCTTTTCATCTCTGATAGAAGCRTTTCCTTCTGCATAGGATGGTCATCCATTTAATTGCATGGTACAGAGAAAAAAAGCAAAGGAAAACTCAGCTGTGGAGATAAATCTCAATAGAAATGTGATGAGTGCTCCTGCCAAGAATCATTTGCAAAACTTCCTATTCAATGCTAACCATCAGAAGTGGGACATCCACGAGCCCATCTGGGAATCTGGAGATAAGGAGCTGCTATTCAACACCCAGAGCAGTTTGTTCCCGGCCAGGAGCAAATCCCCCACTTTCAATCCTGGTAACTCGAGAGAAAAAAACATTTGGAGCTGCCACAGCCACGGGGCCTGAGCTGGGGAACTCGGGGCCTTCGGGCCTCACTCACAGCTGGGGTTTGGAACTGGTGAGCTGAATACCTGACAAATCAGGAGACCAAAAGAGGGGGGAAATCCAGCCTGACAACCACATTTAACACTGCTCCAGCACGGGACGCAGATGGGAACTCCAATGCTGAACTTGGGCCAAGAGGACACAAGTGCCAGTGTCTTTACACTTCTTTTCTCCAGCTAACAGATGCTTTTCCATGGGTCTCCAGCCACTCTGTAGACTGTGGAATACTCTAGGCATTCCGTCTTTTTTCTTCAAGGACTTCCAAAATTCCCTTAGGGCCTTAAAGGAGAAGAAAAAGGGAGGAGTCACTCTCTTTCCAGATGAAGATATTTGGAAAAGCCTCTTCAGCATCTGCTGCCAGCTGTGTGGTGGGAGGATGAGTAGACCTGGAGTATCTTACTCCTAACAGAACTTCAAGCCAACCAAAACCCAACACTTGTGAATGCAACAGAGGTTGTGCTGAGATAACATTCATCCTTGGATAATGCCACTTCTTCATGTGCAGCAAGGCAAATTATAACTATTAATTGTTCATGATTTCAGCATTATTACTAATCCATTAATTCAATGTTTTCCCCTATCCAGTCAAAATGAAAAAAAAAAAAAAGCCCAAAGAACAGTTAAAGAAAATAAAAGTACTGAGATCAAAGCAGAGCTGCTTCAGTCAATCCTTTCACTCAAGAAAAATGTTGGATCAATAAAGAAAGGCCTAAAATTCTCTGTTTATCTACCAGCATTAATGTGAGGATCTGAGAGAGCTGCACACCCCTCAACTGCAAATCCTACGAACATTCAGGCAGCTCATGCTCAGCACTTACTGCCCTGCACTGGGCACTCATTGCAGCAATTATTCCTGCAGTTCCTCAAGGACAAGGTCCCAGTGTTTCTCCCCAGTTTCTTCCTGCTCCTCTCATCTCCAAAATCAGCCTCTGGTGACTGTGCCTGACTTTCTGTGCAAATTGATTTTGTGCATTGGAACAGGACACTTGACAAACTTAAATCTTTACATCCTGCTGCTCTGAGCTTTGCTTCACCCAGCCAAGGCCATTCCTGACCCCCAGGTAACCAGCACAAGTTAGAAGGTTTTTATAAAGTATCCAAGTTTCCTGAACATCCTTTCCTTTCATGTTCCAGCATCACCTGGACAGAGCAGCTGGGAACAGCACAGAGTGCAATGGCCTGAGGCCAGGCTCCAGGAAGGCTGAAGACAGAGAGGGCCTGGCACTGTGAAGAGATGTGGGACACAAAATCTGTTCCTCATATCTGCTGTCTGTGGTTTTTGGTCCATTCTGAGCCAAACACAGCATCCTATGTTCAAACAGCCCCCAACAGTGGGGTAGAAAATGGACCTTCACTCTGCCCAGCCAGCTCCAGGCAGTTTTCTCTTCCACCCACTCCATGACTTTTCATCCAGTRCTGTGTCTGCCCCGAGGAAGCAAAAGGAAGCATAAACACTAAACTCACAGTAAAAAGAAAACAACTCACAGCTGGAGAGAGATCCAGCCCTTCCTCTCTGACCTCAGCACAGAATCACTGCACCAGGCTGCCAGACTGTGCCAGGGGCAGCAGCCCCTGCCCTTCCTCGGGGAGGCATTTCCATGGAGCCCGCGCTGGCTGTGCCTGGTGTGCCACACACACGGCACCAGCGCCCAAACCAGCCCGGGAGCGGCTCCTCTGCCCTCCCTCAGCTGCTCTCCTGCTCTGTGACCTGTGACATCTCTCAGTTCAGTCTCCCTATCCCGTATCCATCCGAAATCCTTCTGAAGCCAAGCGGGATCACAGGCCGTGGGACACAAAGGAGAACTCGTGTGCGGGGCAGCGGGACAGGGATGGGCGACAGCAGAGCCGCAGGCACAATTCCATCCTGCTGCCTGGTACACAGGGGCTGACGGCTCCTCTGGCATTTCCCTGGCAAGATATTCCCTGGAATTTCTGATCATGCGCTGAGCTGAGGGGGAGAAGCTGCCTCCCAGCACAGTGGTTTGCGTGCCAATTAATAAACGTGGGCTCTCCAATGGCAAATACTGGATGGATCCACCTTCCCAGCAACGCCGAATTTCACCTTTTGCAGGTGGAAGGGCTGAGAATTTTCATAAAACTCATCCAGGCGGGCTCTCAGGAGAACGAGCAGTATTCAAATGCAATCAAGGCAATGTGAAATTGAGTCTGTGGAAACTCCTGGCACGTCTCATCGTGGATTGCTCAAATATGACAACAAGTACACTGATTTTTCTCCCTGMGGCAGATTAAGGCAGTTGCTCTGAAAAACACAAGAGTGCCTTCAGATTAATCTGACTTGTGCTTTGATATTTATCTGTTCCAGCATTGGGTGAAAAAGTTGTGTGTGATAGTGCAAAAGCATCCAGCTGGGCATTAAGCAGTATTATTGCTCAGCAGATATCTGCCCACCAAAGCAGCGCCACCCAGCATGCCCCATAAATTAAAATTAATTAAGCTTAGGCATCRTCTTTGATGGGAACAGAATTTGCACCCGTAAATTTTACTGACAAACTGTGTTATTTTTTTATCAAACATCTCTACAGTTATGCTAATCTTTAGTTGACTTGTGGCACCTTAATTTCACATTTCTCCCACTTTTTGGAGAGAAAAACTGGGATATATTTTAAAAAATGATTTAAATGTAATAGTAATTGAAGTTGAATTGAAGTAATTGAACTTGAAAATACAAGTCAAATACTGTGGAGATAAGCAGCAGATTTCTTATCAATTCTCTAGGAATTCCTTTAGATTTAGCCAAATGAAAGTAAAATGAAATATCACCAGTATTCTCTAGTCCTGGCATTTCTGGCAAAATTCTACTGACTGCAAGGTACTTAATGGGAAAATACAATGACACAATAGAGAGGAGAAAAACAGCACCCTTTAGTGAGATAACTTTATACACGGACAGACAGATGAAATAAAATTTCACACCATTAAATGACCTGSGAAGTGACAGGAAAGGTTAAAATAAAGCAAGCATTGTTCCTTTTCTTGCCAAGGAAAGTTGTGCTTTCAGAAAGATTGATGCCCAGAGAAGGCAGTGGCCAAAGGAAAGCAAGGAGAGGCTGAGTTTGTGGCTGGAAATCCAGCAGCAGCCCCAGCTGGGGGGTCAGCAACCCCTGCCCTGCCCAACTCCTTCTCAGGTGGAAATGTTTCTGCACAGTCAGCTGCAGCAGGAGCCTGCTCAGCTCTAAAAGCATTCACAAAAGAGGTTCTCTCATTAAGGATGCAAACAGGGCATTTGGATTCAGAAGGGAAAAAAGGAGGGAAATAAAAGAGAGATGACAAAGAAGAGAGGGGAAAGATTCAAGAAATGCATTTATTACATTGACTCCAACACAAAATGGACTAAAATGCAGAACCCCAAKTGATTCTAAGCATTAAATCCAACTTTCCCTCTTCCTCAGCAGCCTCACTCACCTCATCCAAAAGAAGCAGAGGACAACTTTCCTTTCCAGTTGTGTTCCCAGAATCTCCTGACGCTGAACTGCTCTGGGAGGAGCAATTCTCTGGCTGGTTCCTGAGTGGAGCCACCTCTGCTCAGCATTTCTTCCCAAATGCCTCTTCCTGTCTCCAACGCCCTTTTCAGTTTCTCTTTAACACGACAAACCCTGATCTTTGTGAATAACACAAAAAAAAAAGTCTCTGGGAAACCAAAKATTTTCATCAATTATCTCAGTAAGAACTAAAGAAAGAGGAGCAGATACAATACAAGAACAGAACAAGGCCTCTCCAACACTGCCATTTCAAAAATTTCTGACAAAAAGCCTAAAAAAAAATTACTTTTAGACAGAATTTATAAAATAGATGGAAAAGCAGATAAGATCTTCTGTTGCTTTGGTGTTTATATAACCCTACTTCTCTTAAAAGTATTTTGGCAGCAGACAGCCACTGCTTTTCAATTATTCTCATAATTTTCCGCTACTTAGAGTGTTTGAATAATTTTGAATATTGAATTTTGGAATATTTGCAATTTTGAATTTTAAAAATGGGGTCTTCTGAAAGTCCATAGCAATGGCATTCTTTCAGATAATTGATTTAATAACCAGGGATAGACATTACTTGAATTTAGCACAGCAAAAGGGATTTTTCAGCATTCTCAGCAAGTGATTTCTGTGTTGGAGAAGATACCTCACATTCTTTCGAAAGGAGAAAAAAATACATTTAATTTGAGAGCATAACATCTGATGCCACCCAAAGATAATAATATTTCTTTTTTCTTCCCAGCACTTGATTATTTTTTCCACTAATATGATTTAGAAGCAAAAAAAAAAAAAAAAGATACAAAAGAAAACCAAGACACATCTTAAAGATTACTTTGATAATGCTAATATGCCCTTTAAAACCGAGTCCAGCTGGGAAATTGAAAGGGTGACAAGTGGAACCAACTTGTATTAGGTTGGCATGGGACCAGTGACTGGCATGGCCTAAATGACAGTGACTGCATCTGRGAAGGGTTTGATAAGGAAATCCTGTTACAGTGCACTGCTAGATGATTATTTTTTCTTCCCCTCCTTAAATTACATCTTACACGATTCTTCTTTTTTTTTTTTTTGTCATTTCTTCATTTTCTGACGACAAAATTGTTTTATTTGAAGCACTTTTGATTAAGCAAATGCCTCAATGATAGCTCCCAGCACTTTCTTTTAAGTGAGGGAAAAGTCTTATGTAAACTAATCTGATCACTCAAAGACTTTGGCTGGGCATCCTTCCAGTCAGAAATTTAAAATTTATGATRGTGGTTTACAAAGCACCTTCCAAGTGAGGGAAAGAGAGAGCATAAGCTCTTTAGATGACCTTGATCTCCCCAGCTTTACTGGAGGTAATCCCAGGGGAAGGATTCTCCTCCAGCAGCCCCGGCTGCCGACGCTCCCAGCAGAAATCAGACAGGAGAGAGCCGCTCATGGAAACCTCTGTGTGTGTGCAGGGACGTGTGTGTGCAGGGATGCTCGGGAAGCACCAGGTGGGGAAGGGATCAGCCGAGGTCCCCAAGGGTTAAGAAAAAGATAAAGGAGTAAATTCAGAGGATCCTGTGAAAGCCTTACCCTCAGCTCATCCACGCCTCTTGTTTACAGCTGGATCTGTCACCGCTTCTCCTTCCTCTCAAACACAAATCTTCATCTCCAATTAAGCTGTCCTGTGACTTCTCAGGTCTCACGAAGCTGGCACGGCTGTCACAACTTTGTCAAGAGAGGTGGAGTGTTTAAAATAACCCTCCTGCTGCTGACATTTGTGTTTCTAAGGAATAAACACGATCCCTGCCAYCTCTGACTTCCCCAGCTTGCTCTGACTCTGAATCACACCACGCTGCCAATGCAGAGCTCAGGGTCCATCACCTGAACATTGATCCAAAGCATTTTTAGTTTCTCCCCATTCAACGTGCTGGGCAATGGCAACATCAAAAATACAAGCAGGAAAGCCAACAGAGAAGAAGCACGTGAGTCACACAACTCAAATTCCAAATATTGGGGTTTATTCCATCATTAAGGGCGGCTGAATTAACGAGCAGCAAAAATCAAACATAAAATAATCTGAGTTAAAAATATGGCTGACTTTTCTSCAGGTCTGTAGGCTGCATGCAGGCTCCTCAGGAATTTTTGGAACTGCTAGACAATTTCAGTCAGATCTGTCAGATTAAAAGTATAGAACATAATTATCTTCTCATTAAAAAATTGATTAAAAGGCATATAAGAACATGGCAGAATGTTAATGTAAAGGCACCATGTTCTGCATTAAAAGATGCAGAGCAAGTTTGCTAAAGAGGCTGAAGCATCCCAGAGTCAGAAGGATCTTTAGCCAGAGCTTATCCAGGCTTCAAGATCCTTATCCTCTCCCTATCTAATGACTTCTTCCTAACTATGTTCTGGAAAAACAGTGCTCCTGCTCCTTAGAGAATCCCAGAATGGCTTGGGTTGGAGAAGGGACCTTCAAGCTCATCCCATTCCAACCCCTGCCATGAGCAGGGACACCTTCCATTCTCCCAGGTTGCTCCAAGCCCCATCCASCSTGGCCTTGGACACTTCCAGGGATCCACAGCTTCTCTGGGAATCCCAGCCCAGCCCCTCCCCACCCTCACAGGAAAGAATTCACTCCCAATATCCCATCTAAACCTACCCTCCCCCTTCAAATGTTCCTTCCACTGGCTGGATTTTCACAGGAACTCCTGGACTTCTGAGGATTTTAAGAAGCTTCAAAAATACGGGGTAAAATCAAAGGAAAATTCCAAAGCTTCTTTAAAAACATAAATAAATAAAACTGGAACTCCTGTTCTGGAAAACACGTTGCAGTTTCAATACTGCAAGATATTTTAATCTTCCTTTCTACTCTGTTTTTCTATGTCACATTGAGTTCACCTTTCAGGAAACTGTGAGTAAAAATAGGGCTCTGTYGTCAGATGGATTCCAGTCATCACAGGACACCAATGTTCCCAAACAATCCAAAATCCTGTCAAAGTCCCTGGGAAGAATCTGAGGAGCTTCAAACGGCCTGAATGGTTCAGGATTTTGATTCACTGGTATTTTACTCAGCACCTGCTACAATAAGATGCATTTTCCTTTTAAACTGGGCAATATTTCACCCGACTTCCAATCCATCTGGCCCTATAACTTCTGTCAGGTGCAAATTAAGGTAAAATATCACCCAGACCAAACCCAGACTGCATTGGCTGGCTCTAACTAATTTTCCAGTATGGTTTTATGCAAATGTGCATCCTAAAGCATTGATTTAGCTAAACATGTGCACAGCTAACATTACTCCTGGCTCCCCCACTCATTAATTTAATATTCATTTCATATTCTCATGAAGTAGAGAAGTTATTTTACTTCACTACAGAGATTAAATGACTGACTTAGAGAAATTCAGCAAATTTGTGAAAATGCCAGGAACAGAATCCAGGTCTCCTGCCTAATTCCACAAAACCATTCTTCCAGGCACTGCGTGCTGCAGCTGCACAGTGGAAATGCAGAAGTTAATTACTCTCACTTCTTGTCCAATACAATCTATTTACTTCTTCTTCAGGATTAAAACTAATGTTTTGTCCTGGTACAAGCCCACTTTTTCTTGTTAAATTCAACATTTCAGGTGTTTTGGTTTGTTATTGATAGAATTTTTATGCAGAACAGCACAGCATGGGTTGAATATTTAGCATATATATTTTTTGATTGTGTTGATTGAGTTAACTATGAGTCAAGCCTTAAAATAAGGCATTTTATACCTGGACAACAATTAAAATTTCCTGTTACCTTATTTGATTTGCTAGTTTCGAAGATTTAGGAGATGTCTTCTCTTTCATGTACTCTTTCAGCAGCTTAAGATTTTTATATATAAATATTTAAACCACCTCAATATGCTCTCCCTGTATATGAACTGCTGCTGAAGTTACATTTGCTTTCATTTTCAATCTGAATAAAGACAAGCCAACTGATTGTGATCTTTCCCTCCTGGTTCATTTGCCACATGATTTTAAAAGGGACAAAGCAAACACACAAAGCTGACAAGGAATATGAAGCTTCCTTCCCACTAAACCCGATTAAAGGAAGTCGTCCTGGAGTTAATGTCAATGGAAATATCATGGAAACATGACTGCTTGTGGTATTTCCAATGGAAATACCAAACAAAGAACTATCCAAATACTACTTCTCCTGTAAATATCATGAGGATATTTGCTGCTCAGCTCAAAGGTAGGAGGATAAGATGGAGAAGAGGAAGAAGAGAGCAGAGAAAGGAAAGCAAAGTGGGGAAAGCCGRGGAGCAGAGTGGGGCAGAGCCCTCTTTGAGGATACAAATCAACAGAAGCAGAGAAAGTTCTCAGTAACATAATCTGAACTTTAAGGGTTGGGTAAGGTTTAGAACTCCACAGGAAATAAGTGAAAAGGAGGGAAGTGCAGAAGATTGAGCTACAAGACCATCCAGCCTGGTCTTGAACACCTCCAGAGAGCTTCCAACTCCCCTGGATCCCTGCAAGTGTCCAAGGCCAGGCYGGATGGGGTTTGGAGCAGCCTGGGACAGWGGAAGGTGTCCCTGCCCATGGCAGGGGTGGGACTGGATGAGCTTGAAGGTCCCTTCCCATCCAAGTCATTCTGGGATTAGAATCTAAGACACCGAGATGGAAAAGGCACAACGGGAATTGAGGTGAGAATAAGATGGAAGAAGACGCTTTTTAAAGCTTTTCAGAAGCGATGTCTGTGTACACAGACCCACACTCCCCTTATCACCATACCTGTACAACCCTTACATACAGCACTGATTCAAGCTGGGAGWCACATTTCACTATTTTCATGCACAGGTATTTCTTAAGTGTGTATAAATATAGACATAAAGCAATTTTCCTGGCAGTGCTGTCTTGTCAATGGAAATATATTGCAACACTTCTCCTGATGCATCCACCCAGTACATTATTCCAGAAGCCAAAATGTATTAATGAGAAAGAGACTGTACAGCCCGAATCCTTGTTGGTTTTCTCAGTCCATCCTACACACAATAAAATTAGCATTGGGCATCTTTAGATGCATATTTAAAAGTTGCAGTTTTCAGCTCTTGTACGGAAACAAGACAAAATATGAAGAACTGTGGTTATTTTTTAATTTCTTTTGACATTAATCTTTCCAGATGATTGACTCTGTATTTTTTCCAACACAATTATAAGTGAACAAGAAGCCTAGAAAAACTTTTGCAGTGTAAAAACACCCCGTAGAGTGAGAGGAAACCCCATTCACAAGTGAAAATTATTTGTATTCCACTGCTGTAAAAATAAACTGAGTACTTCACCAGTTTTGTAACATGGATTAATAATGCATAAATGTTCACAAATAGTAGGGGAAAGCTTCAGTCATTTCAAAACCCTTCTGATAAGTCAGCGTTCCATAAAATGTCATGGAGAAACCATTCCAAATAGTGCCGACGAAGAAGGAAGCTTTGGAGAGGACAGCGAACACTCTGTTACTGAACAATTATTTACGATGCATATTGAATTGATAAATAATTATTCGTATTACAATTCCTCCTGGGTGTCTCACACACATGCAAAAAAGTCCTGCATCAAGGCCAGGAAGTCTAAAAGATCATGAAAATAGAGGTGGGAGAAGGAAGCAGAGAGCAGGAACTCACCAAGAGGTTTCACAAAATGTGAAGAACTGAGAGGAGCAGCACCTTCCAACTGCCCGTTGCAAGTGCCACCAGAGAGTTCTGCCTCCCACCTGCTAACACAGGCATAAACCTAAAAAAAACGTGATATTTGGCTGCCTTGCTTCTTGAAAAAATTAAATCCAAAGTTAATACAATTTACAAAATAAATATGCAGGACAAATTAAGGATGTATTGCATGATGTACTACATGAGTACATAATGCAAACTATATATACAAAACGAATATGCATTGCAAATTAAATATAAACTAAATCGAATCTATCATTTCCAACCTCACACTCTTCCAAAACAGATAAGACCTTGTCACCCTTTAAATGCATTCAAGTACATGATACCTTCAAAAGAGTTTCATTTATCATGCCGAGGTGAAGAGAAATTTACTTAAATTAGAGTTTTTGGTGGGTTTTTCTTGTAGCTGCACCAACTCGAGAACATAAAGCAGGGAGAAAACAGCTCAGAGATGCACAMTCATCTTTAGGATTCACTCGGCATAAGCGTTTCATTGATCCTCGCGTTACGAGATCCCATTTAAGACAGAAGCCATTCCATTTTCAAGCCCAGACTTTACTGGCTCAATAAACATTTCTATACTTTCACGATCACGTTGCACACATTAGAGCAGGAGCAGCTTTTCCATAGACCCTGGGGACTGAGCTCATAACCCGCTGGTTGAACTGCCTGTTCCAATGATCCAGCCAGATTTCCCAAGAAAAGAGGTGCCTGTTGTCCTGATTGAACGGTGGAGCCCAATAATGGGATTCCCTTGGGCTGGGGCATCAACATCTCCCTGACTCAAACCATAAYAGTGCAGAGCCCAATTAACATTTTCCAGTGCATGTTCAGCCGCTGTTTCTCCAGAAGGAGAAGTTTAAGGACGTGCTCTAAGAGCCCAGGAAACTTCTGGAGAGTTTTCATTTCAGCACAAGGATGTTGGCACATAAATCCTTCCAGAGTGCAGCTCTCTCTTTGATCAAAGATCTCCCAGCCCTGCTTTTGCTCAGTACCTGCCCAAACAGATTATCTGGAAACACAAATAGATATGGACGCACACAGCCCAGCGCCGAATCACACAATCATGGAATTGTGAAGGCTGGAAAAGACCTCTGAGACCATCCAGTCCAACCATCCACCGCGTTTCCCTATTAAACCACACCTCATCCACACGTTTTTTGACATGGGATTGCTCTGAGATCTCCAAGTTCTTAAAGCTCAGCTGCACCATAGGAGGACATTTCCATATGAAGGGGACAGGAGCTCTCCTCTAGGCCACAGTTCAGCTCTGTAGGAATTGGCTTGCACAGATGGAATCACATCCATTTTCCCACTTTCATCAACTCTGTCAAATAAATTCAAGACATGAGTAGTTAATAGAATAAGGAGTTGAGCTGACAGCACATCTAATAAATCAACCAGGTATCAGCTTTTTGGCAAAAATAAACAGCTTGGCCGGAATAGTAACAAAGACAAAATTTGACAAGTAGAAGCCTTAAAATTCATATCTGATTAAAAAAAATATACACTGAGGGCAAGAAAGATCTGAACATTGCTGTTCAACCCTGCAAAGCAAATAACAGCTACCTCAGTTATGAATGATGTCATTAATAATGACTGAAAAACCTGTCTGGGATTCTCTGATTAAGGTTGGAAAAGATCTCCAAGAYCATGGAGTCCAACCTTATTATTTGAGACTTTAATTGATGCACTTACTGCTTTTGTAAGTACATTTTTGCTCCCGAGAGAGGAAAGGCCAACGTGGAATTCATAAGCCCTGTGCAGTGATTGATCCTCTTCACCTGATGCCATCCCAGGAATGCCAMAGACGAGGACAACCAGGATTGCGGTTCCTACTCCAAAAGAGAAAAAAAGAGGGGTTGGTTTTCTTTAGTGTTGGGTCATTGGAGATTTTTGTTCCCCTCCCTGTTGAACATGGCAGGACAGATTATCCAAAACACTTTGTTCTTTCTACTTTATTTCATTTTTCTACAGCGGGCTGTAAAAAGCAAAAAGCAGCATTCCTGCCTCGGAGTGCAGAAACCCATGTGGTGAGGAAGCCATGAAACTGGAGGCTGTGGCTCCCCTGGGGATTACAAAGCGAGACCTGGACCTGGAATTCTCCCATAAACGAGCTGTGCTCCATGGCACATTTAAACTTCTGAGTTTAACCCCTCCATCCCATAACACAAGAAATTCCTTGACTACACAGTCAAGCAACAAGCAGTACAGGATGGTCTTGGCACCAAATATTTTGAATTAGAACAAAGATTTTTTCTCATCCTACTTAGGTTTGGGGTCACTGAGGAATCAGTGCCTATGAAGGAGAGCACACAAAGATATCTTTTCTGTCTAGCAGCTTAAAGTACATCGAAGATGCCACAAAAATAATAAATAAAACTTCAAAAGCTGCACACAACAGACAGTAAAACAGTTTAGCTCAAGAAGGCCTCCTTAAACAGCAAAGGCCTCTGAAGGTACATAACACCAATGTAGATTCTCCTTGAGGAGCCATAAACACTTGAGAGCTACATTYATCCTAAAATTAAAAGCAAAAGTTATCAATGAAACGAAAAGCAGCCAACCTGGCAGCAAACTCCTGTTTCCTAAAAAAAAAAAAAAGAAATTAAAAACTATTTGGTTTTCCAGCTACAAAATACTCAAAGCTCACAAAAGTTCTGTAACCACCTAACAGATCATTTTTCTTCAGGCAACTTGAGCACAAAAGCAGCCTGAGTTTCTTTGTACCTCCTGATTTAGCACTATTAAACCCAGCAGAGCATTCTCAGCGAACATCTTGGTGACAGTGAGCACCTCAGGTCAAACTGAGCCATTGGGGGTCCCACCTTCACCAGATTTTCCTCCTGACCAAGGTGAGGAATCCTCAGACTCTTCTCCTGCTCTACTCTAACTCACCTGGGACAAACTCCACCTGAATTCAGAAACTGGTGGAACCAAGGATTCCCTTTTCTAGAACCTGCCACTAACAACACAGCAAATGTCTTAACATTTATTTTTAATGTTTCATTTTCTAAGCTGGTTGAGGGATATAAAATGTACATGGGGCTTGCAGTCAGGTATTCCCAAAGTTCCCAGATTTGCCTGTCAAGAATCCGGATTCAATTTCATCTTGAAATTGATGCTGGCTTTTCTTTGCACTAAAAAATGTCTCATATCCTAATACTTCAGGGTAGCTGGTGACAAAATAATACAGCACCCAGGTACAAATTTAATAAAGCCCTTTTTCTATAGGATAAAGCCTGTGGAACTGACAAGGTGTATACTGTAATTAGCAACCTGCACCTTCATATACTTGTTGCCTGAACAATGAGCTCAAAACCTGAGGTATCTCTCCACATGTCAGCAATCCTTTCACCAGCACAACTCGCATACTGATGAGTATTATGTAAATGAATTTACAGATAAAAAGGAAAAATACCTATTCTGATGCAAATCACAYCCAGCACATAAGCAGTGGGAGTGACTGAAGCCTGAGTGCCTCCCGTGCTTTTTCACAGCACACAAAAAAAATACCGGCAAAAGTTGTCTGGATGTTCTCACTGCTGTTGATATGGAACCATGAGAAATGGAAAATTTAAAAAAGCCAATCCACAACAAACYAAACATTGAGTATTTGCTTTAGTTCCTGCTTGTTTAACGTCAACATGACACCAAGCAGCTGCCCCCAAGGTGAGGCTGGGGTTTGGTGCTTTTTGGCTGCTGTGAGAATGACACCACCACTCCTCTGGGCAGCTTGAGTGCTGCTTTGGAGAGCCCAGTGATGGTTTCAGCTTTGATATGACCAGGGACCTTCTCCATCCCTTCCTCTGCCCCTTTCTCCTCAGCTTTGCAGAAGTACAGCTAAAGAAAAACTTGAACCTAGATTAGGCGGAGGAAAAATGCAGCCCCCAAATGCATCTTTCATGCATTCATTGCAAGTAACTAAAGAAAATTTTACTAAATAAATCAGTAAACGTGGCTGAACACATGATTTTTTCAAAGTGGCAACTCAGCAGAAGAAATCAGTAGTAAGGAAGCAACCCAGTATTGCCCYRCTGATGAGAGCTGTGCCAAAGCACRGCTSGGGGTATGAACTTYCCAGAAATAAAACAGGTGATTTTTACCATTCCGTACCTGCACATTTCCCTTCTAAAAATCCTGGGGCAGGGCAATAAACCACAGCTCATTCCTCGTGCAAAAACACCACTTCTGGYACGAGACTCCCTCTCCATCCACATCTAAGTGTCAGAAGGAAAACCCCGAGGAAACTTCTGGCAAGTGGGGAGCTGGAAACTTCCAGAGCATCTCTGGGCTGGTGACAGCACCCAATGCAATGCAATGGTAGCACTGAAGAGCTGAAGGACCGAGCTCAGGGGGCAGATTCAGCCCTCAGACACGCCCTGACCACTGGCACTGCTCACATCTCCCTCTCCCCRCATTCCAATTCCTCTGCCATTGACTGGCCCCAGGTGATGGAATTTACCAGAGTAGGTGCTTGATTCCATTTCTAATTCCTTGTGTACACATAAACTCGCTYCAGCTAATTTAAGTGGGTACGAGCCAGCACAAACTCCTGTGAGGATGTTTCAATTTTAGTCTAATTTAATGGATTATTACATTTTAAGCTGACAATGTTCCTGGCTGATTTACACTAACATGAAATAAAGTTAGTTTATGCTGCAGTAAGAGTGGCTGCGCAGCCGATTGGACCAGCTTAATGAAACTGATTTAAATTACACTTTAATTTAAAGAGGTACAGTAATGCATATAAACAAGCCCTGAGTGATGCTTTGAATATGAAGAGAACAAGGATGACTACAAGGAGCTACAGGCATTGCTGGATTGTTCATCTCAGCTTCCCAAAGCTCAGCTCTGAAAGGCTCAGCATTGAATCTGACCTGGGAGCAGTCAAGGAGAATAAAAGCAGCACAAGGAGCACAATAATTAATCTTACTTTCTATGTGGATTGCCTTTAAATTGTGCAAATTCAAAGAATCTGTATTTCTCTAAAACTAAATAAAAAAGGGGAAGAGCACACACGAGATTACATGTACTTAATCCAGTGTGATGGGGGAAGTTGGCAAATTCACCACTGAGAGTTTGATTCTAATGCTCGAGAAGCTTAATTTTCAATACATCATTTTGTACTAAGAAGCAATTAAAGAATACAAGTAAAAGTCACTGAGGTCATGAGTTTACTCTGTGTTAAAGTGACTAAATTCTGTCTTCTATTACTTGTTTGTTCTTTGGACAAAAGCAAAATGCACAACTAAAGTTGGGCTGATAGTTACACTTACAAAGAAAACAATATGAACTACTTTGGCTCAGTTTACTTAACTTATGTTGCTTTTCAAAGAGGAGAAGTTGGTTATTAGCCACTTCTAGAACTTTTATGTCCCCCAAGATTTAGTTCATTATGCTGAAATAGAGTGCAAATAAAATATAATAAGGAGAAAATGATGGTATAAAACATTGTGTTGTAGWGGGGAGAAGCAAGCCCAGCCTTATCTTTCTCCTGCAATGCATGCTCCATTCTCCTCTTGAAATGAGCTCATATATAACCTTAAGAGTTTGGAAATAAAGCTTTCCATTTTACAATCTGTTTAATGTCAGCTGCTCACTATTTCATGGTGGCCACTGTGACACCCTCATTCTGCAAGACAGGATGCTCCTACTCCCTCCTGAGCTTAGCCTAAGGTGCTGATCAAGGCTGACCTCAWACTTTGAGATTTAACACTTTTTATACTCTTTGACACCAAATTAATACAACTTTCCAAAAACCAATCAAAAAATGCAAACAACCTTACTCTTCCTTTCCACAGACATACAGCAAGTGCTCCTTCTTGTTCTCTCAAGTTTGGGCAAAATTGCAGACACAGAGTATGACATTTTCATGCTCCACAGCTAAGGGCAGGCCCCTTAAGGCTGTGAGCAATAACTAATTAAAACAGATGAAGACTTACCCTTAAGTCCAGGCCTCTTCAAGAAAAAAAAGAAAAAAACCCACAATTTTATTATACTCATGACTCCCAGAAGAGCTGAACTGCATCAAATTATAACTTTATGAAGTTGAACAATTAATRTATGCAGAAAAGCGAGTTTGAGAGAACAAATATCACAGCAAACTGCAGCCATCCTGTCTCTTTACTGAAGTCTCCCACTGCTGCACTGCACTAATCCGGGTTTATGGCTGCTTTGCATCAGCAGAGCAGCACAAAATAGCCAGGGCACATCAATGAATATGGCCCAGTACATTTAGCAGAATGCTCCTGGGGTTTCTTAACCTCTTTTGGTGCCTGAAGAAGGGAGCACAAAACTCAGCAGTGGATTCACTGAACAGACAACAATTTGGACTAAAACTAGGTAACCCACCAGGCAGAGCTTATTAACCCAAATCCTTCAGCACTCTCAACCCAGGTGTTACCACAGRCAATTCTGTTCACTCTTTATCAGGGATTTTCTCCTAATTCTCTAGTTCTCACTTGGCAAAMAATCACTGCTGACTCCTAGCATTGCAGGGCAYGCTGAAATCCAGACCACACGTATTMCACATCATCTCCAACATCCCATAGCTCAGGTACTAAAATAACCAGGATTGCCTGTTCTCCAAAGGGAGGATGGCCTGGATGCAATAAACCCCAACCGGTTCTTTTGCAATGCAGTTCCCCATCAGCACCAGCACGTGGATCCTTCCACAGGCTCAGGAGCCCAACACTTTAGCACCGAGTCCCCACATAAAATCTGTCCCAGTTCAGGCAGAAATAAAACTCTGATTGTCTGGRGAAAGTCCCTGGAAGAAGTTGAAGGGACAAGGGCAAAGAACACTGAACACACAGGAGTGTTGTGCCCACGAGTCCCAGCCACACTGAACTCATGCAAACAGCTCTGACACCCTCACAGAGCAAAGCACAAGGAGCCAACTGTCTTTAGAAGAAAAGGTGACAAATGAAAGCCCCTTAACTTTAAAAAAAGTGAGAAAATGAAACCCCCTTCCCTTTAAAAGAAAATGAAAAATGGACCTCCACAGTGCTCTGAGTGTCCCTTTCCGGTGTCTACTTTAAAACCATGAAGGTCTGACCTGCAAAACCTGTAACAACTTGGAAATGTAGTGAATATGGCAATTTACCTTGAAAAAAACATATTTTCACCCCACTCCAAATTTGTTGWGTCATATAAAGGGCTGTTCATACCCAAATGATGTGCAAGCCTCTCTGACAAGGCAGAAAGGCACAAGACCTGCAGACAGCCTTCCAAGGGGCCCTGTGTGGCTGAGGTAAAAAGCAGGAGACCTCTGTCTGTGGCCAATTAGGCAGCCGTGTTAATGAAGATACTCATTAATGAAGGCAGGACCTCRGGGTTAAGCCATCTGGGGACCCTTCCCAGCCCTCACAAGAATCCACTGCAGGAGCCAATCTCCTCCTGAGGAAGGAGGTCCCTGGGCAGCATCTGTGGGAGGGGATGGGAAGAGCACAGGTCCCAGGTCRCCCACCAGACAGAGTACCCAGGTAGAGAACAGAAATGGAATTAACTGCAGACCTCCTGTCTCACTTCCCACCTGTCCACTCCAAGATCTCAGAATTTCACCCAGAAAACGCTGTCTGACAGCAGAGCCTTGGACAGAAGCTTTGTGTTTGAAACTGGACTCAATTCCACATTTACACCATCATTTGTATTTGCTAAATTGTTGAGGTCAGTCTGAGGCTATTTGTTTTGACCCTTTAGCTTCAGCTATATTTGGTAGCTGCTTATTTGTTCTTCCTTAGATTACAAACTTTTTGAGGAGGAAAATAATCAGGGCAGAAGGTAAATCATGTTCCCAGACTGTTCCTGTTGCAGAGCTGACACACTCCACAGTTTAATCTTGGAACAGATCCAGGGAGGTAAAAGAGTATCAGAAGTTCAAGGGCTTGAGCTGTAGCCAAGAAAAAGGCAAGTTAGCCAAGGTGCTGTACAAGTACAGGCACAGGCTGTGCATAAAGGCTGTGTCTGTCCTTTTTATGCGAGGGGAGGTGAGAAAAAGCAGCAAAAATCCCACCAGCTCTGTGCCTTAGCTCAGCCATAGCAGAGCTTTAAACACCACGTGACAAAAGCAATAAATTGATGTCTTCCTGACGAGGTCTGACTTGAAAAGTTTGAGTATTTTACATACATAGGACATTATTGACACCAGAAAGGTAAATAATCAGAGAAGAAGATAAAATAGTGAAGTGAAAAAAACCAGCCACGGTTCATAGAAATKGTTTACATTTGGGAACCATTGGGAGGTGTGGGATGTCCAGTTCTGAGCCCTCCCAAAACTCCAGCATCTGTCAGGATGTATTTATACACAGTTATCAATAGGATGATTTAGGTCAYGTTCAGCAGAATATTCTCAGAAATTGCAGGAGCAGAGTCAGTTCCCAGCTGCAGGGGGATTAACCTCTCTCTCGGATTGCTACCACAGGAGAGGAAGGACAACCACGCACAGATGGAAATCACAAGTTTGGTTCTAGAGCTGGTAATGAAATAATGAGAAAAGTGCAAGTGGTGCCACTTTGGGGCCRAAGTGTGGTCAGAGACTGGAGCAGGAAGAGACACTAAAAATCAYCAGAGCACCTGTGAAGCACCACAACTAAACACCTCCCTAAAGTGGCTTCTTCGCTTTCCTTAACAAGTTTCACTTCTCTCAATGGAACACAAGAACCTCTGAAATTGCCACTTCTGCACCATTTGCAACCCAGGATTTCCTCAGTGCTCCCCAGCAATGAACTGGTGAAGACTACAAGCATTACCTTTGCAAAACACCAATGCTGTCAATTCTTTCAGCTACATTACTCCCATTTCCATTTTGTTCTAGAAAAATGACGCAGCACCACAGAGCCCTGCTGAATCCAGGAAAGTTCTGGAGCAAAACCTCTGAATTTCATTTGAAAAGTGCATTCTTGTGAGCTGCCACAGACTCGGTAACAAAGATAGAGATTTCTTTTCATAGGAATAAAAAATAGAAGAGGCTTAGAAAAACAACTGAAAGAAAATMTGACTACTCTTATATAAAAGATCTCTGAAATATTTTAAAGAGCAGCACATGAGACTTAAAATTTCTAGTTCAGAAGCATGTAAAAAAAAAAATCACATATTGATTGGCCTTTTGTTTATCAAAACAAGTTTGGAGCGAGCCATAAAAATATTTTACAACCACATATTTTGGAAATAAGCTCCTCATGCAGATACAAAAGATTATAGAGCATGGCCAGTTTAAAAATATAGGTCCTCTCTGCTGAAAAAAAAATCTCAGATGTTATTTAGGATGTCAGGCATTACCCAAATGACTTTCAATGGGAAAAAGATGAACATCAGCAACATTGTTAAAGATAAAAACAGAGCGTGGTAATGGATAAATAGGGTATCTTGGGGCTTTTTGTTGTTTCCTAGGCTTTAGCTTCCTTGGAATAGCTGTGCAGTTGGATTTAGGTTTCAATTAATTATCATCTGCTCGTAAAGAAATCTTTGATCTTAAAGGAGTCCTTCAATTCCGAGTTAAAGCCGCGCACAATAAGAAAACAAAGAGCGTGCAATCGTGTTGTGTCCTGTTAGCAGCACATGAGGGGTGTGAAATCCACAGGCCACGGTGCCWTTGTGTGCCCGGGGCAGAGCTGGGATTACACAGCTGGATCCTCCAGACACGGATCCCAACGGGAATCACGGGCACAACACCCAGAGCCAGGCACAGCCCTTGGACAAGAGCTCCAATCTCCCCGTCTCCTGCAAAGCTGAGCTTGCTGCCACTCCAAGGCTGGAATCTGGGGCCCTGGGAGTGCACTACGCATTGTTAGAATTAAATTCTCTGTTGTGATTTYATCCAGCAGGTGTTACTGCTCATTCCTGCACCTTGGAGAGGAATAGGATCAAAGTGGCTGTGCACAGCTCAAGGGGCAAAGAAGAGTTCCAGGTCGATTGGGTGGGACCTGCTCCACYCTGAAACAGGATTTCCCTATAATCTAAATCAACAGAGTTCCAGTTTTCCTTTTAATTATCAGCACTGTCCCAGTTAAAMCCCCCCAAGACAAAACCYCGACTCCCCTTCAATCACCATCCCWTCYTTGCACAGATCCTCCTCTAAACCAGTAGAACAAATGGTGAGTAGGGTTAAGAGATGAGCGCTCCAGGCATTTGTACTTTCCTGACAAACAAAGCCACAAAGCTGGAAAAATCTGTCAAAGGAGTATATTTAGTCCAGGCAATCACTTATAAACCATCTCATGCTTTAAAGTCTTTTCTCTTGCTAAGAGATGTTGTGCAAATGCAACAGCCTCAGCTCCAGGACTGGTGGTTTTATTTCCAGCCTGAGATTTGCTGGGCACAAATAGATGCAGAAGAGAGCACAGCTGCTCTGGGCCATGCAGTAAATCCAGCACCTTGGAGATGCACTGGATTTGCTGGAGATGCACAGATTAACCCTAAATCTCATCTTTCTGGAGCAGCCAGGACTGCTGCAGCTCTGACAGACACCCTGGCAAACACAGCCAAGGTTTCTGGAGCTGAACAGGTCACTGACACCTCCTGCAGAGCAACTCTGAGGGATCGCATTGTTCCATGTCCAACAGCCAGACAAACACAGAGTACCCTCAGAGTATCCACCTGAACAACAAGAATGGCTCCTCAGGGCATTTTTGAACAGCATTCAGGTGAAAAGGATTGAAAAAAAAACAACCTTCTAAGGGGAGAGTAAAGCCAGGAACAGCAGTTACACAATAATCCAGTACAAGGGATGGATAGAAGCTGAGTGCAAGCCTGAGCTGCAATAGTAAAGATGGATCAAACAAGAGCTGGAAGATCTCTTTTCAAAACAGGCAGGCTCTTCTTTGGTTTGTTTCCCCTGTATTTATTTGGATGGCAACAGGAGCAGGAAAATATACCCACACTATTTTTAAAATTAGAAATAACAGCTAAAAAAAGGGTGAATAGTTTGGCATAACTGCAGGATGCCAGCCCTTATGAACCTGTCCCACCAGTGGTTCATACTGCAAGTAGGAAAAATGTGCTGAGGTGAAGTTAAAATCAATGGGTCATATCCCCAAAAAAGCATTTATGGAATATTGGAGAACTAAAAAAAGTCAAAAAATCTCACCCATCAGAAAACTGTGAGATGCAAAATCAAGCTCTGCTTTTAGCTGTGCTCCTTCGAGGTCTTCAGGACTGGTCCTTTTTAGAACACGTTGCTTTGCTTGCAAAGCCTAAGACAGGAGGTAGATGATGCAGTTATTACTGTTCAGCACCACTCTGTCCTTTTTCTTTTTCAGGAATTCTTGGTAATCTGTCCAGGATCTTGTCCACTGGCTCTCCAGGAGTTCCCCCAGCTGGCACTGGATGGGGTGTGATACCCAGCATCTTTTAATCACAGACTGATTAGCTCTTTTGGGGAAAGGAGAGTCAATAATGAGATTTCAGCCCAACTGAAACACTTGGGGTAGATTATTTCAAGAAAAAAAAAACCCAGCCAGAAGTCTGCATTCCCACATTTCTCTGAATATTAATTTGATCCCATTCACTCTGTCCTAAAGGAGGTAGTCTCAGGTAAGTGACTCAGAAATGCGAGAAGGGAAATCACACACTGCTCCTCTCACAACTCCCCATCCCTTGGAAGGTTTCCATACCAAAAGAATCACCACTGCTATTTTGCAAAATCTGAAGGAAAAAAAGAGTAAGGTTAAAAGTTTTGTTTCAAGTTTTTATTTTTATGATGAAATCTGAATATTACTAAGAAAAAGCAACTATTGAATAAATCTCCTGGCCTTGAAAGAAACCGCTACAGAGAACAACACAAACACAAACAGTGAAGCTTTAACACAAAAGAAGCAGCTGAAGAATTTTGGTAAATATTAATGCTCTTATCAGTTCCCAACTCTCCCTCTTAGGTCTTTGTACCACCTACAGAAAGATCCCCTAAAATCAGCCCCACACAGAAAACCACATTTCTTCCCTTACCCTTCCCAGGCCATTTGAATCGGTTTGAAGCAGAAAAAAAGAAATCTGTCTTTACTTTGAGATCACTCACCTGTCACTGGAAATTCAAGGAGTGAAGTCACTTTTTGAAGTCACTTTTTGAAATAGTTTTAGTTCTTCTTAGTGATCTGTTCACGGAAACTTAAATATCATATCATACCTGAACTATTTTATTAACAATTTTCCCTTTCAAAAAACTTAAAGAGGGAGAAAAGTTTCCTTTTATTAGTTTTTTAGAAGCTCATTTGCAAGCATTCTACTTGCCTTTTGAACAAGAAAATCCTTAAGTTTCCATGACTGTCAGGCCATTTTAATGAGTTAAAGAAAGTGTTTTATTATAAATTATTCATTTCTTTCCTCTCCTATTTTTTAGTTTCTTTTCTCCTTACTGTATTATATCACTATTCTATATCCTCTGCAACAAAATCCTTAATTCAAAATGACCACATTTGACTTTTTAACCATAAAAGTACAATAAACCAAGGGATGTTTAGGATACCCCCTGCAATTCCAGTGCATTGGATACAATTTCATCCTTTTTAATTTCTTTTTTTTTTTCCTTTAGTGGGAGGATAGAGTAAAAAGACTGAAGAGGGAGGGATCTGAGACTGATGAAGGTTCAAGAAATGCCCAGTAGCTTTATCTGCAGCACTGACTAATACCACATTTCAAGTAAAATATCCAATATTTTCAAAAACCATAAAGGATCTGGCCAGGATAGGAAGAAAAATCTCTGAATCTATCTAATGGTCTATTTCTATCCTGAAGCAGGAGAAATAATAGCCTGGTAATTCCATCCCAGGGAAAGAGCAGACACTATTCTTCCACTCACGATAAATGGATTTATCCCAGCAGTGATTCAGAGCCTTATTGGGACAAACAGAGATGAAGCATTTTAGCCAACAATAAACAACTCCATTGCTCGTGGCTGAGTGGAACAGACTCAAAAACGTTTCCTTCATAAACTCATCATCAGAGAGACAATCACAGACAGTGAAGATGTAACATAGAAGCAGCAGCTGAACAATTGTGGTACGTTTTAAGGGCACTTATCAGTCCTTAAAAACACACCTATCAAATATACACTGCACTGATTATACTTTACAGGAAAGTGATCTCAGCTCCCAGGAGACGCTGAGCTGAATCACTCACAAACTTACCTTGGTTCCTTGAAATTATCAGAAGGTGCCCAAAGCTAATAATTAGTACCTAGACTACAACTTCTTTTCTCTCCCACTATGAAGATTATTGTGTCCCCTTCTTTCTGGGGATTTGTGCTCATTTATATTCCAGGACTCATCTCTTAAGAGAAACAAGCCCAGCAGAGCAGAGGCTACACATTGAGAAGGGTCTTAGAATGTCACTACTAAACCACGTAGGAACTGAGATCCACAAATGCCAAAAGGTCAGAAAAAAAGGAAAAATCTTGGACACGTTCTTGAAGTGAGGAAAAGAAATAATAAAAGTRTCAAATCTTGTAAATCAATTTATTWCGATGGTCCCCTGAGGCTCTCCTGTAAATCAATTTATTATGATGGTCCCTGAGGCTGAAGGATGGGGCACGGAAAGGAAATAAGCTGAAGCTCCAAAGAGCTCACTCATTACATATTAAACATCAGGGCAATGGAGTGATAAAACTTACACAAAGAGTCCAAAAAAGATGAACAAAACCCCCACCAGAACACAATTATGTCAAACTGCACATGAAGCCAATATCCTATAAGAAGTAGCTTCACTTATTGTTGGGCTACCACAGACACCCGTACGTGTATCTGAAACAAGCCACCACAAGAGTTCCCTTAAAATAAAAAGTTAAAAGATTTATCACAGAATTACTACCCTGAAGTAGTTAAACATGTGAGTCACTCTCAGCTCACCCCACAGGAACACATGGAACTGCAGAGAAGCTGTCCCTGGTTTTCTGAGCCTCCTTTCCCGGGTATTTGCGCATCACAACCAAAGCACTGCAGGAGTATTGTTCCAATTCCAGTTCCTTCAATGGCGTTAGGTCATTACAGCTACAGAAAGGCTGGAGAGGTGCTCCTGAGTGACTGTCACTTCTTCTTCTGAAAATATTGCATTTCAAACCAACATAAACCAGCAGCCTCTACGCCAATTAGTTTAGAAGCCCGTCCTGTGCAAATAAAAGCGCCGCTTCTATGCCCAAACTGAGAGAGTAAATTTATTTCTATGAAACAGATTAAATTTCTTTTGATTCCTCAACAAACAGTTGGGTTTTTCTTTTCCTCTCTGTTCCCTGAACACCGTTTAAAGAACTGGACAAAGATTTTTCCTTAGATTCTGCACAGCATCTACAACCCCTGCTTCTTCACATGTAATTTCCCAGTTTGCTAATAAGAGCCCAAACGCCTCTTTGAGACGATCTCCTACAGTTAGACAATCAGAGCTGCTCCAGTTTCTCTGAGCTTCACAGAGCTCCTCTATTTAATTAACTTCAAGTGCTGTATTCTCCAAGGAAGCAGAGGGAGAGTTTATTAGGAGGTGTGATATAAATTACACAGTAATTCGAACAGAGTGGAAATCCAAGACAGTTTGTGTGCAAGAAATCTCTCTCTAACACACCGACTCCTCGAGAGGCTAAAGGGCAGAACTTGGACTCCAGCTCTCATTTAAGCCCCCAAGGAAGTGTGATCCCTCAGCATCTCCGGCAATTTGATCCATTAGGAATGCACGCCAAGCCGAGCTCCCAAAGGCTTTGCAAGGATTTTTAGAGCTTAAATCAAAATCACCATCCAAAAAACCTAAAAAACCCACCCACATCCTCATTCGTTGCCTAGGTGAGAAATTTGCCAAGTCTCCCCTTTTGCCTGGAAGATTTTAAAGTTGCATCTGAAGGATCCAAGCCTTAGGAGCAGATGAATAAATCCCAGCCCTCTAATTAAGCACAGGGGCTCTTAACACCCTGGAGGCCCCAAATGTTCCAAGCACAGCTACCAGACAAGAGCAAGTGGATTGGCTTTAAATGATTGCCAGAGTATCAGATAATGGCTTAACAATTAAAACAACCCCCCAGGGAAGGGAAAACAGGTCAAAACAATCTTCCTCCAGAGGATTCAAGACCACGCCATTCCCTGCCCAAGCGAGCATCCTGCAGAGTAGGAGAATGAAGAGCGAGGCAAATCATGCCAAATTGATGTGCCATGAGCACAGAGTGCCAAATTCCCAATTCTTTTTGAAAGAATGAAAGAATTTTGAAAGAATTGGTGAAAGCTGTGCCTTCACCACCAGACCACCAGCAACTGGCTCCTTTGGAGGTGGGAATTTTTACTTAGGCTGGAGTATGTAGCAGCGCAAGGCCAGGTTGGACAGGGCTTGGAGCAACCTGGGAGAGTGGAAGGTGTGGAGATGGAATGAGATGATCTCTAAGGTCGTTTCCATCCCAAACCATTCCAGGATTCTGTGATTAATACTGGCAGTAAAAGGCAGGTTTCAAGGCAGCTCCTTCAAGCCTAATTTTAAAAGCAAGCGCTGTTCAATACTTTCAGAAATTACATAAGTGCACAGACTAAGCAGGGAGAACAACACACACCAAGGGGAGCCAAGCCATGAAAAGCAACACCATCAAATCCATATACACAAATTATTCCTTCAGCAATCAGTTAAGTAGAAATACAAAAAGTCTTGCAACATAATGTGGCCACATTTTGGTGCATTCATGAATCCTATCAGCTTCCCTTTTATTAACAAGATTCATTTTAACTGCTGCTATTATTAACACGACAAAATGTAAATGATTTTAAGGGATGTCTTTCTCAATTGCTATATAATTATAAAGGGGGAAAAAATCTCTTGTATCAGGTTCATTATTGAAAAGGATTAGTAAATAAATAAATCTATAAAATATTCTGTTAGTTGCTGGGAAACCTCATTGTTGATATGACAACCATGGCACAGAAAACCAGATTACAGCTTCCTTCAGATCTGTGGGGATTCTACATTTTCATTAAGGAAAGTGGTTTCTATCTGCTATGCTACAGTGACACCTACAGAAAAAAAAACATTTAAAAAGGGGGCCATGGGCAGGAATTTGATTAGAGATCATTTTTCAGTGCTGCATAACCACACCTGTGTGTGTGTGTGTGTAGTAAGTGTTGTTTAGAATCCAGCACGGAGGCTCTGGAATTCCACACACCAGTCTTTTAGGACGCAATTTATAAATGTTTTCATGGCAGTCATGTCAGCAGGTCATGCCAACAGCAAGTTTCCAAGCAAAGCTGGTTATTATAATTGCTGAATCCATGCTGCTAACATGCCTTCAGAGGCAGTGATTCAAAGGCTCAGCACTTTTTCCCCTGTGGTGCCACTGAATTCACAGAAAGGAGCATCTCCACAATCTCCTATTGATTTCGCATTGTTGCACTGATGTTGTGCAACTTTTCTCTTGAAAACGTACTCAAGACTCTGCCTCTGCTTTTGCAGAAGGAAGGAATATTCCTTTTTTCTAGACCCCTTTTCCCCAAAATTAAATGCTCTGGGAAGTTCTGGCATAGCTTGTGCGGTTGACAACACCTTCAACACCAGAAGCCATTTGCAGAATTCTCATTCATTCAATATTATATTCTTGAATCCTCAAATCCTGACACACTATTTCCATTTTCCTTTTCAGCCAAACAACAGCAGAACAACCTCCTCTTTTTCCTCTTCTCTTCCCTTAATACTTTTAAGTATGGCAGTTAAGGAAGAGTTTAACGACATCAAAGGCTTCAATGAAGAGGCCTCTTTCTTTGAAGGATTGGATAGAAAATCTCGAGTCACTTAAAAGAAAAGCCTTCATTACATTCCCCAATACGAAATGACAATTAATATTGTAATTTATACTTTGTTTTCAGTCAGTAACAGTTCCACAACTAGAGGGGAAAGACTCTGTAAGGTTTCTTCTCCCCCATGTTCAACACTGGGATAAAACCAGGAGCAAATACCTAAAACCCGGACTTGGACCTAAATCTAACACAACAAACAGTTCCTGGAGTTGCCTTTATTCACTCCCATTCATTTAACCTGTTGCTTTAGGATAAAATTTTCTCAGCTAAACTGACCTCAAGCTGTGCCTGCCCCAGACACATTTGTTTGCTAAACTGCACAGATGACATCTATTTGCACAGATCAGCCACTCTCACCACTCTGAGCAGACCATAAGGTTGACAGCAGCCTTAGAACTGCCACCATTCCAGTCTGGCAGCAGAAAGCCTCTGTAGAGCTCCCTCTGAGTCTCTGAACAAACATAAATAATCACCAGGAAAAGTTACCAGCCATAAAAACACTGTTTTATTACTCCCTGCACTTAAATGTTTACTCAAACTCACAGATGGTTCTCTCTAAATCAGATGAGAAATGAAAAGAGACAATAAGGCAGAAATGCTGTGGCTACTCCTGGAAGAGATCAGGATTGCTTCCTACCTCACTCCCTACCCAAACAGAACTGGAGAAGCTGGAATAAATAAGGACGATGCACGGGTGTTTTGGATAGACACAGGTACTTCCTCTGAAGGAAAGGCAAAATTCTTTTGCTGTCACAGCAAGAGTTAAAACCAACTCCATTACCACTTCCTTAGAAAGCTCCTCACATTCCACCTCCCTTAAATTGCTCCCTGACTTAAGTAATCATCTCCTTCAGGCCCTTAAGCAACGACTGGAGCTGGGTGAGTGAAAACCAAATTTCATCAGTACCAGCCGAGGTAGCACAGGAGAAGTAGAGGTGTTTCTGGCAGTATATAAAACATTGGCACTTTAGAAAGGAAGGAGCCCTTTCCCATCTGACAGGTTTTTAATATTTTCACTCAGCGTGTCTGAGTGCTGCCCCAGGCATCCCAAAGCTTGCTGCTCGACATCCTTCATTGCAACAATTCCATCAGACACTGAAGGCAAAAATAAAACACATTAAAAAAATCTCAAGTCAGGCAAAGTTGTGCTTCTGGGGAATCCAAATCCACAGCTGACTCCTAGGGAGAGCTCTCACTGAGTGCTATCACTGGTGTCGGCACAGCCAAGTGTCCAGGTGGGTGTTTCTATAAAAGCATGGAGGTGGATGCGTCCCAAATTTTTAAGCACTGATGGCACGAGCTGTCCATCACATGTCACCCAGTGTTGTCTCTGACAGTGGATTTTTCATTGGTTTCAGCATCTGAGAGCTGTGGCTGATTTTCTATGAGGTAGCAGGGCTGCCTTGAGGCCCCTTCGTAGCTGCCCATCACCAACGAGTTCCTGCTTCAGCTTCCATTATTTTGTGGCTCCCCCATCACCAACAAGTTCCTGCTTCAGCTTCCATTATTTTTCCAACTTTCTACCTGTGTCCCATGTGCCTCATACCACTGAAGAGCCAGGTACAGGTTTTGTCCTCTCCTCATCCTTCTCTGTGGCCAGGAGAGAGGCTGTGCAGTATTCTCAAGCAGGACCCTGCAGCAGTGGTGAAATAGAAAGTGGAAAATTTGTTCCCAGATATCTGACTCTTCTGGAGCACATTTTAAATTGATCATATTTGGGTCATTTTAAGGCAGTTTAGCAGGTTACACACAGGACACCAGAACTAACAGAGCATCCTCATGCCTCTGTCTGTGCTGTAAAATGAACTTTACACTCTAATTTGCTTCCTTTTGCTCTTTGTTTTGAGGCTTTGGACTGTGGATGCTGGAAAGGGCTGGGTTTAGGCTCGAGAAGCATTTGGACAATGCTCTCAGGCACAGGATTCTGTGGATTCTCAAGGTTTTTGGGGCGGTTCTGTGCAAGCTCAGGAGTTGGACTCAATGATCCTTGTAGGCCCCCCAACTCAGGACATTCCACGACTTTTTCAGGAACAGGACTTTCAGGTTTCATTGTCTGTCTGTAGGGAATTTTTGTGTCAGAGCAGAATTTCAACCAGTCCTCTCTGTTCTTTTTATCATTCAAGATAAGAACAGACTTATTTAATTCAGGTCACGTTCCTTCCCTTTATTTCATTTTCTTTTCACAAAACAGAGTCTCAACTTCCATCTCAACACTCAAAATACACCACAAAAATATGCATCACTGATCTAAAGAAATGCACATGTAAATTCCCCCTCTGTAATTGATTAAGCCCTCCGAAACATAATTTCAATACAGGAAAGTCCAAGCACAGGTTTAACCTCTGCTTTAGGTGCTACCTGGACATCAACACAACATCAACCACTTCAACAGTGCATGGGGTGAGAGAGTAGAATTTAGATTTCTGCTCAAATACCACCTCTAAAGTTTAATTTTATCAATTTGCTCAGACACCTCACTACACTGCAGCCATTGTACCTGAATCTGAATATAAAACACTTACAAAAGCCTCACTGTGAAATCCCCAATCCTGTTATACACAGAAGCAGATGCTCAGTCACAGAGAAAGGAGAAATTGTGCACATGATCAGGTTAGACAGAGAATTCAGTATTAGATATTGGCCACAAATATAATAAATAAGCTTTCAGAAGGCAAATGTCACACCCACCTCACACCTCCACAGGCCAAAACAGAACCCTGAAGAGTCATCCACAGACAGATGTGTTTGGCTATGAAAGAAATCCAAAAATTCACATGTAAATAAGGAGTATTTTTGGCCAGCAGGGCAGCAGGTAAGTCAGAGGAGTTGTGTGGCCAAGCAGGAGCTGATAAAGCAGGATATTCAATAGAACAATAACCCATCCTACCTGTCTGTGGTATCTCAGCACCTCCCTCCATCCACTGCCCCTGCAACAGCCTCAGCCCAGCCCTGAGCAGGCAGAAGCAGCTGAAGAGTTTGAATCTGATGAAAAAGAGCCAGAGCAGAGCCTCCCCAGCATCCTGCTGGCCTCGGCACTCCAGGGCCTGGGATACTCACTGAACAAAGGGAAAAAATGTAAATACCTGAGCTGGGCATCAGAGAACCTGGATCACATTGCAGTCACCCACGCCCTAATCCCCAAAAAGAAACTTGAACCAATAAAATCATTTTGTCTGGATTATTAAATCGAGAACACACTGCTAATACCATCACCAGGAGCTAAGGAGACTGTTTCATTTTACTATCTAAAAGAGCAGTCAGCCTGTCAGGTTACTTTACTTTTTATTTTGCATGCACTGGGACACAACTTCACCTTCCCAGGACAATGGTAGCAAACACCACAGCATGAAAAGCAATTTTCTGAGTGTAGGATTCATCCTATAGACTGAAACTCCTACCAAAAATCAGGATTCAGTAACTCCAAATGTCTGAATTAAGTCCCCAGCTGTTGTGGTGGGCTCAAGATCCTGAGCCAGTCCGAGGGAATCATCCTCCACAGACAAATGAGTGCTCTCAAGATGAAAACAAAAAGCCACAAAATAAAATTGCTCGCAGGTGGCCAGCAGCAAACCGGGTATAAATTGGATTATGGGATTGTCAAATGTAATATCAACTGTTCTCTAGCAAATGGGCAAGGAAGGTCCTCTCCACTCTTCTGTGTGCTCAGGAAACTACAGAAATCACATCCCTGAAAAAAAAAATAGAAAAAATTCTTTATAATTTATTGAATAGCTTTAGATTTGTACCATAATAGAGCACTCAAAAAGCAATGTAAGATAAACCGCTCTTTTAGCTTAGACACAGAGTGTTTCCAGTTACTCAGCTACTGCTAAAAGAAATTATTTACTCTTGTGGAAAGCTGAACACTGGATAGTGAAAAAAATATTTAGCTTCCATTTACTAGCTTGAAGTTCTGCCACATGCTGCAGAAGACCATTCTGCAGCTAATTTTCTTAATTTTAGATAGATTTCAGCTTCAGTGCCTGTCTTAAAACCCCAGTATTTAAAACACTTATCTGAATGTTCTGTGCAAGCATTAAGCTTTATTGAAGGAATAAGAAACTACACAGCAAATTTCCCCCCAAATTTACCAACTTCTGTTGAGGAGAGTTTCATTCTTTCTTTCTCTTTCTCAAACTGTGCCATTCTTGATGCTCTGCAGTCTCATTTTCCACAAGCATCTTTGATCAGAAGCATCCAGATGTTTCCTTCTGGCTCTGCCAAATGCCAGATTTCACATCTATGTGAAGTCCTGAAACAAAGAAGGGATTTTATGATCATTATACAGTCAGTCTTCAAGGAATCTCAGGAGTAATTTGCCTCATCCCATGGATTGGCTGCATTAAACCTCTCCTAAATTTAATTACATTACTAAACAATGGAGCTACCATAGCTTTTACAGCAAACACAGCTGGAGCCATAAAAAGGTGAATTAGTCACATCCTATTCTAAGGACCAAGGGTGATCTCCTGCCAGACACTATCTTCGAACAGTTTAGCAAAGTTTTAATGTGGGGTTTTAATTGCTGCCTCTCATTAGATACAATGACTGGAAAGAAAAGCACTGATGGAGAGAGAAGATCCTTTAAAACTAAAAATACACTTTAGAAATAAATACCTTTCTGATGGCCAAATTAAAATCTAAGTTAATCTGGAAGTAGAACAAAGTTTCCAACTTGACTCTTAGGTTATGGAAGCACCTCCCAAATGTGCTGGAAACGGCAAAAAGAAATTAAAAAAAAAAAAAACAACAAGGTGCTGCCTGCAAAATAAGGTCTTTCATGGAGAATTTTCTTCCCAAACAGGCAGAGAATTTGAATTCTCCTTCCACCATTCCATCCCCAGTGAGCTGTGTATAGCACAGCAGGGCCTAACTCTGCTCCAGAAGGAATTCCAAGCGTGGCAGCTCAATTGCCACTCCGCCACATCTCCAAGGGAACACAGACAGCGATCATTTCCCAACCAGCACATTCACAACTCAGCCATGACTTTGACTAAGGTTCCTTCCCACCCACAGCCAGTCATTCATTTATCAATAGTCCATTTCCTCTGTCACACAAGAATTTCTCTAAGTTCCCACAGCCAGTTTTAATTAGAATATTCTGATTCAATTTGCATCAGCAACAAATTGGCACCTATTTACCTCCTTTTGCAGGCCACATTTGTTCAGGCCTTAGAACTGGCCTCCACATGAAAATCCGTCCTTCAGTTCCTCTTCTTTTTTAATTGATTATTAACGTCTAAAAAGCCTGATTTTTAATCCAATGCTTGTTCAATTTCCTAAAAAGCTTTTATATAATTTTTAAGAGGCTTTTTGGAAAAATCTTCACCTAATATGTAAATTATGTCATCCACATACTTGTTAACTTCTCCTAAAATCTTCCAGGTACTGTTTATCTTCATAAAAGTTACAGAGGTAACTCCCCAACATGTTTGTCCATTCCTCTGAGCACTTTATTTTTTTTATGCTGTACTAAGTCAGATTTTAATTCAGCTACACACTGAAACAAAGGCTGGGGTGAGAGTTCCTCCCTGCTGTTCCTTCTGCACCCAGGCAGATCTAAGTGGTGTCCCACAGCAGCAGGCTGGTAATTTCACATTTTAATTCCCTTACAAGTATTGGGTGAAGACCATCTGGTCTTTGTGCAGTGTTCCTGCTCAATTTATTGATTTGTCTCAAAACTCGAGGATGCTGAAGAGACTAAAGCTGTTACAAAGGTCAACCCAGTCCAACAAGCCCTACAGAAAACACATTTTGCAAGATCATTTACTTAGAAAAACTCAGCTACAGATGTGGCGCCTGGTTCTGTGGGGTTTTGCCATCATTCTGGCTAGTTTATGTGAAGAAACTGAAGGGAATCTGACCAAAGTCATAACACTAAAGCTGCTCTCTAGCCCAAAAGCGTGCTACAAATCATTTACATTTATTAAGCCATTTACTTTTATACACACACCAGCTGAAAACACACGAACACAGGGTTAAGCATCTATAAATACATCCCTGCTCTTGCAATATGTAATCTTTCTATTTTAAATCTAATTCCACTATAAAAAAATACACAACAGTCCTTCAGTTTCATACACGCTCTCTGCATCAGAACAATTACACCTACTCTGCTTTTCTCTCTATTTTTCCTTTCCCAGCTCCCCTCATCTTCTAAAACATATCCTGGAACTCAAGTTAATGTCATTAGAGCTTAGTCTACTGTCTGCTGCATTTCTAATAAGCTAAAATAAGTAAATCTCCCTCACTGGATGGAAGGGACACACCCGAGGGTGGGATTGATACAGCAGAACCGTGTTGTGCGCATCCTGCAGGAGCTTTTCGCTCCGGGCTGCCACCCACACCAAAGAACAGCCATCGATTGTTTGGGTTTCCTGACTTGAGACGGATCCCAAGTGTTTGGAGGGGAGCAGCAGGCTCCCTGCTGAGGGCTGCCGGCCAAACAGGGGTTCTGAGGGACTAAACAAAGGCTGGAGCCAGGAGCCTGCTGAGGGACAGGGGTCAAGGTGCTGCTGAACAGCAGGGAATCCAGACAAAATCAGCAGAACCTTCCCCTGGCTGCAGCAAGGGCTGCGCTGGGGGAGGAGGCCTGGATACCTCAGTCCTGGAGACCAGAAATTTCTGTAAAAAGTGCCAAAACCAGAAAACTCACCTTTAAAGTCCAACTCTGCTGTGCAATCAGCCACAGGTTTTTGCTGTCTGCTCTCCTTCCATGAGTTCATTACCAGCTGCAACGGGAAGGACAAGAAGAGATGAAGGACAAGAAGAGATGAAGGACAAGAAGAGATGAAGGACAAGAAGAGATGAAGGACAAGAAGAGATGAAGGACAAGAAG